>JAYESA010000004.1:307085045-307452545 GCA_036927795.1 Iris macrosiphon
CAGACAGGGACCCTCTAGTTTAGGGGTGAGTTCCGGGTTGGTAGCCGGGATCACTGAGACCTTGTTGTTGTTGTTTTTATTAGCTCTTAGCACCGAATTTGTCTCCGGTTTTGGATTGAGACCTTGTTTTGTATATTATTTTGGATATTGTTGTATTATTATTTGATGTTGTGGTTGTTGTAGTAGTTGTTGTTGGTTAGACTTTGGAGTTGTTAGTCTTCTTTGTTATCTTATCGTGCTTAGATTCGTGATTGAGTACTTGATTATCATTATGATATTGCTCCTCCGTTTGGAGTTGAGATCTTGACAGGTTTATATATTGATTGCGTGAGATTGTTATCTAGATAGTTGACCTAGACAGCGTTCTACCGCCGATGCTGTGGCGTAGGCTGGACGTACCCACGACTCATGCCCGATTTTTCGGGTACGGGTCGTGACAGCTGTGGTCCTGGTTTGGCAGATTGGTAGAACTGCTCATGGTTTGGGCTCATAGGAAGTACTAGGCCGTTATTTTTGGCTGTTGTTGGTTCCATCATTATGTTGTATGTGAAGTTGGTTACTGAATTTGTTTGAATTTTGTCTTAAAAAATATGACCTGCTTTGATATAATCAATTGAAACATTATGTTGGATGTTTTTTGAAGATTGTGTTATTATTGATGAAAAGCTTGGTTTGCTAGATATAGTGGTTGGTGATTATTGGCAAATTGATATTGTTCATGGTGAATTTTAATAAAGATACGGCTCGCTACTTTCTTTCGAAATTTGTGATACTGATACATGGGAACTCACGAATGTCATTTAATTGAGATCCTTTGATGTCAATGTATTCTGATTCCATTGTTGACAATGCTAATTTCCAACTGAACGGAAAACTTGCAAGTGTGTATATATAATTTTACTTATCCTAGTCACCAACACTGTATATCCACATATTCGTTGACTTCATAAAATTCGTCAAGAGAAATGACCAAGTGGATCAATATAATCTTATGGCTGAACAAAAAGCCAATGCCTACTGACTGGCCGGACTGCAAAACTATTGTGCTTGTTGATGAGGAGGCAGCTTGTTTTACTATACTGTATCTTGTACTTGTTTTTATCTCGGTTAAAGAGTTCTTTATGTTCCTCTAGATTATCTTCATTCTGTCTAGCAAGGCTAGACTCAACATAAAAAGATATGGTGAATAACCTGTTCCAAAAGTCCATGGCAGTACATTGAAGCCATTAGGAAATCTCAAAATTCAGAAAAGAATCCTCTCTGTATCCGAGTTTAAGGAACATGCTGGATTCAAGCAACAAAGACCTCCTTTAAGCATTCATGCTGGACTCAACACTAAACTGAAAGAAGGATACAAAAAGGTTGTACATATTATACTATCATTGTTGCCATACAAGAAATGATTCTGCATTTTTTTTAATTGATGTAGCCAGTATACTCACATATCATAGAAAAGTGTGATACGATTAGCTACTCACAATATCATTTATCAAATTTTATACAAGCGAAAGAAGTAGGTAAAAAATGTAGTCATGAAATTACACTTACACCAGAATTTGTCAAATTATACACTTACACTAAAATCGGATAGTTTGATATCTACTCATTCAAAAATACAGGCATTTCCGCAAAACTTAAAAATCTGAGCCACCAAAGAGCTGAACTCTTGGGGTATCACTTCATCACCGCTGCGAGGATTCGTTGATCACTGTCGAGCCGGTACGTCGGAGACGACGGCCGGAGTGAGGCCTCGACTGTACTCGAAGTGATACCTCTTCTCTACAGCGAGCACGACACACTCCTACACCATCTCCCAAATCAACACCATACCTCAAAAGGACAAAAATTATACGCATCCTACTGTGTAGCCAACTCCATTCCTATCTTCGGCGTAATGGTGTCCAAATCATCTTCATCTCCTACACCATCTCCCAAATCAACACCATCTCCTACAAAATTAAACTCAATAACGAATAAACAAAATATGAATGACTTTTTCTTCAACTCGCTTATAGTGTGTTTCTTAGTGTGTGTCAGACACGACATTCTGGAAAGTACACCAAGCAAGTAAATAGCAATAGATAGGAAAGACTGGATGCGTTTGATATACCAGCAGAGGAGAGGTGACCCTCTTCTCTACAACGAGAACTGCCCCTCCTTCGTCTTTAGCCTGATGGCTTCGATGGTGTACTCCACCTGGAACAGCGAGCACGACACCCTCGTCTCTACAGTGTTTGATAGGGCGATGGAAGTCGGGTGGGAGGGGGAGGGGCAGAGCCGGGTGGGAGGGGGAGGGGCGGTGGAAGCCGGGTGGGAGGGGGAGGGGGCGGTGGCCGCCGGGTGGGGGAGGGGTAGAGAGAATCTCGTGAGGGAGGATGAGGTGCGAGTGAGTGAGTAATTAGGGTTTGCACTTAATTGGACTTAAGTGCAAATATATCACTTAAGTGTGATTTGTGAGATGGAGGGCTGGGATGGTGCCACTTCACCGCCACCCTTATTTGAGAGTGAGGTGCCATCTCACCTCCCTTATTCTCTCTCTCTCTCTCTCTCTCTCTCTATATATATATATATATATATATATATATATATATATATAATCTCATTAGAAAGTACAATATAAAAAATCTTAAATATAATATAATACAGTAAAAATTGAGAATTAAAATTTGAATTTATTATACTATATAATTTAAAAGAAAAGACCGGTAGGACTCCCAATTTGGCACCACTAGAGCTACCTACTAAATCAAACATACTTAGGAAAGACAAGAATGAAAAAGAAAATACCTTTACCACCAAGTTGACGGAGCTTCAAGCTTCGTAGAAACGAAGGCTTCGTAAGACCAAGCAGTTAAGCAACAACAAAAGAGAAGACTAGAAAGTAAGTTTCTCTCTCTATATGGCCTTCTTTCAAAGCGAAATGACTCTAATTCATGCAATTCCTTATCCTTAGAAGTCATCTCAGAATCCTGAGTGTTGGTCATGGTCTGATCCTCAATGAATACCACGTAACTGCTTTTGTGGAGCTTTTTTTCTACCGGATCGTAGAGACAAACTCATCCCGACCATAGCCGGCAAAGACGCAATGTCTCGTCTTCGGCTCAAGTTTGGATCTCTCGTCCTTCGATACATGCACGAAGAACTTACAACCAAACACTCACATGTGACTATATGACGGCTCTTTGTCGTACCATACTCTATCAGGCACATCACCCTGTAAAGAAGCACTAGGAGACAAATTAGTAACATAATCAGCAGTTGGTAAGTTTGTTTCAGACAACAAACGTCGTATCCTCTCTATCAATGTTATGTTCATACACTCCGCTACACCACTGTGCTGAGATGTCTTTGACATAGTTTTTTGATGTATTACTTGCTCTCTGCAATACGCATTTAAGAGACCAATATATTCACTGCTAATGTCGGACCGAACACATATCTTCTTGCCTATCTTCCTTTCAACAAAGACCTGAAACTCTTTGAAAGTGGTCAGCATCTGATCCTTGGTCTTTAAAGTATAGACCCAAACTTTCTTGAAATAGTCATCAATAAAAGTTACAAAGTAAGAAGCACCACCAATAGATTTTACCTTCATTGGACCGCAGACTTTCGAGTGAACCAACTCGAGCAACGCCGATTTCCTTGGAGTTGGGTGACTTTCGAAAGATAACATATTTTGCTTTTCTGCCAAACAGTGCATGCATCTCTCCAACTTTGTAGACTTTTCAGAATCACTTTCCTGTTCAACAAGTAGATCTTTCGTTCTCGTTGATATGGTTGAGTCTCATGTGCCACAACTCGGTAGACACATCACTGACTGCGTTCACCTTATGTTCTCCACATGTGCTTCCTTCCATATAGTAGAGATCGGACATTTTTTTTCTCTAACAATCACCATCGAACCCCTAAAAATCTTCTATTGACCGTTGCCAAAGAGATTGAAGAATTCCTCATTATCCAACCTTCCAATCGATACCAGGTTGAAACAGATATCGGGAAATGACAAACATCCTTGAGAACAAGAATTGTACCAGTTTTGGTTCTCAAATGCACATCTCTAATAGCAACAACTTTTGACAGATCTTCGTTGCCTATCTTTAACACTCTACAGTCTCCTATTGTGTAAGTGGAAAACAGTGTCCTGTTGTGAGATGCGTGTGCTGAAGTCCCTATCCACCAACCACGAATTGTCATCGCATGGGAGGTTCATGACTACCTCGTCATCTACAATGATCACATCGCCTCCATGTACCGAGGAAGCTATTGTCAGGTTCTCACTCTGCTTCCCATGTCGCCCTTCCTCTCTCTTCGAGAAACAGTTCCGCTTGATGTGACCCTCATTGCCACAATGAAAGCACTCGGAGTCCTCGTACCGACCCTTGGACTTGCCTTTGCTTTTGTCCCTTCCACCGTCTGGACTCCTGCTTTTACTCCTTCCATGGCTCTCTGAAACAAGCGCCTCTGAATGAGATAAAGATGAAGTGCCCTGAGATTTTTTCCGCATCTCTTCATTCAATATCCTGCGACTGACCATGCATTCTGGAATAGAAGCGATCATAGACACTCGCACAGTCTCCCACGAGCCTGGAAAAGTACACAACAATCACGGCCCCTAAACTTTGTCGTTGAACTTGACTCCCATCGAGGATAACTGGTCAACCACGTCCTGAAACTCACTCAAGTGATTTGTTATGGATATACCATCTTTGTACCGCAAACCCATCATCGTTCGGATTAAGAACAACTTGATTACCCTATTCTTCACGTACAAAGATTACAGCTTCTCCCAAAGTGTCCTTGCGTTCTCTATACTGGCAACGTGATTGTACACGTTCTCGTTAATGAACAGCCTGAAACACCCATACCCCTGTATATGCTCGAAATTTCAGTCATATTATGATTTATCACTGGGCCTCTCGGCAGCAAATACCAAAAGATGCATCCTTCTTGACGAATATAAAATCTTTCATCTTGTTTCGCCAGTAGTAGTATGGATCCGTTTAGGTTTATCATGCACACCAGTTTTGCATCCATTACTCTCATTGGCTTGACTATAAACCATGACACCAATTTGAACCTAAAGCTATGATACTACATGTTGGAAACAAAACGCAAAAACTGTTCCCCCAAACCAAGAAGCTGCGAGAGAACAAAAGAAAAGCACATAAAACCAAATTGCTAAAATCACAAATAAGAGCCAAACGCAGACACAAGTGATTTTTACGTAAAAAATTCAAATGAAAACAACCACGAGACGATCGGAGTCCAACCCTGAAAAACTCCACTATTGGAATAAGAAATACACCTACTCCTTATAAGTTTCTCACCGATCCAAACGGATCACGACAACTCCTTGGAATAGAAAATAGGTTACAGTCTCACGAAGAACGAAGACGACGAGAAAAGATTACCTAAAATCGATCTCCTCTTCGAAGTAGTCGCCAACCCCTTTCTATCTCCAATAGTTGTAAACACCTCCTTACTATGTTTATTAGGGTTATGAAACACCTAATATATACTTCCTCAAAATCGCAACAAATTTGGACCACTGGATGTGATCCAACGGTGTATAAAATAACCAAAAAATTGCACAGCTCGTCTACAATAGAACTCGGTCAGAGTTTTGTATTTTTCAGCCAGTGCATCGGGCCAAAGCACTGTTTTAGTGCCCCGTTCCCCCTGTTCGGGGAGCGCGACTAAGAAATACTTGGTATCGTTCGATCTGGACAGATTGAATCAAGATTATTTCCTTGTTATGGATTGGTTTCTTCGAAATCAAGTCCCACATTTAGCGGATCGTGCCTCGAGGAAGGACTCGATGGCTGTCACGCCCCGGTCCTGCAGGACCGTTCGTCCTCGCTTTGGTCACTACGGAACCGATCGTCCTCGCACGGGCGTGATGCCGTGCAAGCCTAAAGTGCGCTTGCACAAGGCCAAAGCTTTGAACAAGGGTAAGTAAGCTATTCAATACTGAAGCAGCGACACACATATTGCAGAAAAATAAAGAACACAATGGCATAAGAAAATATGCTCTTTATTAATAATCGAAAGTGTTACAAGCGGCGCATGGCCGAGGTTACAGATCGCTCAAGCACTCTTTCTCTCGATTATAATGACACCGTTCCATACATTATGTCCCTCTATATTAAGGCAGCTGAAACTCGATACAGCTCAAGGCATCAACTCCAGATTTCCGGTTCCTTGGGATGAGGCACGGCTATCGCTTCCTCGGACGATCAAGCACCTGAGAACAAGCAAACTGTTGGTGGGTCAGCACTTTTATAAGTACTGGTGAGTATAAAACAACCGAACAGAAGCTATACCCCCTGAAACCCACACTAAGTAAGCATGTAGCAAAATATTACATTGCTAGTGATCTTGCTAGTTTTACCTAAGTTCATTTCATGCAACTCAGGACCATAGTCAGATTACATCTTTTGAAAACATAACTTGGAAACAGTTTTGCATATTCAAACAATAAGCATACGATCGGGGCAGTGTTCTATATTGCAGTGCGCAGCATGTATTGTGCATCAAAAATCTAACTCTTTGGGGGCAAAGTTCTATAGTGGACATAAACATATCAAATCAAAGCAAACATTTAGTGGACTATCATTTCTTTCAAGCATACAAGCAGAAACATCTATATGATTTCGGTCCCCGAGAAACTCAGGATTGGTAGCGGTAATCCAGCTAACCAATGACTCACATTCTGATGCTATTAGCAGCTGTGACCAAGGTTCAGCTCTGCACTAATAGTCATTGTCCGACCGATGCGAATGCATGAAGCACTATCAAATAAACTCTACGATGCAAACAAAGTTAATGAGCAAGCTATATGCATGCACTATTATGTATCTTACCCCTTGCCGAACAGTTATCTTGCAGCAGACACACAAGTTAGCCATAATTTGCATATTCATAACTCATAATCAATCTAGGCATCAAGTGTTAGGTATGCAAGAAGGCTAGCCTAGCATGCGCCCTAACTTATATGATGGTCCATGGGTAGCCCCATTGTCATGCCCCGATCCCGAAAGGGTCATTCGTCCTCGCCGGATCCTTTACGGAACCGATTCGTCCTCGCTGGGGCGTGATGCCGTACGAGCATGTGCTTGCGCTCGCACAAGGCAAGAACTTGCAGTTTTAGGAACCCATTTTGAAACACAATTTATAAAACACATTCACAGAGATTTAAACACAAGTGCGGAAGAAACATGCTTTTTTATTGATAATTCAGAGTAATTTACATAGAGTTTACATTGATGCGCCTTTTCGGCTATTAAATTGCATTACAAAAGATAACTCAAAATGCAGGGCACGCTCCGTCAGATAGTCCACATTGTTTGTACATTACGCCATTGTATAGATTGAAGTCCATGCCTCCAAAATGAACTGACTCCAGCTATACTTCAAAATAGAGGTGCTCCTAACGCCTCCTCGCTATGCACTAGCGTTGCACCGTCTGATTGCCTGAAATAGTTGCCCACAACGTGGGTCAGTACTCAACTTGTACTGGTGAGCGAGGTGAACCCACTCGACTAAATCGACACTAGCTTGTTAGGGGCGAGCATGCATTAAGATATCTTCTATAAGGAAGCAAGTGAAATCAATTTATCAGTTGCATCTTTTGATAGGAATAAAAAATAGTATCGAATCCAACCAGTACACCGATTGCTTACTCAATCGATGCACACCTTCCCTGCAACGAAACACAAGTATACTTAGCATCTGCACAAGACAATAAGTTAGCATGCGTTCTATACTATGCGGTCATTGGTGTGATCGACACCTTAGGGACATATTTCAAGCATTAGCGGCGCGCCCTATCAGCCCGGGTAGCAAGCCCTGCTGGAGGTCCCGCTATGTATCGTGACGAGCAAGAATCAAATATTTCCCTCCGGATCGATACGGTTCCAGTGCCCCGGAAAGCCGTTTCGAGGAAATGCCAAACCTTGTGCACAAGTTGTCCCAGACCATGCAAATGCATGAATAACTCATATCACATACAATGCATTGAAATAAACAGAAGAAGTAAAGCAGCAACATATATATCTTATGCAACAGTTCATATTTTCTCAAGCGGTGTTCCGATTCAGTTATCCCATAAGTCCAAACTCTATCCGAGGCACTAGGCCGCCACCAACAACCAATTTTCCTTATAAACAAGCTCAAATTATAAGGTGTGCAAGCATATGATAAATTAGTCTACAATTCCCATGTTCCTTTCTTAGTGGCTGGCATGCCTTGTGGCTAAGGATTTCCTAGGCGTCCAACTGGGCATCATCGAGTGAACGTTTGAAGCATTAGAGATGTTGGCGTGAAGAAGTAGGAAAGAAGGGACCAAACCACTCACTGGTTAAGGGAAAAGAGGCTAAAAAAAGGAATCCCGCTAGCGACGATCAAACGTCAGTTACGCGGACCTGAAACAGCACGAGCACCGAGTTAGAAATCTTGCCTATCCTTCCTTGCCGAACTCTCCAAAATCCAAGCTCCAAACGATAAAACCAGCAGCAAAAACCAAGCAAATCGAAAGCAACACCAAATCAAAATCCCAAAGCGGCAATCAAGAAAACCAAGCAACCAAAACACGAAAACTATTGGACTCGTTTCAATAGAGGCCTTTTCATAAGTTGGAAAGGATCATCGCATTTCGTCCGTGGCAAAAAGATGCCAAAATCTAAGTTATGACTCAGACGGACTAGCCACAAGCCCAATTACATAGTGCTCGTCCCGGTCGGATCGGGATTTGAGGCACTACATAATATACCACTAAGAAAAAGTTTTGACCCGAAACTTAAGAACAGGCCTTACCTCCGACTAAATGAACAACGAAGGATACTTCTCCTTCATCTCCGATTCCATCTCCCAAGTTGATTCCCCAACTGTATGGTTCCGCCACAGCACGCGAACCAAGGACATCGTACGGTTGCGAAGTACTTTTTTCTTACGATCCAGAATCTGCACCGGCTCCTCTGAGTATGACAAATTCGTGCGCAATTCCAATTGTTCGAAGCTAACCACATAACTAGGGTTATGCACATACTTTCGAAGTTGAGAAACGTGGAATACGTCGTGCACTCCAGCCAAGGCAGGAGGTAGTGCAATCCGATATGCCACAGCTGCCACCCGTTCTAGTATCTCAAAGGGGCCGACAAACCTGGGACTCAGTTTGCCCTTCACGCCAAAACGCATTACTCCACGCATCGGCGTCACTTTCAAGAAGACATGATCCCCGACCATGAACTCCAAGGGCCTACGATGAGTATCGGCATAGCTTTTCTGTCGGCTCTGCGCAGTGCGGAGTCTTTCCAGAATCAAGCGAACTTTCTCAACTGCCTGCTCCACCAGCTCTGGCCCGAGTACCTGCCGCTCGCCGACTTCGTCCCAACAGATTGGAGATCGACACTTGCGCCCATAGAGTGCTTCGTACGGTGCCATCTGGATGCTTGATTGGTAGCTGTTGTTGTACGCAAACTCCGCCAACGGAAGGTGCGTGTCCCAACTAGTCTTTAAATCGATCGCACACAGCCGTAACATATCTTCAAGTATCTGATTTGTCCTTTCTGTTTGGCCATCAGTCCGGGGGTGGTATGCGATACTGAACTGTAGCTTGGTACCCAAAGCAGACTGTAGGCTAGTCCAGAAATGAGATAAGAAACGTCCGTCACGGTCAGAGACGATAGAAGTAGGCACTCCGTGTAATTGAACAATCTCGTCTATGTAAATCTGTGCTAACCGATCGATGCTCCAAGCAACTTTTATAGGCAGAAAGTGGGCTGATTTGGTCAAACAATCAATTATGACCCAAATCGCATCATGCCCCCGCGGCGTCTTCGGAAATCCCACAATGAAATCCATAGTGATGTTGTCCCATTTCCACTCGGGAATAGCGAGGTTCTGCATCTCCCTGCCGGGCCTCTGATGTTCAGGTTTCACCTGTTGACAGGCCATACACTGTGACACAAAGGTTGCCACATCCCGCTTCATACCTTGCCACCAGAAGGTACCGCGTAAGTCCTTGTACATCTTATTGCTCCCCAGATGCAAAGAATACTTCGCGTAGTGTGCTTCTGCCATAATTTCCCTACGGAGTTCAGGGTCGCTAGGGATGCATAGCCTTCCTTTTATCTGTAAGGCCCCATCTTCGCCTGCCACAAAGTCAGACGTCTTTCCCGCCGAGATCAATCCGCGTACCTTCGCTAGAAACTGATCGCCCTCCTGAGCTGATTTGATTCTATCACGTAAACTCGGTTCAAGATGGAGTGGTGCCAGCTGCACGCCTTGATGCCGAACTCGAAACTCGATGCCCATCGCCTCAAGATCTCGAAGTAAACGGTTGTTTATAGATAACGAGCCCACGTGCTTTCGACTCAGAGCATCAGCAACGACGTTTCCCTTGCCCGGAGTATAAGCGATCGTTAGATCATAGTCCTTAATAAGTTCTATCCAATGCCGCTGCCGGAGGTTCAGTTCTCGTTGGGTGAATAGATACTTGAGGCTCTTGTGATCTGTGAAAATTTTGCAAGCAACACCATAAAGATAATGCCTCCATAACTTCAGTGCAAATACAATCGCCGCCAATTCCAAATCGTATGTCGGGTAGTTTTTCTCGTGCGACTTCAGTTGCCTGGAGGCGTACGATATTACCTTGTCTCGTTGCATGAGTACACATCCCAAGCCGAGTCCTGAAGTGTCACTGTATATATGAAACTCCTCTACCCCATCTGGAAGTGCAAGAATCGGAGCTGAAATAAGACGCCGCTTAAGTTCTCGAAAGTGGCTTCGCATTCATCACTCCATTTGTATACAATCCCTTTCTGAGTAAGGCGAGTCAAAGGCGAGGCCAGTTTAGAGAAATCTTTCACGAACCTACGGTAGTATCCTGCTAGGCCGAGAAAGCTTCGTACTTCGCTGGCTGACGTAGGTTGTTTCCAGTCCACCACCGCCTCTATTTTCTTCGGGTCTACGGCGACGCCTTCTGCCGAGACGACATGACCAAGGAACGCCATGCTGTTCAACCAGAACTCACACTTGTTGAGCTTAGCGAACAACTTATGCTCTCGTAATGTCTGCAGCACGATTTTCAGGTGTTTCTTGTGTTCCGCCTCGTTCTTGGAATATATCAGAATGTCGTCGATGAACACGACGACAAACTTGTCTACGTACGGCCGAAACACGCGGTTCATCAGATACATAAAAGCTGCAGGGGCGTTCGTCAAGCCGAACGACATTACGAGGAATTCATAGTGTCCGTAACGGGTCCTGAACGCAGATTTTTGAATATCTTCTGGTTTGATTTTCAACTGGTGATACCCTGACCTGAGATCAACTTTAGAGAAAACTGTTGCACCTTGGAGTTGATCAAATAAGTCATCTATCCTTGGCAATGGGTACTGATTTTGAACGGTCGCCTTATTTAATTCTCGGTAGTCAATACACAGCCGCATGGATCCATCTTTCTTTTTTACGAACAGCACCGGAGCACCCCACGGAGAAACGCTTGGACGAATGTATCCTCGATCCAACAGATCTTGTAACTGAAGCTTAAGTTCTTTCAGCTCTGTTGGGACCATTCGATAAGGTGCCTTTGATATCGGTCGCGAATTCGGAAATGTGTCGATGCTGAATTCGATCTCACGATCAGGAGGCATTCCAGGCAGCTCGTCCGGGAACACGTCGAGGAAATCTGCTATGACTTCAGCCTGAGCTGCATCTGCACATTCCTGCCGGGTGTCTCGAACAGAAGCTAAGTACCCTTCACAACCCGAATGCAACATACGCCTAGCCAAAATTGCTGATATCACCATTGCCGTCTTCGGTGCAGCGCTGCACGAATAGTAGAAGTCTGCCTCGCCGGGTAGACGAAATACGGCTCGCTTCTTCGCGCACTCGATTGTTGCATGGCAAGCACCCAACCAATCCATCCCGAGAATAATATCATAATCCTTAATGTCTAGTACAATGACATCTAAGTAAAGCTTCCTTCCTCCGATGCAAATATAACCATCCCTACAGATCGCATGGGCGGGCATATCGACTCCCGAAGGTGTGCTTACGCAAAGGTTCATAGTTAAGGGAGTAGAAGCTAATTTATGCTCAACAGTAAAATCAGCAGATATGAAACTATGCGTAGCACCTGAATCGAATAAGACTCTAGCGGGCAGTTCTCTGAAAAGTAATGTACCTGTCACGACCGTTTCAGAGACATATGCCTCATCCCGAGTCAATGCATAGACTCGGCCTTGAGCACCTTGACGTTGTGGGTTCACTGGCACAACATTGTCATCACTTGCTGGAGGCCCCCTGTTCTGATTTCCGTTGTTTCGATTCCCGTTGTTCCGAGTCCCGTTGTTCTGATTATTCCCGTTGTTCTGATTCCCGTTGTTCTGATTCGGTTTGCCCTCTCGACAGTTAAAGTGTTTGTGGCCCAGACGACCACATTTGAAACATCCAGTAACCCGACATTCTTCCACTCGATGCCCTAATTTGCCGTACCTGTTGCAGTACGGTGCCTGTGATTGACCCCTTTGATCAGACGTGTGCGAACACTTTTGTGCTCCAGACCCTCCCGTTTCCTGAGGTCGTTTATTGTTGTTGGTATGGGGGGTTTGCACCTCGACCTTTGGGGGATAGCGCCCAAAGATCCGCTCGCTATTCAGGGGTGCCTCGTAACATTCCCTGTAGGTTTGACATTTCTGGTTGATGACGTCCCTACGCAACTCATCATTCAAACCCTTCTGAAAACGATAGCACCACACCTGCTGGTTAGGCAGGAAGTGCCCAGCAAACTTAGCCAGTTTAGCGAACACTGAGTCATAATCGTCAACAGACAAACTTTCTTGCACCAGATTGCTGAAGTCTTCTTCCTTCTGTTGACGCACGGCTCGGGAAATATATTGTTCAATGAAGGCAGATTTGAACATTTCCCAAGTGATTTTGCAGTTGGGATTAGCATCATAAATTCCTTGCTTAGTTGCCTCCCACCAATCATGCGCACGCAGTTCCAGCTGAACCGATACACAGGCCACTCGCTTGGATCCCCGGATGCCAACCAGATTGAAGAGTCCCTCCAGCTTTGCAATCCATCCCAACACCACGTCCGGTTCCGCCCGTCCGTTGAACGTTGGTGGATGCATTTTAGTGAACTCTGCTGCACGGCAGGTGTTCCTAGCTGAAGGCTGAGTTTCTTCTGACTCATCCTCTACCGCCACAGCCGGCGGCGTCGCTGTAGCTCCTCCGTTGCTGGGTACCAATGATGCAATCAGTTGCATCATAGTATCCATTTGCTTTTGTTGGGCAGCAAACTGTGTCTGAATATTTGCCTGCTGAGTAACAGCTTGTTGTTGCTGCGCCTCCATGAGGTGCATAAGTCGTTCTGACATCCCGTTTGAACCCGCTCCTCCGGATTCTCCAGAACTTGTCGGATCGCTCTGGATAGGCTGAGCACTGCTTGCAGTGGCAGTGTTTTTCTTAGCCATTGCTACAAAAGAGAGTAGCTTGTTAACACTCCAAAATTGATAGATTTTATATCTATGGGCTCATTGTATAGGCGACTCATCTCATGCAGTGGACGCCGAAATGCAACTCAATTGAGAGGCGCATCAAACTCCTTTATTATCTTTTGAAATCCCAAGGAAGTACAACCTGGCTCTGATACCAATATGTCACGCCCCAATCCCGAAAGGGTCATTCGTCCTCGCCGGATCTTTTACGGAATCGATTCGTCCTCGCTAGGGCGTGATGCCGTGCGAGCCTGTGCTTGCGCTCGCACAAGGCAAGAACTTGCAGTTTTAGGAACCCATTTTGAAACACAATTTATAAAACACATTCACAGAGATTTGAACACAAGTGCGGAAGAAACATACTTTTTCATTGATAATTCAGAGTAATTTACATAGAGTTTACATTGATGCGCCTTCTCGGCTATTGAATTGCATTACAAAAGATAACTCAAAATACAGGGCGCGCTCCGTCAGATAGTCCACGTCGTTTGTACATTACGCCCTTGTATAGATTGAAGTTCATGCCTCCAAAATGAACTGACTCCAGCTATACTTCAAAATAGAGGTGCTCCTAACGCCTCCTCGCTATGCACTAGCGTTGCACCGTCTGATTGCCTGAAATAGTTGCCCACAACGTGGGTCAGTACTCAACTTGTACTGGTGAGCGGGATGAACCCACTCGACTAAATCGACACTAGCTTGTTAGGGACGAGCATGCATTAAGATATCTTCTATAAGGAAGCAAGTGAAATCAATTCATATCAGTTGCATGTTTTGATAGGAATGGAAAATAGCATCGAATCCAACCAGTACACTGATTGCTTACTCAATCGATGCACGCCTTCCCTGCAACGAAACACAAGTATACTTAGCATCTGCACAAGACAATAAGTTAGCATGTGTTCTATACTATGCGGTCATTGGTGTGATCGACACCTTAGGGACATATTTCAAGCATTAGCGGCGCGCCCTATCAGCCCGGGTAGCAAGCCCTGCTGGAGGTCCCGCTATGCATCGTGACGAGCACGAATCAAATATTTCCCTGCTGGAGGTCTCTGGGACACCGGAACCGATTCGTCCTAGGCGGAATGTTAGTATAGTCATGCTAATGGCCTAGCATAGGTGAGTTCGGGACTTGCAACGGAGCTGTCTGCTCTCGATTTCAAGGATTACCGTCTACCTTAACTATAATTCGTCATGTATGGCTATGCCAGTGACCCCATATGTGTGTATATTTAAACTGTGCAAGCTAACTATGTCTTCGTGGCAGGAAAGAACATGGTAAGTTTTGTGCAAGTGGTTCAGACGAACGGTTAAAAGTTCACCGAACGGTGGCATATTTATTTCAGTTATTTTTCAAATCCTATTGTATGTTGTAACTTGAACTAAGGCAAGATAGATATAACACAATAATAAATTGTATGCTTCACATGAATACTGTGTCGATTTGATTAAATGGGTTAGCTCGTCCTCACCGGTACTTTTCAAAGTACTGACCCTCGTTGCAGCAGATTCCCCGAGCGTAGGTGACGCGGCGAGGAGCTGAAGCTTCTTCCCCCAACTAGTCCATTACTCGGCACATTTTGTTCGTGTCTTTTGAAGCTTGTACAAATCGTCCGGAGCTCGTGCACAAATATTATGCAGCTCCGAGGCAAGGCGATAGCTTCGTCCGAAAGTGTCTATTATGTCTTTTGAAGTTCTAGTATGTGATGTAATGGATGGAACGGCTATCTCATTTTGCGTACATCTTGTAAGTCGTGCGACATCCATTTACTTTTGAGTCAAGAGTTTGTAACCAAGATGTACATTATCAATAAAGAGAACTTTCCTTCATTTCAATGTGTGTTCTTTAGCTTCAGTACTCTGTTGATTGTGTTCCTATATATATCATTATGCTAGGCCTTGTGCGGACGCGCCTTACGCTCGCACGATATCACGCCCGGGGGACGAATAGCAATTCTGCGAAATCATGACGTGACAATCGTCTCCCAGAGACCTAACTCGGGCAGAACTCGGTTGGATTCTGGCCGAACTCTGCATCTCTGGACAGAACTGTTGCTACTTCGATTTTTCGAGTTTTTTCGAACTTCATATGACACTCGTTGCACTTTTCGAGCTTTTTCGACACACGGATGACGCTCGTCGTACTCCAGGGTGTTCTCCACATAGGTTGAAACCCCATTCAACTCCAACAGAATATACAAAATAGCCACTTGCAATTGAGTTGCAACGACAACCCAAAAACTCAAAAATACAGTAAACCCCCAACTTGCAATGGAATTCGTCGTCCTTTCTCATGCAGATGAGAAATGAAGGGGTACAGTAACTAAAAAATGTCACTTAATAGTCACTTGCAATAGGAGTTGCAATAACAGTCCAAATGCAAAAACTGTCAACACATGGGTACAGTGGTAATGAAAGTACAAGTTCAATGCACTTTCAATACAAATTTACCAGCCAAAACAGGTCCTAGAACTACGGGGGGTCTTCATCCAGAACATGGTATTGTTCATTTTCATCCTATAGTCATTTGAATGATGATATGTTATTGTTTTTATTGACCTAGATTTTGCTTATGATCCAAGTGTTTATAAATGATTAATTTATGTTTTCTAAATTTGAAGGTTTGGAATTTTAGTAGAATTGCTTTGTTAGTCTCCAAATACTAGCTACGACAGTGAAAAGTTATTAATTTTGTAAGTACGGGTTCATGCGCTGCCGTCAGTGTTTCTCGCAGCAATGCCAAGGAAATTGATTTCATTAAGGCATAAAAACAAGCCAAACATTATTGTGTAGCAATTTGGCTGCATACACCTCAATTTCTTCAATATAAAAATTTCTACAATAATTTCTGATTTGTGATTGAAGAAATTTTACTATATTAATTTTTACATTGAAGAAATTTCTATATTAGATAAATATTTTTGATTTATTATTATCTATATTATATTTTTTGTAATATACAAATAGATAATTGGTTATTATCTATACACAAAATCTATTTGATTTTAAAATAAAATAAACAAATAATTATTTGTATAAATTTTAAATAGATATTATATAGATAACAAATAATTATTTTGTTATCATCCAAATTATCTATTTGTTATCTATATAAAAAATATATCTATATAAGTAGTTTGTTATTTAAAAAAAAATCAAAAAAAATATTTTATATACAAGTTTCAAATAGATATTGCATAAATAATTTTGTGTATATATAATAACAAATTATCTATTAGTGATATCAAAAAAAAAAATTTAATTAAAATTTTTAAGGGCTAATTAGTCTTTAGACCCTGGATTTTATACCATTGTAGAGTCTAAGCCATAACATGTCCAATTGGAAAGTTTTGACCATGAATTTTTATTTTTGGTTTTAATTTTCCAACTCCTTTTCAACATGGGTTGGTTATTGCATTTATATTTATGTTGAGGGTAAAATAAAAATAAAAAAAAATTCAGGATCTAAACTTTCAATTGGACATGTCAGGACTTTAACTCTAAACTTGTATAAAATCTAGGGTCTAAATGCTAATTAGCCCAGTTTCTATATCTAAAAAACTGGTTAGTGTACAAACAACTTTTTTTTTTTGATATTACAAATAGAAAAAATTTAGTGTATTTTTTTGATAGACAAGTTTTCTATTAGTGACATCAAAAAATATATTAATTTCACTATATCATCTATTAGTGATATTCCAACAAAATATTTGATTTATTGATATTACATCATTTAAACTACATCGTTTAAATCGAACCAAATTAAATCAAAAAAAATTCTATTTCCGCCAGACAGATTGGCAGAAAGTTTCTTCGATGGAAAATTTTCGTTTTAGCCTATTTTATTAAAAGAAATATTATCGTATAATAAAATTTTCTGTTGAAATTATGACAACAGCATCTTTGGTTTCTTATCGTTGCAACATTGACTGTGAGCGCATTTGTAGTCGCTATAGCATAATAGGCTGTAAGAAAAGTTATGGCCAATTTGGTTGCCGATTCTTAGATATTCTAACGTAGGCAAGACTAAGCCTACAAGCAGAGAGAAGATCTGTTGTTCCACTATTTTTGTTCTATATTCTGTCCCCCTACTCTATTACATGTGAGTGCCTTTTTTGTTTTATACCGACTGAAACCCACATGTAATGTAATATAATATAATAGAATGGGAACAGAATATATGACATAAATAGTGGAACCTTTCACCACCACTTCATATGCCCGCCCAAGGGTGCTCTTATTTATAAGGAGAATTCTTCACCATGCTAGAAATAGAAAACTCACAGAATCGCTTGATCCACATCGACCCAACATGCCCCATTTGCCAGGTACAGAACGAAACTAGTGACCATATGTTCTTACATTTGTCCTATTTCAGGTACTATTGGGCGTCACTATCCAAACATTGCATTTCACCTGCAATCAGCATCAGCGTACCCCTGCCAATTCTCTTTCTTGACGAGCATCTTGCAATCAGGAGCAAGTGAGGACATCATTTCACACCCCGTGGTCGATGTGGAAGGCTGCTGATCTTCAACCAAACTGCTCTTGAACATGGATTAAGATCATCACTACGGCCAAGAGACTCCAAGCAAAATATGGGGCTACATTCAACTCCAAGCAAAATATGGTGACTGGAGACTTGAAGAGAAGCATCTTGAGGCAATCTGCTTGTTTGGTTTGCGGAATCATCAAGTTGGAAAAGAAAAGTGGTTACTTTCTTATATTTGAGTGTCAAAAAATTTCCAGGAGGAAAGAAAAGTAATTTCCAACAGAAGATAATACCCAAGGGTTCACTTTCCTTTTCAATTTTCTTGGCATTTTCAAATACCGAAAAGAAAAACCGATAGAAATTATAATTTTCACAAAGGAAAAGAATAAACATGGAATTGATTTTCTTTTCTTTTTTTCTTTCCGCGAACAAAACAAGGCCAAACTGCTCGGTTTTAGGGGGGAGGGCTTTGTTCTTGTTGTTGAAGCTGGATTTAAGGAGATTAAGTTGTAGAATCTGGATTGACTTGTACTGTTTAACTTTAACAAGCAGGTTCTAAGCATAATTTTTTTCGCATTTACAGTGACAGCGTGAATTTCCATAGGAGTTTTGGACATTTGATGAGGTTGTATGCGCTGAGACTAAAACTGATTTAGAAAGATCAAGTGATAAAGAGGTTTAGGTCTAAAGAAAGAAAAGGGAATGACTCCCTCCTTTTCACACATAAACCTAAAAGATGCTTCTCATAAATTTATACGTACTATGTATTTTGAACATTTTGATCAACATGTTTCGTTTTCTCTTTGCTAACAAGCTTCTTCTGTAAATGAACTTTTGTAAATTTTGTAAATTTATGTGGTATTTTATACTATTTAGACATTATAGTCGTTCGATCAATATATGGAAGTTAAAGTATATTCTTTTATTAATTTTTAGAGTTCTTTTCATTAAATTTTAGAGTTTTTTTTTTTGTATTTACCCTCCCAATTAATAATGCTATCTCCACTACCCCCATTTTTTTTTCTTAATTAATGTTACGCTCCCATCCTTCATAATATGATAATTGTGTACACACACAACAAACAAAACAAAAAAAAAAAAAAATTGCCTAATTTTAAAGAATTTTGGGAGGGAGGGAGGGGAGGTGGGTAGGGTAAATACAAATAACTCTAATTTTTTACTTATACACATGCATCATTTTTTTAAAGAATAATTAAATTAAACTTAGCGTCGATTTTTTAACAGGACCCTCTAAATCTTAGGCCCGGCCTGCATGGCAGGTTATTCAAGATTCACCACCATGGTCACCTGTATGGGTGGAGGATCATGGGTCTTGGGGTTAACCTTGTGGATTTCGCATGGGATTGTGGTTTTCGCAAGATATTTTAAAGACGAGCAAAAAGATCTTGGAGACGCCGCCCAATCAATGTGCCCATGTAGTAGTAAATACAAGCAAATGGAAAGAAATGACAGTGAGTGTTCTTTTCTCTTCGTGGAGAATTATTCAGTCACGTGGTGAGACCAGACTCCCCTCCAATAATAACATGACTCAGCATTTTCTGTTTTCTTCCTCTAATTTAATTGATATGTGTCATACTGTTATTGGAGAAAAATATGGTCTCACCACTGCAACATGGTGAGGCCGACTTATTGAAGAATTTTTTCCTCTTTGTAGACATGTAGTATGTACAGTAGAAGAGAGAGAATTTATATTTAGATATTTTGGTGCAAGATGACTATGATCGTCGCCCTTTAGTGTGGAACTTTGTTCTTAAAAAATTCAAGAGGTTAGCCTAGTTCAGTGAAGCCAAAGCCCAGTAAATTAATAGGTCTAACTAACCACTTATATTTTGGGCCAGGTTTGGGGTTTAATCCTGTCCCCTAGGAAGTGAGTTATATATATATATATATATATATATATATATATATATATATATATATATATATATGAAAAAAGGTATATGAGTTATAGGCTCATATTTCTACGTGAACCAATGCACATGTGAACCAATAGGAAGCACATGGGTACATATGAGATGTAAAAATTTATTCCTATTGGTCCACATGTGCATGTCTCATAGAAATACGAGACTATAGCTCATATCCAGTTTATATATATATCTCTATATCTCTCTCTCTCTCTCTCTCTCTCTCTCTCTATATATATATATATATATATATATATTGTGGGTATTATTTCAGGTATTCAGATGTAGTGGTGCTGCTTGGATATACGGGACATAATGTATGAACGGTAAGTACCTTTGTGGGCTAGAGAAAGAGCAAGAGTATTACATCGCCTTTGTGGCATTCTCCTTTGTGGCATTTCATTTGAACACTACCGAGAGCTTCGCTACGTATACTCTGATGTGTGCTTGGTACACAATACTTGACTTTCGCTGCAACTTGATCATTTCGATGATAACTTTGATATTTGACATCGCCTTGTGCGAGCGCAACTCCAGGCTCGTACGGCATCACATCCCGATGAGAACAATTGTCCTGCGGAAGCGCTGCAACTTGGTGATACACGTTCAGCGGAGACGATTGAGCTTGTAGAAGATTGGGACGTAGCATATTGGTAGTCCTACTCAAACCCAAACCACGCGAGAACCTATCGAACCATTATTTATATATATATATATATATATATATATATATATATATATATATATATATATATATATTGCGCATCCCACCAAACTCCTGTAGGAACATGGACAATGGAATTCCGTTGGAACTTCCTGCCAGAGGATCCCTTTGGGAATCGAGTTATATAATATATGTGTGTCAAATCTTTATATGTGCAAATGAAATGTTTTGTGCATCAATGTTTTCCAGATTGGTTGTTGTATCTACATTTTTTGGAATATTTAAAAGCTAAAAATCAAATTATTGGAGATTTTCCACTTGTCCATCAAGGTTTGGCACACGTGCATCCAGGTCCCTAGCTGATACATATCCAGTCCCTAAAAGGGAGTCAAGTAAAGAAAAGGTCGACTCATATCATCTAGAGTCGAGTGTTTCAGCTATGATAGCCTCACGCTTCATGTACATTTAAATCATTAGCAATTGTATTTTCTGATTATATAGGTATATGTATTTGAATATGGAATAGATTTTATCATGGAATCGGTGATGAATGGTATTCAGGCATTTTGAAAAAAAAATCCCAAATTTTGACTGTTCCATCCAAAATGAGGACCTCTTAATTTTTTTTCTTTTTTTTTAATAGTAAGAGTATCGGCTAGTTTCCATATTTTTGAATGAAAACATCTACTAAAGTATCCCTATACATAACATATAATATATTATATATTTATTGGTATCCAATATTTCAATATATTTCTTTATCTCAAATCCAAACAGAGACGAACCCAATATGAACACTGCCTATGTTTGTATGAATCTTTTGCTCTGAATACAGAATAATTCAAAAACTTGACCAGAACAACCAGAAATTGCCATTTGATTATGCATCTGAGCAAAATTGAACTAAGCAAGCAGGTTGTATTTTAATCTAGCTGGAACACAACCATCAAACCTTATAATCAACCTTCACTTGATCCACAGACATCAACTTTGGAGTATCAATAATACTTGGAATTTTTTTGTACCACGAGAACTCAAATTTGCATTTCTAAATCATATTTGCACCCATGATTGTCTGCTAACTCAAATTCGATAGATATTCAGATTGCGGGACCAAAGTGGATCATACCTCAAGCGTTTGACAAGAAATGTTAAATGCTTAACATCTAATGTAGTACAAAAGTAAGTGATCATGTTGCTCTGATAGCTGAGCAAATACAAGTGATACTCTATGGGCTATATAGCGACCAACAGACTTATGTGCTAATATGTCACACATTTAAAGTTCCTGCATCAATTGACAAGTCAGAATCCTTGTTAGCAATTCGATAAACGAAAAAAAATCGGAACGGCAAAAGTACGAGTATAAATTGACACAGTATAAGTAAAATACGTTAAAAAATTCGGTCAAATATTCGTCAAACGTGAAACATTCGGATTAGATTTAATTCATACTTAGTACGTTTTATATGAACAAATTCGATACTAAAAATTCGACATGTATTTATTTTTTAATCCCTAATAAATAAACAAACAACTCATTAAACACAAATTCATAAATCCATATTTCTACACATCTCACAAAATGATTATTGATGCAAGCAACAAAACTGTTGAATTTCTTTCTTGGTTAATTAAATAGATTGTATGTGAGGGTATTTTTTTGTATAGACATTTTTTTGTAAATTGTGCCAGGCTGATTAAAAACAGCAAAGCTACAAGAGTTAATGAAAAACTGTTGGGTTTCTTTCTTGATTAATTAAATATGTTGCACTGCTAGGCACAATTTATTGAGCCAATTTTTTTAATTATTCGTATGAAACGCGTTTAAAACGTCACCCCCTAAAAATTCGCATATTAATTCAATTTGTTTAAAATTACGTAAGTATTATACGTTTCTAAAATATACGCAAAAATTCACATATTATACGCGTCTTATTCGGATGAGTGCTAACAAGGGTCAAAATGGCTTCCACATATCCAACAATCTCGTTATGTTATATGGAAGACTTCCCCAAAGCTTTAATAATTTGATTTGGACATCAAACCTCATCGATTGTTATAGAACTAATGAATTTTGTTATAGAACTAATGAACTTCCATGCAGTAGCTTCATACATCAGAGGAGTTGAAGCTACCTCCCTCTCACAAGTATTGGAGTTGGATGGAATTTCCAATCTATGTAGTGAATATTCCAGAGTGTGACGAGCGACATCCATGTGTTGGAGAAGCTCAGATAGCCATATATTGGAACATATATGGTAAGCAAATATATGATTGAATTTTCATATCTTTGACTTTGACCATATATCTATGATTGGATCTTTCATATATTGACTTTCCACATAATTGGTTTTCCAATATATGGAAGGCCAATATATGACTGGATTTCCGTTAAATATATAATTGATATATATTAGACTTCCAAATATATATTTCCAAAATAAAATGTTGATGTATCAAGGTTACAACTTTTGAGAAAGAGAATGGGACTTGTAGACTATTGTGAAGGAGAGATCGTTTCGGATAATTCTTTTCTTCATCTTTTGTTCTTCGGAGTCTGTAATCATATTTTTTTCTTTCAAGTAATTGTGATAATCTGTTTTGGATCAATGAGAAGTCAATAAGGAGTCGGTGTACTTTTTTATTCAGTTAGTGGAGACTTTTCAGTGTTGGACTCCGATTGTCCCGTAGTTTTTTCCATCTGAATTTTCACGTAAAAATCGCTCGTTTGCGTTTTGCTTTTGTATGATTTTGATGATTTGGGTTTGTGTGCTTTTCTTCTATTCTCTCACAGCTTCTTTGTTTGGGGAAATGATTTTCGCGTTTTATTTCCAACACGTGGTATCAGTGCTTGATTTTGTTCTGATGATATCAACAAGTAATGAAGCGTTAAGAAAGGTAATAATGTTTGGCTACCGTTGACACAGAAGGAAAAGACAATTACATCAACAATTACCTTAACTTTTGGTCAATAAGAAGCTTCTCCGGACGCAAGGGAACCTAGTTTCTTATTATCTCTACTGAAGTTCAACGTGAAAAATTCTAAGAAATGACAGACAACATGCAAATATAAAATAAATAAATAGTATATTATGTTTTAATCTTTCCCAATAATTGAGATGGTTATGGAAAAGTAAATAGTAGCAGATGCAGGGATATGAAGGGTTCATAACTTCCAGGTGCAATCAGGGGAGCCTTAGTCACAGGGGATCGTCCCAGCATGGAAACGCAGCAAGAACGAATATAGTAGAAATATAATTTCCTCACTAAAGTTTAGGAATGCCTATAATTTCGCTTTGTGGGGGTGGTGGGGAGCTGGCTTCAGCCCCCGCTGGGCTCTCAATGGATCTGCCCTTGCTTGCAATTGAAGTAGCAACATATTAACGCTTGAGAACACATGATAAGAACATTCTGAAATGACATGCAAATGATTTGAATGATAAAGAAAGGTTACTACAAATATATAGTTGGTCTTAAACCTAATAAAAAATAATCTCCACATTTCCAAAAAAATAGTCTCTAACATGGTGTGTGTGTGTGTGTGTGTTGGGTAAGTATAGTGCAAAAATGTGTATGATTCAGAAGAAAAGTAAATATGTACATGTTGGTAGAAATCCAAGTTGGAAAAAAAAGCATATCCAAGGTGGAAAAAACTTGAAAATAATTCCAGCCGCATTTTGGAGAAAGGATAAAAGCAGTTTTTAGAAAGAAACAACAAATAAGCTACATTAGATATTTAGAATTCAATTAAACCAATATATAATAATTAATTAGCCAATCACCTCTAACTCTAGTGGCTAAGGTAGGAAACATTCTCCCCAATGGCCTGGGCTCGAATAGGTTGCAGCGGTGGCGGACCTTTGGGCCGGACAGAGCAAGCCTACGGGCCGAATTGTGGGCCGAGTTACAAGTCCTTTGGGGACGAGTTGAGGGCCATCAGGACCGAGTGGTATGAGTGGTCGTGGCCACCTATGATAGAGATGTACCAACTCTCGAACATATACACCGGACAATTAATTACCATAATATATATATATATATATATATATATATATATATATATATATATAAAGTTGGACTGGAGGAAGGAAAGGAAAGCCATTAGGTGATCTCTAATGACCTTGGTAAATAATTTTTTTTTAAAGTAGTAGGCACGTCTTTATCTTTTGCCTCAAGGATAACAATATTCCAAAACTAAAAAGAGGCCATATATGTTATGCAGAACAACAGAGTTCTAGGCAAAGTGGTTTTTTGGAATTCTCATTTTACCATGTTGTTCATGTTATATATATATATATATATATATATATATATATATATATATATATATATATATATATTAATATTTTTATTATTATAATCTGAAATTTGATAACAAAAGAAAATAAAATTAGTGTTAGACGAAATATGGTTTAATTCTTGGCTTATTTATTATTGTGGTGGAGCTCTACATATTTATAGCAGAGGCTAACCCCTCTCTCTACTATTTCACTTCATGTGGGACTAAAAGTCCATACATACTCTCAATACTCCCCTCAAGATGGATGGACGATAGATATCAATCATCCCCATTTTGTTACATATTTATAGCAGAGGCTAACCCATCTCTCTACTTGTTCTTCTGAGCGAACATGATCAAAGCTTTAATATCCCTTTATCTAGCTTCTCTTTAATAAAGAACCGATCGATCTCGTTGTGCTTCGTTCTGTCATGCTGAACTGGATTGTTAACTATACTTATTGCAGCTTGACTGTCACTCAGAAGACGCAATAGTGTTTTCTGGTCCAACTTCAACTCTGTCAGCAGTACTTTTACCTATAGTAATTCTGACACACCCAGAGTCATAGCTCTATATTCTGTTTCAGCGGTCGATCATGCTACTACAGACTGTTTTTTACTTCTCCACGAGACTAGGTTACCCCCCCACAAAGACACAATATCCTGAGGTAGACATTATGTCGTCATGGCCCTTTCTTGGATCATGCATGTAGCGACTCACTACGCTCACAGCGAATGAGATATCAGGACGAGTGTCGCCTAGATAAATCAATCTGCTTACAAGTCTCCGATATCTTTCACGATCAACCAGCTCTCCTGCCTCTGCCCCCAAATTATCTTTCTGATCGATTGGTGTAACTGTCGATCGACACCAAGCATACATGTTTCTGTGAGCAGGTCTAGTACATATTTTCTCTGATAGAGAACAATTCCATCTCTTTCTCGAGCCACATCGATTCCGAGAAAATACCTCATCATTCCCAAGTCCTTCACTTCAAACTCCTTGGCGAGCTTTGACTTTCGCTTGGTGATCTCCTCCTCATTATCACATGTGATTACTATATCATCCACATATACTGCAAGTATGGTGATGTGGCCTCTCGCATGCTGGAAGAAAATCGTATGATCTGTATTAGTCCGGTGGTACCCCATGCCTGTGACAGCCTTCCTGAATCTATCAAACCAGGCTCGAGGAGATTGCTTGAGTCCATACAGTGATTTCTTCAACTTGCACACCTTTTCCGTCGTCTCCATGTATAATTCCTCTTGTAGATCCCCATGAAGAAATTCATTCTTCACATCCAATTGATACAGCTTCCACCCAATGTAGCTGCAAGGAAGATCAGGGTTCTCACAGTGCTCATCTTTGCCACCGGAGCAAACGTCTCATCATAGTCGATGCCATAGGATTGAGTGAATCCCTTTGCAACCAACCTTGCCTTGTATCGCTCCACCTTCCCTTATGACGTCTCCTTTACTGTGAACATCCATTTGCATTCAACTGCTCTCTTTCCTTTAGGTAATGTAACAAGTTCTCATGTCCCCTTTCTTTCAAGTGCCCCAAGTTCCTCCAGCATTGCAACTTTCCATCTCGGATCTTCCTTCTCTTCCTGCCAGCACATAGGTACAGAGGTAGTGTCTAACGCTGCAATGAATGCTCCATAACTAGGAGGATATATTAGAGTATGATAAAAAATTGGCAATGCCATGCTCATAACCATAACGATTAGGGGGCTTTTCCGTATTACTGCGAGAAGATTTTCTTAAGGGAATATTTGGTATTGGAGGAGAGATCATACCATCCGAATCAGAGGGATCTGTATCCTCATTAGAAGGATCCGATGCAGGAGGCACATCTTCAGGAGTTGGGGCAGGGTTAGGCTAGAGACATGGCACAATAGGGGCAATAGATACAGTAGTGGACTACTGCTTTCTCCTTCGATAGACTTAAAGTTCTGTAGATTTTTCTGTAGTCTGTTCCTCTCCCTGTACTACGTAATCACTTTCTTCCTCATCACTTTCCTCCCCCTCGCTATCTCCCCCTTGTTCCCTTGGATCAACTTCCATCATTAAACATGAAACTGATCCGAAAATCACGCTTGGGCCCATCTCCCCCTCACTCCTAACACCTCATGTGTTAGGTGTGTCACCAAATGCGGAACCTTCATCTGAACCATTATGGTAGTAGGATTCCATCTCTCTGAATGTAACGTCCATGCTCACAAAGAGCATTCGCTCCACCGGACTCCAATAAGAGTATCCCTTCTGAGTCCCTAAGTAGCCAACAAAGATGCACTTCACTGCCCGAGGGTCCAACTTTCCGACCGCGGGCCTATTATCCTTCATAAAACATACACATCCAAACACCTTTGGGGGAACAATGTACTTATTCTCTCCTATAAGCATCTCAAACGGTGTCTTCCATCCTAACAACTGAGAGGGCATCATGTTGATGAGATATGCAGTCGTTAACACGACATGCCCCCACAAGTGTTTAGGAACATTCATGGCAAACATCATTGATCGTGCTACTTCTAACAGGTACATATTCTTCCGCTCTGCCACGCCATTCAGTACTGGTGTGTAAGCACATAAAGTCTGATGATGTATCCCATGGGCTGATAAGTACTCTTCAATAGCCATATTGGTGTTTTCTGTCTCATTGTCAGACCTCAAAATCTTCACTTTAGCACTGTACTGTGTTGTAACCCTGCGATGAAAATCATTGAAATCATGCAAAAACATCTATTATTCTTCATTAGGTATACCTAGGTAACACGAGTGTAGCAGTCAATAAAAGTGAAACCATTTAAAACCATTAGCAGCAGTTGTAGGACAAGGACCCCACACATCAGAGTGTATCATATCAAAGGCAGCTAAACTTCTATTTCCAGAACTCACATAAGAGGTTCTGGTATGTTTTCCAAGCTCACAAGCATCACAAATCAACTGTTGTTTATTAGCCTTTTGATACATAGATGGATACATTCGACTCAGTAAACTAAATGAAGAATGTCACATGCGCTGATGTTGAAGTATTAATTATGCTTCTATAGTTCTTCGCGGCTCATTCTGTTGTGCTTCTTCCACCAGTGATGCCAGTGCTGCGTCCAGTTCACCCATGTCCAAGTATCACAGCCCCTTATGCCAAGTGCCAGTCCCCAACCGTCTCCTCGTTCCCTTCTCATGAAAAGTCACTTTAGGAATGTCAAATGAAACAATACAATTAAGTTGAAGAACAATGGCACTAATAGACAAAAGTTTAACATGAAAAGATGGAGCATGTAAGAAATCAATAAGGGTCATGGAAGGGGTGCATTCAACTGTGTCTTTACCCACAATGGGTCTAGCAGTACCATCAGCAGTCTGAATGCTTTCAAGCATCGACAGATGAGTGTAATCTTGGAACTCATCACGGGCACCCGTGACATGACACGATGCCCCAAAGTCAATTACCCAACCTAGTTTGTGGATTGATACAAGGGCATGAGCAGATATACCTTTGCTTGTACGGGCATAGTAGGTGATGTTACCCCTAGAGGTGGTTGGAGTCGATGCCCCTGAGGTGTTGGCTCGACTGTCACTGGTTCCAAGCCGCATGCTTCTCCATATCTCTAGCATTTTCCTCTCACTATGGGTCGTTCCAGATGACTGACACTTTCCTCCTCTGTCAGGTTTACCTTGTGCCCTCCAGAATGATTACCTATGCCACTTGCATAGCCTCCTCTACCGCCCATACGCCCTCTACGGATGTGTCCATGACCGCTGGAATGGACTCACAGAGGTTTTGTACAGAATTTGATGAAGTCCCTCCGAAAAAGTTTGGATTAAAAACTGCTAGAGCTAATTTCCCCTCCGGAGAGCTAGTGGTGCTAGGCATCAACTTCAATCGTGCATCTTCTTGTGCCATAGCAGCTATGGCCTCCTCTAGTGATGGCAGCCTGGGTTGTGCAAGTAGGACATTCCCCATCTTCTCGAATGCTGGGTTGAGTCCCTTTAGGAACTTCACCATCCTCTGTCGCGAAACATACTCCATGAATTTCTTATAATGTTTCGCAAATGCTGATTCTACTTGCTCATCTTTCACGCCAATGGGAACATAGTGGTCGAGATCTGACCAATACTTCTTCAGCAGAGCCGCATACTCAGAGATTGTGTGATCTTCTTGGACCACCTTATCAAGTTCTTGTAGTTGGAAGACCCTCATAGGATTTGGATGGACCTGGCTCTGATACCAAGACGAAATATGGTTAAATTCTTGGTTTATTTATTATTATGGTGGAGCTACATATTTATAGGAGAGGCCAACCCCTCTCTCTACTATTCTACTCCATGTGGGATTAAAAGTCCATACATAGTCTCAACAGTGTTACTGACCTTCGAAAAAGTCGCGTACAAAGTACTGCCCTAAGAGTTGATCCGATGTCTATATGCAAACGTTTCTCGAAAGCTCCTAGTGGTAAAAACCCCCGGACTACCGGTTTCTCTTCGTTGCACACAACTTGAAGAGAGATCAAACTTAGCTCTGCCCAGAGCAAAGATTTAGAGAACAGAATGTTGTACGAGAGAAGAATGAGAGAAGGTTTAACGTAAATGAGAGTTTTTCTATAAGTCAGCATTGAGGAGAGAACCTCAACATATATATAGGGAGAGAGCCAGGCCTTCACTACAAACAAGAGAATGAATTGCTATTAATCCCAGCGTTTAAAGAGTAATAAAAAGGAAGAACGTGGGAAATAAATCGGAGCTATCACAAGTTTAAAATATGGGAAATGAACCTGGACATAGGAAGTAATAAATGGCCAACTTTCAAATATTTAATGAGTCAAAACGGTTCTAAAAATAAGGGGAGCAAAAAAAGATTTTTGGATTCCAACCTGAACCCGAAGAGTAAATTGAATCAGCATTAGGCGCCCGCTGGTGTGGACACGTACCTGCACCCGTTACGCAAACCGAACCGCAGCGGCGACGAGCACGTGTGGCCCATAAGGCTCCCCACATAAGTCCACAAGGAAGCAAAGAGGATAAACTAATATATTCATACAAAGGTGGAGTGGTCCAACCGATGTGGAACTAAAGCAAAAAGAGGAAGTTGAGCTTTTACTCACGTGTGTGTGAACACACATACACACACATCCAACAGTTCACAGAAGGGGGCTATACAAACAGGCTCTAGGAGTAAGCGTATAAAGTTCTAGGACTTCTTCGTGTCAATCTATGTTCTGTGAAGTAGTACCATTCATATATCTAAAGCTTCCTCAGGTCAATCTATGTTCAAGTACCAACGGGGTTATATATTATCCCTCTACAATATAAGTTACGAGGAAACTCGCATAAAACCTTGATTTTGAGTAAAATCAATGGGAATGATGAAGAAAGGTTGATCAGCTCGACTCCCCACCATAAGAAAATGCGTGGGAATGTTGTATGTGTTATTTTCTGAGACATTTTCTGATGGATTGAACAGATGCCAGAGAAAATATCTGAACGAACTTGTTAGAAAGGTAGTAACAAAACTCTGAACGAGCTTATTAGAAATGTAGCAACAAAACTCGGAAAGAGCTTGTTAGGATGGAAGATCTTCCTGAACGGAGATCTAAACTCAAGACGAGTGCCAACTCCAGAAACCAACTGGCAGAAACAAGCGTTGTTATTCCTTGCAAACGCAGTTGCAATGGAGATAGAACAAGAAACAATAAAACAAAAATAACTTTCGTTCTTCCTTGCAAAACGCAGTTGCAATCATACAGAAGGAACAAAGAAGAAAAAGGAGAAGAAGACAGAATAAAATTATTCTTGCTGGGACGGTGAAGACCACCGTTGCTTAAAGCAAAATTCGTCCTCTATCGACGATCTGCTTATAAGAGCCAGCAAGTTTACAAGAGAACTTCTGGAACGCTCGTAGTCACCTTTTTGTGTGACTCGAACGGACACTTTTGGACTCCCTTTTCTTAATTTTTGGTATATTTCAAAAGGAGGCCTAGAGGGCTGTTATATAGGGAAGGATGGAAGTCCATTCTCCTCTTCTTTTCGATGTGAGACTAAAAGCCAATATACAATATTGATATCCCACAATCGCAGTCCAATGCATAGCCCGTTCACCGCTCGTTCAGCACCAGCTCAGCGTTCATTCATGCAACACGCGCATGCAACCTGAGCATAAAAAAAGCGCACGAGCGCAACAAAAGCGCACAAGCGCCTTGCGACGATGCTGACGTGCTAAGTGCAAAGTGCGCCAACAAAGCGTCACTTTGCGCCCTTGAGCCTGAGGAGCTAATCCCCTTTGGGGCTTAGGTCCTATGGAATAATATCCAAGAGCCTGACAAAAAGCTTAAAAGCTTTCATTGAGGAGTTGATCATTTTTCCTCCTAATAAAACCCCACATGGCACCTATGTGCCCTACCGCTCCCCATGTGCAACACCTCAACACATACAAACTATTATATTGAGATACTTACTTGGTGGTGTAGCCAATATGGGACTATATTTACTAGTCCAAAGGTAAAAAAAAATACCAACAATTCTCCACATATCTCAATATATGGGTTGAGTGCTCCCCACAGTGACTGTCCATCATGCATTAGGATAGATGTCGCTTCGACTTGAATCTTCCCTCATTGGTCGAATAACAGTATGATAAAAGAATGGACTAAGCCTTGAATTCTGCACCGTAGCTGTAATTCTTCCCACTCACACAATGACATCATTTGTGCTTCTGGTTGCACGTTAAAGGCCAGCACGCCTGATTTTGGTATATGTATCTTGGACGTCAACAAGTTTACCCTCAAGAGACGGCTTATATCTCTTTCCATACACTCTAGGTGAGTTCTTTTAAAGAGTCGTTGGCATGAAGCATTGCGCTTCCTTGCGGTGCTACACCGCTATGACATGGCCCAAAGCCGAAGTCCCACCTCATTGTGGTGTCATCCGCTGTAGCATGAGGTCATAGCCCCTTTGTAGTGTCAAACTACCCAACATGAAGTATTGTGCTTCCTTGCGGTATTACGCTGCTGTGACATAGCTCGCGCAGCCGAGGCTTTACCCTCATTAGGTACCTCTTGGTGGCGTCACACCACTGTAACATGAGGACACCGGCCTCTTTCTAGTACTGCTTACCACTCTTCATTTTACAGCATTAGGCCATCTACCTATATGCGGTGCTACGTCGCTGTGATATGGCTCGCAAAGCCGAGGCATTACCCTATCGAGGAACCTCATGGTGGTGTCACCCAATGTAGCATGGAGTTCTCTGCTCCTTTGTAGTGTTGTGCTACTGTGCTTCCTATAAAGTACGCCGAATATTCCAAATGTCCTAGAACTCATTAAGGCATCTAAGCCATCCTCCTAAAGAACTTTGTTCTACTCAGAGAACAGATAGTAGACAACAGTGGTTCTGGGTCTGTAACCCCTCAATTTCTCAAAGGACTACCCACTGTTCCTGATATTCTTCCAGTCAATATTCCTTCTTTGAACCAAAAGCTAAATTCATAGTAGATTTCTCTTTGAACTAATAGCATAAAACTTTATGGTAAAATTATAAAGACAGAATATCAAAAGTCCTCCAAGCCCATGTATAATGTGTCATTGACTTATGCGGTATTATGCCGCTATGACATGACCTGAAACTGAGGCTTTATCCTGTCAAGGTACCTCATGTGGTGTCGCCACTGTAACATGGAGTAATATGCTCCTTTATAGTTCTTATGATCGGCTGACGCTTGTGGTCTTATATGAACAGATCCTCCAGACCCTCCTGACTTCAATCATCAACCACTGTAATGATGCCATCTTTTATGCGCTCATGTAGTATCTTGAACGGACCTGTTAGAATCACCTAGCTCCGAACATTAACCGCTACCATGACGCCATCCTTGATGCGCTCATACAGTACCATGTGCCTTAGCAACACAGATCTCTTCTAACCATTGAAGAGAAAAAATTGATGCCACCGCTATAGTTGTCTGGTTGTCGCAGTGAATCGGTACCATTGAATATGCGCACAAACTACTGGAAGATCATAAATGAGCTCCCAAAGCCACTAAGCTTCATCCGCTACAGCTGCCAGTGCATCGAACTCAGATTTCATCGAGTAATGAGAGAGCATTGTCTGCTTTTTCGACTTCCACAATATAGCAGTTCCATCCATAGAGAAGACGTATCCTCCTGTGGACCTTTCGCTCTCTACTTCTGAACACCAGCTTACATCACTGAAGCCTTCCACTACTGTCGGATACCCGCTGTAGTGTAGTGCATAATTCTGAGTCCTTTTGAGATATCTCATTACTCTCTTCACAGCTTTCCAGTGCTCAACACTTGGATTGCTCGTGAACTGACTCAGCATCCCCACGGTGTTGGAATTTGGAAATAGGTCAAATTCGGGATAAGATAAGAATTGTAGTTGGTGTTGCGACATAAAAGATCGACTTTATATTACAATGCCGACAAAGTGCTATAAACTAAATGTACATGCAGCTTATGTACGAGTAAAATATGTTATAAAAATGGAATGCAAAAAAAGTGTAAAGATTTATGGAAATCAATGGAAGCAATAAGGATAGAGAGTTTAGAGTAATCAAATGGCTAAAAGAGACAGCTCGGTAGGGAAGGATTGGTCAATTGTCAAGTATGACTTCTTTGTCGGCAAAAGACACCTAAAAGTTTTAGTCCATAAAAAGAACATTATTTTCTTCAAAAGTTATATCAAAAAAATATAGTGGAATTTTTTTGTAAATTTAAAAAAAACGAGAAATTTAGGAATAGGCCTAATTTGGAACAAGATAAAAATTGTATTTGATGTTGTACTTTAGATTGTGATGGTAAGAAAGATATGAGCTAAAAGCTTATGCAACTTTTGTATGAGTAAAGTATGTTATAAAAAATAGAAGATGAACAGAGTGAGCTGAATAATCGAAGTGAGGCGAATCGGTAGGAAAGGAATGCTCAATTATCAAGTTAGGGATGATTTCTTTGTTGGCAAAAGAGCCCAAGATTTTTACAACATAGTATAAAACATGAAAAAAGAACGGACTAAAGAAAAAGGTTTTCTTCGAAAGTGCAAAAAAAATAAAAATTGACAAACTTAAAAATGTCAAATTTGGAACAATGTAAGATTTGTAGTTGGTATTGTGACATAAACAATTGACTTCAGATTGTGATGGCAACAAAAAGCCATGAGGTCCATGCAGTTTAATACGAGTAATGCATGTTATAAAAAAATGGAAGGCAAACTGAGAATCGAAGTGTGACGAAGAGAGTCGGCTCCATAGGAAAGAATAGTCAATCGTGTCAAGTCAAGGATGACTTCTTTGTTTGCGAATTAGATGTCTAAAATTTTCAGTCATGTATAAATCGTGAAAAAAAAGTACTACTAAAGAACAAAGTTTTCTTTGAAAGTTTTAGTCATAAATATAGCGAATTTTTTGTTGGATATCGACAATTTTGGAAATAGGTCAAATTTGAGACAAATCAAGTTTGGGACAAGATAAAAATTATAGTTGGTGATGTGATATGAAAGATCAACTTTAAATTGTGATGGCGACAAAGAGTCACGAACTAAAACTCCATGCAGTTTTTGTATGAATTAAATATGTACCCAAAATCAGTATAAGGAGTAAACTGAATAGTTGTGAAAGTGAGTATAAGGAGTATGATGTGATCGAATAGCAAAGAGAGGCAGCTCGGTGGGGAAGAATGGTCAATCGGCAAGTCAATGAAGACTTCCTTGTTGGAGAAAGGCTTGTTTTCAATCCATAGTATAAAACATGAAAAACTAACCACTGAAGAACAAGATTTTCTTCAAAAGTTCTAATTATAAATATAGAAGAACAAGATTTTCTTCAAAAGTTCTAATTATAAATATAGTGAAAATTTTTTGAAAATCGACAAATTTAGAAATAGGTCAAATTTGGGACAAGGTAATATTTTAGTTGGTGTTGTGACAAAGAATTGACTTCAGATTGTGATGGCGACGAAGAACAATAAGTTAAAAGTCCATGCAGGTTTTGGACGAGTAAACTATGTTATCAAATGGACAAGTAAACTATGTGTCACGCCCCAGTCCCAAAAATATACGGAACTAGGCCACGTGACATTGGCCAGCTGACACGTCACTAAGGGATTACCCAATTTAATGGACCCAAAGTGATGTGCTACGCTGTCTAAAATACTACAAGTCTAAGTACAGGTAAATCTATCTCATCCACAGGAATATCATGAAATATGGAAAATAGTGCTGAATATATATATAGCTAAGTCTGAAATGTCATAATACAAATCAGATAATATCTGGTGGGAACAAACCCACTACAAAAGATAAGCAAAATAAGATAACTAGTGCATCGTCCTCGAAATATGTAGCTCCAACTCCAGTGTACTCAGGCAGACTCTGATGGCATCTCCTCTAACTGTTTCTCAGGGGCATCTCCAGTCTCCTGTCCAGGTCCATGTACTGTGGGGTAGAGTGTCATCTAAACCTGGCAGGAAACCAGGTCCTCAGTGGGACATAACAAGATACAGAAAAGCATGCCATATATATGAATACTGAATAAATATCAGGGTGTGCTAGCCATCTAAGTGAATGCAATTTGAGACAACCTAGTACGTATGGGAAAGTGTGGCTAGACATATGCTGACGTAATTCACCAATCCGTAGTGACTGGCTAATATATGCCACATATGCCCCCGTTCAAGGGCACTATGCAATACACCATCTCCGAGGAGCATGGTCACTGGAATATATATATAACAGCCGTATCACTCCGTCGTGTGCGGTATCGGGATAAAGAGGTAGGTGTCCCATACGTCTTTTAGTCGTTCTCCCCGCCCAATGTAACTAATGCGTGTACCCGTGTCAGGGTCTAAGAGGGTATTAGGATAACCTCACAGTTGATGGTAAGTCTGTAAAGACTAGGTTAATTACACTACGCGTCAACGTACATGTTGACGGTACCCGAGGCTGTCTCAGATACTTACTGTCATATGAAATTTACTAATAATAACATTCAACAGTTTAATATTTAAACAGTAAAAACTTGGCAAGGTATACTTGCCTACTTCCTGAGTGTGTTGAAAACCTGTACTTGCAATCAAGTCTGGGGAGTCCTGTGACAGGGGGTCACTGACTGCGTCGTAGAGGTACTCTGTTTAGGACATACAGGGTTCGTAAATAAATATTTAAATAAAGTGTGCATTAAATACCATAGTATATATAAAATATAGGTATATGTAAATCCCTATATAATATATATATATATATATATATATATATAATACATACTATATATAGTATTTTATACTTTACGTAAAATAATATATATTTATTTAATACATATAATATATGAGCATAATAATTACATATTCTTATATTTATATAATATATGAGCATAATAATTACATATTCTTATATTTATATAAGTATACAAAAAGCATACCTAGAGATAAACAATATAAGTACATATATAGTTATGTACATATATACAAATACAAGAAATTAATAAAATACATATGCTATATATATTTTATATACTACATAATATATACATATAAAATATAAAGCAATATATATATAATACTATATACAGAAGAAAAATATACTCATATATATATATATATAGCTCAATATAGCTTATATGCAACATATATATATATATATTTATATATATATACATGTATACTTATATATATATTAAGAAATATAATACATATATATATATTTAATATATATATAATCTAAGATAAATAATATTTATATATAATATATAATATATATATATATATATATGTATGTAGATGTATGTACATATATATGCATAAAATGCATATGTATATACATATAAAATAATAGTATTATATATATATATATATATATATACTGAAATTATAATAGATTATAATATATATAATTATATATATATGAAAATATATATACATATATATATATATATATTATAAATAAAATAAAAAACATATATATATATATATATATACATATAATATATAATAGTAATACTATATATGTATAGTATAATACATATTTATATACTGTAACAATTCTATAATATATGTACATATATATATATATATATATAAACATATAATAAAAATGAAAATATACACATATTAATAATATTGTATATATACTTATAATATAATATATAATAGTAAATATATGTATATATATATATAAATAACTGAAATAAATGCATATTAAATAATAAAAATGCATAATACATATAATAAATATATATACACTGTATATATATTTATGTAAATATAATAATAATTATATAATACATTATATATATATGTATAAATATATAATACATTATATATATAGTATATATGTATAAATATACATAGATATATATATATATATATACATAAATATATATATTAAATACATATTAAATAATATATGTATACTGTATAATTATACTGTACATATACAGCAATAATAATTATAATATATATATAAACATATATATATATAAATATAAATATATATACATATATATATGTATACATACATATACATAAAATTATACGTATACGTACAGGAAAGGGGGGGTATATACCTGACAGGTGGGGGACCCACTGGGCTTGCCGCCGGCGGGAGGACGGCGGCGGAGCGGTCGGCGGCTGGCCGGGACAGCGGTCACAGCAGCAGTGGCTGTTAGCAGTGACAGCTGCAGCGGCAGCTTGCAGCGGCGGCAGTGGCGCAGCCGGCGGCGGAGGCGGCGGTGCAGGTGGTCTGGATGGTGGAGGAGGGGGTGGCGAACAGCTCGGAGGAGGTGGCGGAGGTCCACGACGGTCGGAGGGGGAGCTGGAGGCGGTCGGGTTGGTCGGGTAGGCGGGTGGTCGTGTGGTCGGGGAGGAACTGCGGGGAGTCTGGCGGCGGCTGGGGGTGTCGTGGGGCGGTGTGAGGGTGGTGGTCGGGTAGAGGGGGTCGGGGCGAGTCGAGTGGGGGTGGTGGCGGTGGTGCACGGTGGCCGGAGGCGGTCGTGAGGGGCGGTCGGGTGGTGAGGTAGCTGCTGTGTGCAGGTCGGGGTGGGGGCACTGCGGGGCTCTGGGCGGCGCCGGCGGCGGCCAGGGAGGGTGGCCGTCGGCCGGGGGGGTGGCTGGGTGAGGGGCGAAGGGGTTGGCGGCGGTCCGGTGGGCGGAGGTGGCCGGAGGGTGGTGTGGGGTGAGTTCGGGTGGTGGGGATGGGTATATATATAGGTTTAGGGCTAATGGCATTGTTGTAATTAGTTTGAAAATGAGGGATATTTAGGTAATTTAATACTTAAAATCTTTGCTGATATTTTCCAGGTGGGACCCATGCCACATGGACGGTCCACGATCACCGGCCATTGAGGTGTTGACACCTCACTTGGAATTTGTAGAAAAACCCCTGTAAATCCATAAATTGCAAATAGGTCCTAAATTTGGGGTATTTGCGTAATTACGCAATTTGTCTGATAAAATACTCTGTTTCCAGAAAAATACTAAAATGCTCAGAATTGAGAGGGAAAAGCTGTGGGAGGGTCCTGAGGGGGTGGGGGTGAGTCTGGGTAGGGGCAGGGCCTGATTTCTTGGTGATACGGGTCATCGTATTTATTATTTAATAAATACTGCGCACGGTGTTCTCTAATTATTTAGAGGCAGGTAGGGTCATAATTTTTCTACGGTGTCAATATACTAATTGTAGTATACTCGAAGTAGAATATTTACGTATTTTTGTTTGGACAAAACTGGTGCAGGTTGGGCCTCAATTCCTAGGGGTATAGAGATGGGTAAAGAGCAAGAAATAAAATAGAAATTTAAATACGGACTTTTGTAATGATACTTGTGCGTCTCAAACGAGGCTCAAAATAAAGCATCTGAAGTTGCACAAAATTCAGAAAAATAGTCTAACATGTCTAGGGCAGGTATGTAAATTTTGTTTGGGGATAATAGTCAGTGTAATGCCCTAATTAATTAGGTGATGGACAGGTGCACAATCAATAGGATATAAATAAATAAAATTTTAAAAAGTTACAGAAATTCTAATTTGCAAAAATGATTTTTTTTTTAAAAATAGTAAAATCTGGTCGAGGGAGTTTACAATCTACCCTCCTTAGAATATTTCGTCCTCGAAATAAAAACAGACATATAATGAGAACGAAAGATTGATTAATTTTAAAAATATTAAGACATAGACATAACTGAAGATTTGATTTGAAATATTTGGATTTAGACATAGCTTAAGATTGATTGATTTGAAATATTTGGACATACCCTGGTCTGGAAATAGATGGGGGGAACATTATCGAATATCCTTTTCTCGTTCCCAGGTTGATTTGCCTGGTGCATGATGTTTTCATGCAATACGAATTAAAGGATAGTCTGGCCTTGCAACATCTTCTTGCTTCGATCTAGGATTTCTACGGCTCCTCCTGGTATGATAAGCTTGGACCGATGGTGATCTCTGAATGGTCCAGCACATGACTTGGTTTTAGAGTGTATCTGTCTGAGGAAGAGTTTATCTTGTAATTCATTTCTCCGATGTGTTCCATCACATCGAAGGGTTTGATGTACCTCGGCTTAGTTTTTCTCATCCTCCAAGTCTGATAGTTCCTCGGGTAGGTGGGATCTACATGATCTCCTATTTTACTCTATGTGTACCCTTTATCCAAATTATAGGGGTATCATCAGGTTTACAACTGGTCGTGCATTATTGGTAGTTCATGATGTTTTTCTCAAGGTTAACATCTGCCTACCTTCTCTCCTTCAACCTAATGGTTCTATTCCCGATACTGGCTATAGTACTCAGCTATCATTTTATTCATATGATTGAGCCTAGCAATCAATGTCTAGCAATCGATCTGTCGGTTTGGCTTAGTCCTGATCATGATCTAAGGGTGGAAAAATAATTTAGGTTGGATACTAAAAGTCATCAGGTAACTAGGTTTAACTACTATGATTTGCTATCCCAGGTATTATCTATATCTGGATGGGTAACTTGGTAGTCTAAAGATGACGCTTCTCTTCCCGTAGTCTAGTATATTTGGACTAGCTTAACCAGTCCATGTCTAAGACAACGTTGGAGTTTGGTATTGGAAGTACCAAGAATCGCGTCCTCATTACTCTACTATACATGACTACTAGCATGCTTTAGTAATGTTGGTAACTGAAACAATGCCTCCTCTGGTAAAAGTGGCTATTTGCAAGGCTACGAAACTACTAGATATGATGACAGTGTAGCTCTAGAATCAAATAATGCGGTTTGTAGGTAATAATGTAACTATAATGGTACCTGAAATGGTTTCACCTTCCGGTTCTTCTACAACTGCAGCTAGTGCAAAGGCCTGCTCGTGCCTTTGTCTTTCGGTTTGTTGTCTGGCTAGATAGTACTGCGATTCCTGAGTGGCCAAGGGTGGTCCCCTCTGAAATCTTCCAGATGCTGGAGAATGCTGAACTCTAGTAGGGGGTTGCATTTTCTGGGCTGGTGCTGCTGGTCCTTGCCCGTTCTGGAGTGCTGTTTCTCTGTGTTGTGGACAGTCTCTGGCCCTATGTTGATTGTCTCCACATATCAGGCATAGTCTATACTTCCTTCGGCAGTTTTTGGCATAATGTCCTTTCCTGCCACAATAGTGACAAGTCGGAAGTTCCTTGTATTGATATGGCCCTGTCTTGTGTGGTGCCTGATTTTCCGGGTGACGGATTGGTCCTCTTGCTCCAGTCTGGTCTCTGGCTGATATGGTTGGATTTGAGCGTCTTGCTTCTCGGCCAATGGCTTCTTGTATCCTTGCCTCTGAAAGAACTTCCTCGTATGAAATCCTTGACTGTGCCGTGGTATACCCTTGGAGCTCGGGGGTAAGGCCGTGATGAAACTTGATGGCTTTCTCCAGCTCGTTAGGTGTCACGCCCCAGTCCCAAAATGCCGAGGGACTGGAGAAGCGTGACAATGGCCAGCAGCACGCACCGATGGACAACCCAATTTAATGGATCCATCAGGGCATGCTTAAGCTGTAGTCAGTCTCAGGTATTACTAATCTCATCCACAGAATAACACAGATTGATTGCCAAAAATAATGCAATGGAAATAAATATGCAATAACAAATAAGGTTGTCTCGGGAAACAAATCCGATTATTATTCTGTTACAATTAAGGAGAAAAGACAGGAAATGAAATGCTGGAAATGGAAATACTGTGTTGTTGAAGCCGGTGCTCAGGAGAAATCTTCGGCCACAACTTCGTCCTCTATTCCTTGTTCTGCTCCAAGGAGTGCTCCGGTACCGTACACCTCTGGGTAGTTCTCTTCAGCTGTACCTGGGGACATAATCCGGATCCAGGTCCTCAGGGGACAGCAAGGTACAGAAAATACAAGCCAAAATAAACACAGTGCAGCAGATAATTAAACAAGAGGGTAAGCTATGTAACCAGCTAAGTGATATGCAATATGAGAGCAGCACTAGAACTCAGGCTGAAGCCACTACAAGCTCTGTGTCGGGGAGCCGGTAGCGGCAATAACTATGAATTATACTCTGAAATATACTATGTTTTATATATATAATATCAGCCTGTAGTCTGTGTCTCTCCCCACCCAATGTAATCCCACGTCTCATGTCCACGATGCCTCATGTCCATGTCACGCACGATTATAACTAATGCAGCAAGTCTGATAGCTATGGATCAAATGTCTAAGAATGTAAAGTCTATGTCATAACCATGCATCCTATACAGAATCACCTTGAATGTCTCAGGAAGACTCTGTCTCATGAAATAGTGTCAAGTGTCCTGGGTTCTGGTGTACTTGATAGGACAAGTACGAGAATTGTCGGGTCTCGATATCCATGTCTATGTGACGTTACACAACCCCGCGTACGGAGTTGGCACCCGACTATGATCGGTCACTAAGCACGTCACCCGCTTCCTAGGTTAAGCAGTTAAAACAAGTTTATATTTAATTCCACAAGAAATCCATTAAAATACTATGTCAAGAATTACTGAGATTTGGCAAGCTTTACTTGTCCATTATTGCATAATTAAGTCGAGGAAATAACTAGCAAGCTGCAGGGTTTGGCAAGGTACACTTGCCTGTGGTTCCGGTTCCAGTTGCGGTTCTGACTTCAGCTGGATTTGCAGGCGGTACTCCGGTTGCTGAAACAAACATCACCATCAGATCCAGAAAATATCAATCAGCTAGAAACGCCTGTCCTTGGGTCCAATTTGGAGACAAAGACAAAAATGGCAGTTTCGGGCCAAAACGGGGTCCACCGGTGGGCCCGCTTTGCTCCAAAAAACGCGTCCGGGTCAACGGTCTCCAAATTTACCAAACTCAGTGTCAACAGGTCAGAAACGCTGATACGAACCCAACGGAACTTTCAGAATTGGATTCCGATGAGCCGAACACAAAATCGCCCGTCGAGCGGGGCCTGTGGGGCCCACGACACGCGATTTCGTCAACGTTCTCATAATCGAACCAAACTTGACCCACAGGACCAGCGTATCGCTACGAGTCCGATGGCGCAAGTTTCGTCTCGATCCGACGTGTGTACACAAAGTTAGGGCGCGTTCCAGAAAGTACGGATACGGGGCGATGTCCGCGGATACGCGTTGATTCCGGTGTGCACACACACCCGAATCAGCTTCCGCGAAATCCCACACGTCCGTATCGACGATGCGCACGTATCTGTGAAGACCGCGCGCGACCAAGTCGTCCCGTTTGGCGGGGCGTACTCAGTTCCGGGGTGAAACAGGGTCTGATTTTTTCCTGTTTTTGGATCGCGGTGTGCGATCACCACAGGACGCGATGCCCCGAACGGTTTGTCCGGGCACCGAGAGGGTCATACAGGCTTCGCAACGCAATTTGCGGAATCGAAAACGGAGCTACGAGCAAAAAGTTACACGCACCTGAAGGGGACCCAAAAATCAGGGTCAAACCGTGTCCGACACGTGTCCGACTCGTGTCGGACACAGGGAAGAATTAGGGTTAGGGTTTCGGCTGCTCAGGGCGGTGACGGCGGAGACGGCGGCTGGGCGGCCGGGGGCAGCGCGGCGAGGGGCTGGGGGAACGCGGCGGGACGGCGCGGCGTGGCTGGGGACTCGCGGCGACGCCGGAGGTGGCGTTCGGCTGCGCTGGGTTGGGGGAGCCGGAGGCAGCGGGGGAGGAGGGGGTCGCCGGGGCTCGGTGGAGGCGAGGCGGAGCTAGGCGAGGGCACGGCGGCGCTGTGGCGGAGGGGGTTCGCCGGTGGAGGTCGACGGAGGAGATAGGGTTCGGGTTAGGGGAGGAAGAGGGCGGAGCTAGGGTTTTTATAGGGGGATGGGGGCCGGAGGAGGCGGGGAGAGGGGCGGTGAAGGCGGAGCGAGGGGGTGGCGTGGCTGGCTTGGGCGGCGCTGTGCCGGCGGCGGAGGCGGCGCGAATGTCGGGGAAGAGGGGGTCGTGGGGGAGAGAGTGGGGGTCGGGTACGGGCGCGGGCGGGTCGGGTGGCTGACAGACCCGACCCGACCCGATAGGTGCTGGGCTGGGTCGGGCCGGCCCAATGGGCCGCGGGCCGGTTTAAATATTTTTAAAAAAATCTATTTAAATAGATAAATAATTATTAAATAATTAACTAAATAAATATTTAATTAAATAAATACTTTTAGGGGTTTTAAAAATAGGTCCGGGGTCCGATAAATTCCAGAAAAATTGCCCTAAGTCCAGTTTTTCATTTTACACCCAAAAATATTATTTTCATAATATTTTATTACTGTTTAATATCAATTAAAAATTATTTAAAAATTAAAATCCTGTTTTTAATTTACAGAAAAATTCCAGAAAATTCCAAAAAATTGTGAAAAATTCAGTTTTTAAAATTTTGAAAAAAACAGGGGGGTTACATTAGGTATTAGGATGGCACCGAATTGACTTAGTCGACTGAATTCTGCGTCATAGGCGTCGACGGTCATATTTCCTTGTTCCAAATGCAGGAACTGGGAGTACAGATCATCTTTGACCGTGGCTGGAAAGTAGTTTGCATTGAAATATTCCAGGAATTGCTCCCAAGTATGGTTCTTGCCGGTGCTGCGCTCGATGGCGTCCTACCAGTGATGGGCGTTGCCTTTTAGTTGGGCCCTTACTGCGGTCATCCATAGATCGGGGTGAAGCTGTGAACGTTCTAGCAGTATTTCTGTGTTGGAGATCCCGTCTGAGATCTCTTCCGGAGTTTCGCTGCCAGAAAAGGTTCTCGGGCTCATTCGGCGAAAGCCTTGAACAGTGTTAGGAGGTTGGACAGGTGCTAGTGCCGGGGCAGTTGTCATCTCCAGAGCTGTTATCAAGGTCTGTCTCAGGGCTTCAGTTTGTTGCCACTGAGCCTGTCTCAGGGCTTCAGTCTGTTGCCACTGAGCTTGCAACATGGTTTGGAAATATTGGAACATCTGGGTTTGTTCCTCAAGTTGTGGCATCAGGGCTGCAAGGGCTGGAGGTAGAGGCAGAGGTGTCTCCGCCTGCGGTGTTGGTGCTTGGAAAGTTTGCCCTTCTAGCTGAGCTGGTGTGGTCTCCTAGGTAGGGTCCTGGGGAAGGTACGGGGTTGTTGGATTGACCAGCATCCTTCTTGGGGATTGGTCTGTCGGAAGGGTTGGAGTCCTTTGGACATCTGGCGATGGGTCTGTTGCTTGGTCAACCCCATCATTAACGTGTCCGCTGGGTATGTCCATATTTCTGAATAAGATAGAATAATTCAGAAAAGTACGAAGGAAATAATAAATGATAATCAAGCAGGATGCAAGAATTTTAGAATGAGTCATAGTGGATGAGACCTAGTGTTTATCCTAGTGCAGGCTTGCTGGGCATGTAATCACACCACTAGCAATTAACTGGACCTGCATGGGCCACCACTAAAACCATGTCACGCCCCAGTCTCCCAAAAATATACGGAACTAGGCCACGTGGCATTGGCCAGCTGACACGTCACTAAGGGATTACCCAATTTAATGGACCCAAAGTGATGTGCTACGCTGTCCTAAAATACTACAAGTCTAAGTACAGGTAAATCTATCTCATCCACAGGAATATCATGAAATATGGAAAATAGTGCTGAATATATATATAGCTAAGTCTGAAATGTCATAATACAAATCAGATAATATCTGGTGGGAACAAACCCACTACAAAAGATAAGCAAAATAAGATAACTAGTGCATCGTCCTCGAAATATGTAGCTCCAACTCCAGTGTACTCAGGCAGACTCTGATGGCATCTCCTCTAACTGTTTCTCAGGGGCATCTCCAGTCTCCTGTCCAGGTCCATGTACTGTGGGGTAGAATGTCTCATCTAAACCTGGCAGGAAACCAGGTCCTCAGTGGGACATAACAAGATACAGAAAAGCATGCCATATATATGAATACTGAATAAATATCAGGGTGTGCTAGCCATCTAAGTGAATGCAATTTGAGACAACCTAGTACGTATGGGAAAGTGTAGCTAGACATATGCTGACGTAATTCACCAATCCGTAGTGACTGGCTAATATATGCCACATATGCCCCCGTTCAAGGGCACTATGCAATACACCATCTCCGAGGAGCATGGTCACTGAAATATATATATAACAGCCGTATCACTCCGTCGAGTGCGGTATCGGGATAAAGAGGTGGGTGTCCCATACGTCTTTTAGTCGTTCTCCCCGCCCAATGTAACTAATGCCAAGTCGTAGTTCTCCTGACTTTATTCTAAGCCGTGATGCACGTCGTACGTACTGGTAGCTAATCATCTACGTAAACTTGCATCCCAAAATGAAGTGCAACCTTGTTGCGTGTACCCGTGTCAGGGTCTAAGAGGGTATTAGGATAACCTCACAGTTGATGGTAAGTCTGTAAAGACTAGGTTAATTACACTACGCGTCAACGTACATGTTGACGGTACCCGAGGCTGTCTCAGGTACTTACTGTCATATGAAATTTACTAATAATAACATTCAACAGTTTAATATTTAAACAGTAAAAACTTGGCAAGGTATACTTGCCTACTTCCTGAGTGTGTTGAAAACCTGTACTTGCAATCAAGTCTGGGGAGTCCTGTGACAGGGGGTCACTGACTGCGTCGTAGAGGTACTCTGTTTAGGACATACAGGGTTCGTAAATAATATTTAAATAAAGTGTGCATTAAATACCATAGTATATATAAAATATAGGTATATGTAAATCCCTATATAATATATATATATAATACATATAATATATATATATAATACATACTATATATAGTATTTTATACTTTATGTAAAATAATATATATTTATTTAATACATATAATATATGAGCATAATAATTACATATTCTTATATTTATATAAGTATACAAAAAGCATACCTAGAGATAAACAATATAAGTACATATATAGTTATGTACATATATACAAATACAAGAAATTAATAAAATACATATGCTATATATATTTTATATACTACATAATATATACATATAAAATATAAAGCAATATATATATATATACTATATACAGAAGAAAAATATACTCATATATATATATATATATATATATATATATATATATATATATTAAGAAATATAATACATATATATATATTTAATATATATATAATCTGAGATAAATAATATTTATATATAATATATAATATATAATATATATATATATATGTATGTAGATGTATGTACATATATATGCATAAAATGCATATGTATATACATATAAAATAATAGTATTATATATATATATATATATACTGAAATTATAATAGATTATAATATATATAATTATATATATATGAAAATATATATACATATATATATATATTATAAATAAAATAAAAAGCATATATATATATATATATATACATATAATATATAATAGTAATACTATATATGTATAGTATAATACATATTTATATACTGTAATAATTCTATAATATATGTACATATATATATATATATATGTATACATATATATATATATATATATATATATAAACATATAATAAAAATGAAAATAAAATGCACATATACATATATTAATAATATTGTATATATACTTATAATATAATATATAATAGTAAATATATGTGTATATATATATATAAATAACTGAAATAAATGCATATTAAATAATAAAAATGCATAATACATATAATAAATATATATACACTGTATATATATTTATGTAAATATAATAATAATTATATAATACATTATATATATATATGTATAAATATATAATACATTATATATATAGTATATATGTATAAATATACATAGATATATATATATATATATATATATACATAAATATATATATTAAATACATATTAAATAATATATGTATACTGTATAATTATACTGTACATATACAGTAATAATAATTATAATATATATATAAACATATATATATATTATAAATATAAATATATATACATATATATACATATATACATACATATACATAAAATTATACGTATACATACAGGAAAGGGGGGGTATATACCTGACAGGTGGGGGACCCACTGGGCTTGCCGCCGGCAGGAGGACGGCGGCGGAGCGGTCGGCGGCTGGCCGGGACGGCGGTCACAGCAGCAGTGGCTGCTAGCAGTGACAGCTGCAGCGGCAGCTTGCAGCGACGGCAGTGGCGCAGCCGGCGGCGGAGGCGGCGGTGCAGGTGGTCTGGATGGTGGAGGAGGGGGTGGCGAACAGCTCGGAGGAGGTGGCGGAGGTCCACGACGGTCGGAGGGGGAGCTGGAGGCGGTCGGGTTGGTCGGGTAGGCGGGTGGTCGTGTGGTCGGGGAGGAACTGCGGGGAGTCTGGCGGCGGCTGGGGGTGTCGTGGGGCGGTGTGAGGGTGGTGGTCGGGTAGAGGGGGTCGGGGCGAGTCGAGTGGGGGTGGTGGCGGTGGTGCACGGTGGCCGGAGGCGGTCGTGAGGGGCGGTCGGGTGGTGAGGTAGCTGCTGTGTGCAGGTCGGGGTGGGGGCACTGCGGGGCTCTGGGCGGCGCCGGCGGCGGCCAGGGAGGGTGGCCGTCGGCCGGGGGGGGTGGCTGGGTGAGGGGCGAAGGGGTTGGCGGCGGTCCGGTGGGCGGAGGTGGCCGGAGGGTGGTGTGGGGTGAGTTCGGGTGGTGGGGATGGGTATATATATAGGTTTAGGGCTAATGGCATTGTTGTAATTAGTTTGAAAATGAAGGGTATTTAGGTAATTTAATACTTAAAATATCTTTGCTGATATTTTCCAGGTGGGACCCATGCCACATGGACAGTCCACGATCACCGGCCATTGAGGTGTTGACACCTCACTTGGAATTTGCAGAAAAACTCCTGTAAATCCATAAATTGCAAATAGGTCCTAAATTTGGGGTATTTGCGTAATTACGCAATTTGTCTGATAAAATACTCTGTTTCCAGAAAAATACTAAAATGCTCAGAATTGAGAGAAAAAAGCTGTGGGAGGGTCCTGAGGGGGTGGGGGTGAGTCTGGGTAGGGGCAGGGCCTGATTTCTTGGTGATACGGGTCATCGTATTTATTATTTAATAAATACTGCGCACGGTGTTCTCTAATTATTTAGAGGCAGGTAGGGTCATAATTTTTCTACGGTGTCAATATACTAATTGTAGTATACTCGAAGTAGAATATTTACGTATTTTTGTTTGGGCAAAACTGGTGCAGGTTGGGCCTCAATTCCTAGGAGTATAGAGATGGGTAAAGAGCAAGAAATAAAATAGAAATTTAAATACGGACTTTTGTAATGATACTTGTGCGTCTCAAACGAGGCTCAAAATAAAGCATCTGAGAGTTGCACAAAATTCAGAAAAATAGTCTAACATGTCTAGGGCAGGTATGTGAATTTTGTTTGGGGATAATAGTCAGTGTAATGCCCTAATTAATTAGGTGATGGACAGGTGCACAATCAATAGGATATAAATAAATAAAATTTTAAAAAGTTACAAAAATTCTAATTTGCAAAAATGATTTTTTTTTTTAAAAATAGTGAAATCTGGTCGAGGGAGTTTACACTATGTTATCAAAAATGGAATCAGATGAATAATCGAAGTGAGAAGACAACCAAACGGAGCAACGAGGATATTGAGTAGGGAGTAATCGAATGGCAAAGATAGGCAACTCGATACGGAAGGAATGGTCAATCATCAAGTCAAGAATGACTTCTTTGTTGGCGAAAGGAGCCTTAGGTTTTCAGTCCATAGTATAAAACGTGAAAAAAGAACCATTGAAGAACAAGGCTTTCTTCTAAAGTTCTAGTCAACTTTTGGAAACCGACATGTTTGGAAATGTCAAATGTAGGACAAGGTAAAAAAAATGTAGTTAGGGTTGTGACAAAATGTAGTTAGGGTTGTGACAAATCGAGTAAGCGATAATTTCTACAGTCAGGCATAAGTTGCACGGATAAAACGTATGCAGATGTGTTAACACATCTCTGGTACAGCCCGAACATGTTTAGGATCCAAGGTGGACAGAACATTGTTGAAAGTAGTTTTCCATGGACGTCATCGTGCAAAACATAATTCTGCTATTATGAGGTACGATTTCTTTTGAAATGGGTCATTTCTACAACTTCTTGGAACCTTATATATATATATATATATATATATATATATATATATATATATATATATATATGGGATACGAGTTAAGATTGGAGAATTCTTGAATTAGAAAGATTGTCCAGGTCAAATATCACAACATTATCTACACATTGTGCTAAAATATACCAAGAACCAGATGAAAATTGTTGGATAAGATCAGATGAAAGCTCTCTAACAAGGCCAAATTTATGTTGATGTAGTTAGCGCACATTGACCATCATGCACTTAGCTTACATCGGTGTAAGAATCCTAATTAGAACCCATGTATTAATAATTAAGATGGTATCTCCTAGAAAATGCTCATGACCTCTGTGTGTGTGTGTGTGTGTGTGTGTGTGTGTGTGAGAGAGAGAGAGAGAGAGAGAGAATCAGGGTGGGACTCTAGCATCGTGGTTGATGTCAAGAAGTTCAAGATACACAAGATTTGTAATTGTTAACTATGTTTCTCTGAGTTGAAGGATGTGTTCTGAATCTACGTTATTTCTCGTGCTTTTACATGTTTTGGTTTACAAATCCTAGATCGCATCTCTTCCTAGCTTTATTTAGTTGTATCAGTTGATTCAGTTAGCAATTAATGTGCATGATTTAGTGAAAAGAACAAATTTCTACCGGTCACCAATTATTGTGCATGATCAAATGGAAAGGAAAAGGAACAAAAAACAAAATTTGAAGATAGCAGCATATAAAAAATAATGGTAAAGGTAAGAGAGGTAATTGATTAGGTTTGTTACCATCATATAATACAGAGCAATCAAATGCAGGTGGCACATCATCCAAGTCAATGAAGTCTTCTCGACTCGTAGAAGAACTAAAAGGGATGGCACCAGACTGGGTAGTCATCAAAGACTGCAAAGAATCTGCACGACAGAGCAAAGTTGTCATAGGAACCTTCAAGAAAATTTAAAAACACTAGCATTTTTGCTTCTTCAGCTCATAGAAAACATCTGTTAAGTAACATGTCAAAAAACTTTGGCGTAAAATGGGATCCTCAGATTTTTTATGAAATGTTGAGGCAAGTTTGCAGTCATTTCAATTGTTTCTGAATTTTCACGTCCAGACTACTAGTTTGGAGTTATTTTACTGGTCATTCCAAAATTGTCAACATAATGAGGAATATAGAAAATGTATTTAGAAACTGTCCTCGCAAAAATTACCAAAATTAAGAGCCAAAACTTAGTTAAGCATTCTGAACCTTAATAGCAAACTAGAAGAAATTTTGATTGCGAAACAAACTAGAAGAAAGATGAATAAGAGAGAAAATAAGATGACTACGACGAAAACATTAATAAATAATGTGTAGTCTTGTTATCCGGGAGCCACTACTAGTCCTACGGGTCCAGGTTTTGGATCTGGGCCCTGTTTGTACGATTGGGTATGGGTCCTCTACCAGGAGATGTTACTCTACTCATTCACCACAAAACTCGAGTATGGCTAAAATCTTGTCCAGCTAACTTGCACGGACACTGATATGACACAGGAAGGACCCGGGGACACGGAAGCAGCACATATTTGGTGCGTCCCATTGTATTTTGGAGTGTCGGGATGACGTAAAGATTATCACAATATATCCAAATATTTATTTGGATAGAATCTTTTACTTTTTAGGATTAGGAGGTTGATAAAAGATATATTATGATTCTTTATTAGGAAATAAGATTTTGTTGTATTTAGGATTATTTATATTTCTTTATTATCATTTATCTTAATTAGGATATGTCTTAATTTAATAGGACTAGGGTTTCTAAAGGCTATAAATAAGGGCATAAACATTTTGTAATGACATGGAATTATTTTTTATACAAACTTATTTCCAAGAGATTTGTTCTCTTGAGTTCACTCGTAGAGATTTTTTAGGTGTTACTCCTACAAATTATATACTCTGATCCTCCGCTACGCCAATGGGTTGTGTCTGATACATGTCGATACATGTCGAGTATAACACGGCTCAGATTTTTGGAGTGTCTATGCTTTCCTAGCTGTCCAATACATTTTGAGGACCATATATACCTTTTGAAGACCGCATCCTTTGTCCTAAGACTCCTAACCATCGATCCGATACAAACTGACCGTTCCCCGCGTCAATTCGGGTCCTGCATACGAATAGCATCCCTAATCATTCACGGGTTGAAGTCCCTATAACACGTATGTCAAACACTTCTTCGCGTCGAAAGCTTGCATTCGACAACGGCACAATCTATCTTCTAAAGACTCGACTACTTCTCAGACACTTGATAAAGAATCCTAAAACGCACCTGAAAACACGGCTCAACCGAAAAAAAACTCCGACCGGACGCAATTCCAATCGTGACTTCTGCTGATCCTTTTCTTTCTACAACATGGTTTTGAAAACCCTATAAATACTTCAAACAATTACAGTGTTCTTATCACACCACCACCACATTATGTCAAGAATCAACAAAAAGAAAATAAGAACAAGACGACAATTATCATAACATTACAAAGTAGAAGAAAATATATTAGATAAATATCTACTTACTTTTCCAGCCTCTCTTTGTATATATTTGTGTATAGGGGTGATTGTTGATGTTCATCGGAAATATATAGGTCTTATTGTTTCCTAAAATGTAACAATCGTAATCAGTTAAACGACCAATTACTTATTAGGACGACTAATTAATGGAAAATATTGCTAATTATGTACATGAATTTTGGATTAATTAAACGACCAGTGATTTATATGGGTAGGACCAAATTTCAAGATTAGTTTACATATAAATATAAATTGTGTAATAAAAGGAAAGCTATTTTAGGGATTAGATAAGATAATTGTATCATGATTAGATTATGATATATTTAATTCTATAACCTCAAATTTGTAAGATTATACAAATCTTTCCATATTTTATATCCAATTCCTCATATTAATCTGAATTAAGTCAAATATCTGATTTGGGTTTCTTAGGCATACTAATCAAATAAAAGAAAAGTCATGAAAGTGAATTTTTCTTTCCTTTTCTTTTCTTTTTTTATCTTTGGAAAATGTAGGTTGCAAACTGATTGCATAATTTTTCCTTTTTAAATTTTACATATTTTTGTAAGGAAACAAATAGAAATGTCATAGAATGTCAAGTTTAACACTGAAATCAAAATAGCAAATCACTAGAGCAAGGGGTGGATGTCACTTTTGGTGATAATCTAGTTTAACAGTCTCTTTCAAAGCATCAGCTAGTGAATAGGGATAAAGAACGCAAAATGATAAGCGATAGATCTGGCTTTCCCACTAAAATAAATAAAGGTTGGGTCGATATTCAAAAGATCAAGAGGTGACTTATGTTTTTCAATGAAATCAAACCTTTTACATATATGAAAACACTTTATATAATAATGGGGCACTAGTTTTAGAAGTAGATAAAAGAAGCAAAGAAATGACTAAATTAAAATTTGAAAATTGAACAAAGGACTAATTAGTAATGACTAAAGTTGATAGAGGCAATTAACTTTTGATTACAATTGGAGACAGAATGTCAAGAATAAGGTCTTTATGCAACTTCTCGATAACTAAAAAATTTGTAGGAAAGAAATACAAGAATAGGTCAAAATAGCAACCACATAATTGGTGCAAAGATATAATGAATCCGGACTTGAAAATAGGATGGTCACAATGTGGCACAAGTAAAAAATCAAAAATACCCAAGACTGACTGTGTCATGAGTAATGGTACATGTGGTTTTCGGATTAAAAAAATGAAATATTGTCAAGAGAATCAATTAGAATAACACTAATTTGGTGATGTGAGATCGAGATAGGATTTGATGTGTCAATTATGAAACAAAGATCGAGATGATATTTGAAGATCAAGAGGTGAATGATGCTGTACAATTAAGGCAAACATTTTACATATATATCAACACACTCTTTTACATAGAAAATGGGGGCACCAGTTTTAGAAGTAGACAAGATTGCAGTAAGATATAGTTTATACTTTATACAAAGATCAATGCCACTTTTTTAATAAAAATAATAATTGGAAGTAGACAAATTAGGGACTAGGTAAAAACTGTAGTTGGTGTTGTGGCATAAAGGATCAACTTGAAATTGTGATGGTGAAAACAAGCCACGAGCTCAAAGTTCATTAAGCTTTTGGATAGAAAAAATGAAATGTTAAAAAGACCTTAATGATTTGAATAAAATATCACATGTTCATAGTAAAGAAACGTGAAAAGAGTTCAATAATCCACATAATAACAATTCTCCATGCAATAACAATAATCCATGTTTTGAACTTCTATTTCAATGATCCAGTAGTCCAATGACATACAAGACCTAGAAGAACTTATCAAACTAGTTCGTTAATAACTTAGCTTCACAAAACTCAACTTCATGGCCATAAAAAAAAACTGAAGATGTAGAATGAAAATCGAGAAAAAGCAAGCTGAGGTTACCTTGGGTCAAAATCAAGAAAGATCTCAATCAGTGAACCCACAGAAGCCCTTTAGAAAAAGAAGGCAGCAGCCATCAGTAAACCAAATCAGTTTCTTTCTCTGTTGCAAAAACAAAACAAACAAACTAGTAAACCTAGTGTAAGATAAAGGAACATTAAACTAGTTTAAAGAAAGATATATTCAAGAACATGCGTGCAGCTGCTTAATCCAATTAATCAGGTGTCTAGTACTATGCAAATAAAGTATCTTTCGGATACGGCTTCACGATCCAATAAGAATTATAATATGTCCATGTGAAATATTTCAGGGAAAAAATGATTGATAGGCAATTAAACAAGCACTTAATCCAATTAATCAGGTCTAGTACTATGCAAATCAACACAAAGGAATAAACAAAACCTTGAGGAAGTTGCAGTTCAACACTTATGACCCTATTTAGCAGGATGTGCCAGAATTAACAGGTGTCTAGACAAAGTATGGATGGTGTTGGCATGTGTTGATCTGTATAAAGGCTGGCCTGAAACTAAGAATGAGAGACAGGGAATGCCAGATGGGCAAGGATTCTAGACTAATATCAGGTAGGGTAATCACTAATCAGGTGTGTCAAATCAGTAAAGGGATGTGTACCCTTATAAGGCAAAATCTACCAAACATTTTCTACAACCAAACAAAAAATGGAACTTGTTTCTCGATTCCTCGTACCCAAGACATTACAAAAGTTACCCAAAACAACCTGGAACTTAACTTTCTAGAAGGGAAGAGAAAGAAACTTACATAGAAACCTCGAGTGGAACCCTAGAGGAACACACTTAGGAGAGTAATAATACAAACTAATCCCTTTCGTCATGAATGGCATGACATATGACCACCATCCAATTAGTTATAATAATAGTCTAATACTTCACTGTAAGACAGTAAACCCGCAAGACAAAAGGATTTAATTCAGGCTAAGAAGATAAATCAGGAAAAGTCCTCCATAAGCTAAATGCCAAAACCTTTCAAATAGCACCTTAAGGTGAGAAGTCAGAACAAAGTTGATGGACTTGGTTAAAGGTAGATATCACCAAGATCTAGACCGCGAATAGAAGATAGTCGAAGCGCAAATGATTACACATCATGCTAAAATATAGCACAGACATAATATAAACAGTGAAACCAATTAAAAGACATTCATTTATGTTATTCTCATAAAGACTACTAGTCTGAAGTTATTTTACTAGTCATTCCAAATTTTTAACATAAGAAATACTGAAAATGTAAGAAACTATCCCCGCAAAAATTACCAAATTAAGAGCCAAAAGTTAGTAAAGCTTTCTGAACCTTAATAGCAAGATACATGAAATTGGTTTTCCTGGAATTTTGATTATGTTGATACCAAATTTTGATTGTGTAAATAAGAGATAAAAGAGAAGATGACAACGAGAACATTAGTAAATAATATGTGTGGTCTTGTTATCCGGGAGCCATTAATCCTATTGGTCCAGGTCTTGGATTCGGACCCTGTTTGTATGTACGGTTGGGTATGGATCCTCGACTCATACGCCACAAAACTCGGGTATGGTTAAAATCTTGCCCAGCTATCACATAAATGCAACACATGAAGGACCCAGAGACACACGGAAGCAGCACCTTGATCCAGCACAGTTCAATGACATACAAGACCTAGAAGAACTTATGAAACTAGATCCATAATAACTTGGCTTCACAAAACTCAAGTCATGGACATTAAAAAATACTGAAGATGTAGAAACAGAATAGAGGAAAAAAAGAAAGAAAGAAGTAACATCAGTTTCTTTTCCCTGTTACAATAAACAAAAGGATCAACTTGAAATTGTGACGGTGAAAACAAGCCACGAGCTCAAAGTTCATTAAGCTTTTGGATAGAAAAATGAAATGTTAAAAAGACCTTAATGATTTGAAAACAAGATCGGAAGTTCATAGTAAAAAAACGTGAAAAGAGTTCAATAATCCACATAATAACAATTCTTCATGCAATAATAATAATCCATGTTTTGAACTTCTATTTCAATGATCCAGTAGTTCAATGACATACAAGACCTAGAAGACCTTATCAAACTAGTTCGTTAATAACTTAGCTTCACAAAACTCAACTTCATGGACATCAAAAAAATACTGAAGATGTAGAAAGAAAATCGAGAAAAAGCAAGCTGAGGTTACCTTGGGTCAAAATCAAGAAAGATCTCAATCAGTCAACCCACAGAAGCCCTTTAGAAAAAGAAGGCAGCAGCCATCAGTAAACCAAATCAGTTTCTTTCTCTGTTGCAAAAACAAAACAAACAAACTAGTCCACCAAAAGTGTAAGATAAAGGAACATTAAACTAGTCTAAAGAAAGATATATTCAAGAACATGCGTGCAGCTGCTTAATCCAATTAATCAGGCGTCTAGTACTATGCAAATAAACTATCTTTCAGATACGGCTTCACGATCCCATAAGAATTAATGTCCATGTGAAATATTTCGGGGAAAAAATGTTTGATAGGCGATTAAACAAGCACTTAATCCAATTAATCAGGTCTAGTACTATGTAAATCAACACAAAGGAATAAACAAAACCTTGAGGATGTTGCAGTTCAAAACTTATGACCCTATTTAGCAGGATGTGCCAGAATTAACAGGTGTCTAGAAAAGTATGGATGGTGTGGGTACGTGTTAATCTGGAAAGAGGCCTGAAACTAAGAATGAGAGCCAGGGAGTGCCAGATGGGCAAGGATTCTAGACTAATATCAGGTAGGGTAATCACTAATCAGGTGTGTCAAATCAGTAAAGGGATGTGTACCCCATAAGACAAAATCCACCAAACATTTTCTACAACCAAACAAAAAATGGAACTTGTTTCTCGATTCCTCGTACCCAAGACATTACAAAAGTTACCCAAAACAACCTGGAACTTAACTTTCTAGAAGAGAAGAGAAAGAAACTTACATAGAAACCTCGAGTGGAACCCTAGAGGAACACACTTAGGAGAGTAATAATACAAACTAATCCCTTTCATCATGAATGGTATGACATATGACCACCATCCAATTAGTTATAATAATAGTCTAATGCTTCACTGTAAGAAAGTAAACCCGCAAGACAAAAGGATTTAATTCGGGCTAAGAAGATAAATCAGGAAAAGTCCTCCATAAGCTAAATGCCAAAACCTTTCAAATAGCACCTTAAGGTGAGAAGTCAGAACAAAGTTGATGGACTTGGTTAAAGGTAGATAACACCAAGATCTAGACCGCGAATAGAAGATAGTCAAAGCGCAAATGATTACACATCATGCTAAAATATAGCACAGACATAATATAAACAGTGAAACCAATTAAAGACATTCATTTATGTTATTCTCATAAAGACTACTAGTCTGGAGTTATTTTACTAGTCATTCCAAATTTTTAACATAAGAAATACTGAAAATGTAAGAAACTATCCCCGCAAAAATTACCAAATTAAGAGCCAAAAGTTAGTAAAGCTTTCTGAACCTTAATAGCAAGATACATGGAATTGGTTTTCCTGGAATTTTGATTATGTTGATACCAAATTTTGATTGTGTAAATAAGAGATAAAAGAGAAGATGACAACGAGAACATTAGTAAATAATATGTGTGGTCTTGTTATCCGGGAGCCATTAATCCTATTGGTCCAGGTCTTGGATTTGGACCCTGTTTGTATGTACGGTTGGGTATGGATCCTCGACTCATACGCCTCAAAACTCGGGTATGGTTAAAATCTTGCCCAGCTATCACATAAATACAACACATGAAGGACCCAAAGACACACGGAAGCAGCACCTTGATCCAGCAGTTCAATGACATACAAGACCTAGAAGACCTTATGAAACTAGATCCATAATAACTTGGCTTCACAAAACTCAAGTATTGGACATTAAAAAAATACTGAAGATGTAGAAACAGAATAGAGGGGAAAAAAAAAAGAAGTAACATCAGTTTCTTTTCCCTGTTACAATAAACAAAAGGATCAACTTGAAATTGTGACGGTGAAAACAAGCCACGAGCTCAAAGTTCATTAAGCTTTTGGATAGAAAAATGAAATGTTAAAAAGACCTTAATGATTCGAAAACAAGATCGGAAGTTCATAGTAAAAAAAACGTGAAAAGAGTTCAATAATCCACATAATAACAATTCTTCATGCAATAACAATAATCCATGTTTTGAACTTCTATTTCAATGATCCAGTAGTTCAATGACATACAAGACCTAGAAGACCTTATCAAACTAGTTCGTTAATAACTTAGCTTTACAAAACTCAACTCCATGGACATCAAAAAAATACTGAAGATGTAGAAAGAAAATCGAGAAAAAGCAAGCTGAGGTAACCTTGGGTCAAAATCAAGAAAGATCTCAATCAGTCAACCCACAGAAGCCCTTTAGAAAAAGAAGCCAGCAGCCATCAGTAAACCAAATCAGTTTCTTTCTCTGTTGCAAAAACAAAACAAACAAACTAGTCAACCAACAGTGTAAGATAAAGGAACATTAAACTAGTCTAAAGAAAGATATATTCAAGAACATGCGTGCAGCTGCTTAAACCAATTAATCAGGTGTCTAGTACTATGCAAAAAAACTATCTTTCAGATACGGCTTCATGATCCCATAAGAATTAATGTCCATGTCAAATATTTCGGGGAAAAAATGTTTGATAGGCGATTAAACAAGCACTTAATCCAATTAATCAGGTCTAGACCTATGCAGTTAATAACGGTTTTTTCATGATAACGGTCCAGTAGAGTTATAGATATATCACCGATATATCGGTTTTATAACGGTAAATATCGGTTTGCTTTTTTAACACAATTTTTATATATGAACAACACACTTAATAGTTATCTTTTATATAATTTACGTGATGTTCACAATGCAGGAAGAAAGTTTCTTAACCGACAATTGCTTACCAAATTTCCTTCCTGCAGAGCAAGTTAAAAAAAATTGCTCTCCTAATTCTTGTTTTTTTTTTGGGTTTCTCATGACCTTCTTGTTCTACTGGATAGCATCAATATGACTTACATCCCAAATCACCATGTTTATTTTAGTACTCTAACCATAACATTGAGATATATTTTAGTACTCTATTATTTTAGTACATCCCAAATCACCATGCTTATTTTAGTACTCTAACCATGTTTATTTTATGTCAACAAGGTATGGGATTTGGGGGGACAAGATCGGTTAAGAGCTTCCTGGGCAACCTACTATCGGGGGACGCATGCCGTTATAGTAAGTAATTGACAGCACTGACCGAGCTCGCATCTCCATCATGAAGGATGAGCTCTTCAGACTGCTCCAACATTGAGACCTGGAGCACCTGTTAAAAAAAAAATTACTGTGAAAAATCGGTTTTTATCAAAACCGATATGTTAACAAATATCGGTAATATCGGCCGATTTTATCGGTTCCGATATTTAACCGATTTTTTGCAAAAAAAAAAATCGGTCCATCACCGATATCGTTATATATCGGTTATATAACCGATATATAACGGTTTTTAACTACATAGGGTCTAGTACTATGTAAATCAACACAAAGGAATAAACAAAACCTTGAGGAAGTTGCAGTTCAAAACTTATGACCCTATTTAGCAGGATGTGCCAGAATTAACAGGTGTCTAGACAAAGTATGGATGGTGTTGGTATGTGTTAATCTGGATAGAGGCCTGAAACTAAGAATGAGAGCCAGGGAGTGCCAGATGGGCAAGGATTCTCGACTAATATCAGGTAGGGTAATCACTAATCAGGTGTGTCAAATCAGTAAAGGGATGTGTACCCTTATAAGGCAAAATCCACCAAACATTTTCTACAACCAAACAAAAACAGGACCTTGTTTCTCGATTCCTCGTACCCAAGACATTACAAAAGATAAAACAACCTGGAACTTAACTTTCTAGAAGAGAAGAGAAAGAAACTTAAATAGAAACCTCGAGTGGAGCCCTAGAGGAACACACTTAGGAGAGTAATAACACGTACAAACTAATCCCTTTACATATGACCACCATCTCATTAGTTATAATAATAGTCTAATGCTTCACTGTAAGACAGTAAACCCGCAAGACAAAAGGGATTTAATTCGGGCTAAGAAGATAAATCAGGAAAAGTCCTCCATAAGCTAAATGCCAAAACCTTTCAAATAGCACCTTAAGGTGAGAAGTCAGAACAAAGTTGATGGACTTGGTTAAAGGTAGATAACACCAAGATCTAGACCGTGAATAGAAGATAGTCAAAGCGCAAATGATTACACATCATGCAATAATATAGCAATTACATAATTTAAACAGTGAAACTAATTAAAAGACACTCATTTATGTTATTCTCATAAAGAACTACTAGTTTGGAGTTATTTTACTAGTCATTCCAAATGTTTAACATAATAATAAATACTGAAAATGTAAGAAACTGTCCCCACAAAAATTAACAAATTAAGAGCCAAAAGTTAGTAAAGCTTTCTGTAATTTTGATTGTTGATACCAAATTTTGATTGTGTAAATAAATAAGAGATAAAAGAGAAGATGACAACGAGAACATTAGTAAATAATATGTGTGGTCTTGTTATCCGGGAGCCATTAATCCTACCCTGTTTGTATGTACGGTTGGGTATGGATCCTCGACTCATGCGCCACAAACCTCGGGTATGGTTAAAATCTTGCCCAGCTATCACACAAATACGACACATGGAGGACCCAGAGACACACGGAAGCAGCACCTTGCTCCAGCAGTTCAATGACATACAAGACCTAGAAGACCTTATCAAACTAGATCCCTAATAACTTGGCTTCACAAAACTCAAGAAAGAAAGAAAGATAGAGAAAGTAGTAACATCAGTTTCTTTCCCCTCTAGTCAACCTACCAAAAGGTGTAAGAGAAAGGAACAATAAGACCTAAATGAAATTGACAGACTCACCTTGATCGGATCCGGCCACCTCTTCCCATCCGATTTCTCTTCAGCGTCTTCCTCGCCGCTGTAGAAACCCTAGAAACCCAAAGGGAGTGAAAGAACTCGTTAGGATATAAATCTAGAGAAAGGCATTTTTGGTTTCCTCTTCCTCGCCAGAAACCCTAGAGAGGGAGAAAGGGGTGAACTCATATTATAATAGAAACCTAGAGAGAGACGCTTGGTGGAGTGGGAAATACCTCTCGTGGAGGAGTATCCGCGCCTTAATCTCGCCATTCTCGCTCTCTATGGAGAAGAAACTATCCTCTACTCTCCCTCCTCTTCTTTCTTCTCTCTCATTCTCCCTCTTCTTTCTGTCTACTTTCCCTTCTTTTTTACTTTGGGTGTGTTTTTATATATATTTTAGGCGGTGGTACGAGACCACGTGGGACCAGTTTTTTTGTTTTTAATTCGACCGACCGTTTATTTTTTTTCATAAATAGTTTCTTTCCTTTTTCTTTATTTTTTCTGTTTATACTATTTTTAGGAAAGGTCCCCACCAATTTCGCTAAGCAAGTGCTAACGTCGCCTTTCCTTTTCCTATTTTGACCTGTTCATTTATTTTTCATTTACTACTGAAATATCTTTGACCCACATTTAGACTAATTTGATTCATAACTTTAAAAGATTTTATAGATTTTAATGGAAATATCTTTGACCTATTTATTACGAAATATCTTTGATTCATCTTTTAGACTAGTAGTTGATTCATAGAGTTTAAATTTTTTTATATATTTTAATTAGATGAAAACATTTGTGTTGGTGTTTGGAGAACTAAGCATAATAAGAATGAACATTCGGTTAATTCGACTCCAACCGAATCTAATAAACGAAAATCGAATAAGCAAAATCAAAACCGAATCGAAATAGACCATAACCGAACCAAACCGAACCAAATTAAATCGGTTCGATTTTTGATTTATTTGCAATTTTTTTTGTTAATACATATCTAAATATACCTAGATATATATAGTATATCTATAGTTTATACTTACAGTGTATATATATATATATATATATATATATATATATATATATATATATATATATATATATATATATATATATATAAACTAAAAAAAATTATTCGGTTTTTCGGTTTTGACCGAAATCGAAACCGAATCGAATTTTTTTAAAACCGAACCGAATCTCTTATTCGTTTCGGTTTGATTCGATTTTTGGTCCAAAACCGAATAATGCTCACCCCTAAAGCATAGCCCATATGTTAGTTAGAGGTTTTACATGAAATCATTATTTCACTGAGATGAGAAACGAATTAAATTTTGAGACTATTACTATTTTTTGGAGAAATAGTATGGCACAACAAAAGATGATAAAGATACTACATTTCTTACGTCCTAATACTATCAAATTTTTGGCATTTCTACCATCCTTACTATGTTTAAAACTGTCAAAATTTTGGTAATTATGATCAAACAGAATGATTGTTAAAATTATGATAGTCTTATATATGGACAATGTTGTCAAAATATTGACGCTCCTAGGAATGTCCAAATTGTGACATACGTTAACATAAAATGTAGTGTCTTTAGCATTTGTCTATTTTTTGAGAAATAAGAACTATCTCACGCAGTTGTGTTCTCATAAATCTTTAAGATTTGTTTAATTGCATACAAGTAAAAAAAATATTGCATATGCATGCATTAACTACTGTATCTGAGGATAGAGATTAAAAGCCTAAGATTTAGGATAATTATCAAGAGTATTTAGAAGCGTCTAATCTTCTTCTTTTTTGTATTTGGTGGATATATACCCTTAGCAATTCTAACTTATTGTGCATTTGAGAGAACAAAGGGATGTGACATAGACATTTTACTTCGTAATACATGCGTGAAACTTGCCTTGCTTTCATGAAGTTGGAAGTTTGATCGAGGTTGGTTTAAGGATAGCATGATGGAACATGTGACTTCCACCGGGTCATATGATGGAGACATTCTGCCATGAGTTATATGATGAGAATCAAGAAGAAGTTAGAGAATCGAAAAAAGATCCAAAATTCAATTAGTCAAAATCATAAATGAGCCAATAAACGTAAAAAAAAGAAAAGATTGATTTTGACGTGAAAAACTATTGCTGAAAAAAATTACGAGACGATTGAAGTCCAAATCTGAAAAGCCTTCATTAATGGAATAAGAAATACACCGACTCGTTATAGACTTCTCACCGATCCAAACAGGATCAGTACAACTACTTGGACGCAGAAAATTCAATTACAGATCGCAAAAAACAAAGAGACAACGAGAAAATTACTCGAACAGTCTTTCCTTCGAATTAGCCTTCAATTCCCTTTATCTCTCCAAAGGTTGCAAAGCTTCGATCTCGTCTCTGATAAATTAGATCTGCCTCATTTTAGGATTTAGGAAACACCTATATATAACCCCTCAAATTCGTATCTAATCGGGACCATATATTTGATCAAACGGTGCAAAAACCTAGATCAAACGGTGCAAAAACCTACAGTACATGCTATTCCTTACAATATTGTACTTTAGAAGCAATACGTGTCAAAATTGAAGATTTTTTTATCCGAGAATACTAGATCGATATGTGATTTCACCCATAGTGGAGTGATTCTTGGGTGGATTATATCCTGGATATATGATGGTTTACAGGTGGTCATGAACTCACTCTAGTTTCCCATGCATATCATTACAGACATCAAGGACCTGGAGGATCTGGCAGTGAGGGAGCTGCATTGGATATATATAGGCATGGATCAACTTCCGGCTGCCAGATATCATTACTCCCAACCAAGCACCCCAAACTCTTTTGGCTCTGTCAGAGGAAACCCTTTCGGGTAGGCTGTTATGCCTGGCATCTTGCTGTTCTTTGCTCGCTGACAGCTATAGCTTGATCATTTTCTCGTTGACCACTTCTCTGATCGCCCAATGTTGCCAGTCTAACGTCGCCATCTAGTGGAGTAAGACTAGGCAAGGTTACTAGTTTTCTTGTGTAAATTTTATTCATTGTTACTGCATGTTTGTATTTGGCTTGCATTCTGCATCTTTTAATGGCTGCTTGGCCCTTTTTACTCAATTTTCTTTCTTTTTCCTTTTTTCCTTTTTTCCCTTCCATCTTGGGTGGGTGCTGTTTACTTGAAACTGAGTGACATGAAATACTATCCTGGTTGGTTTATATATTCTTTGGATTTCTATACAGAGCTTTATTTCAACTAGAGTTGTCTAGAATTCTGTAGTGGAAATGCATAGACAAGGAGAGCGCATGCCTCCGTTGTGTGCAACCCCCCGCACGCGTGGGCTCCGCCACCCCTGCTGCTGCCGCTTCTTCTTCTTCTTCTTCTTCTATGCCTCATTTTAATGTCCAAGAGTCTATAGACCTTGAAAGCAAGTAACCCCCGCTTACAGCACCAAAAGAACAACTTAATCTCCATTTATGAGTATATACAACTCACATCTAGAACAAATGAAAACTGCCTTTACTTGATAGGTTACAAATAACACAAAATAATTCAGCATTCACAGATTTAATACATATCAAAGATATACAAGGTAGAGGCATAACTCTAATGCTTGTGCACACTTACCTTAAGTTTGTGGATCTTCGAGGAACTTCTTCATGCAGTCAACAAAGTTTGTCCCATTGAAGGGGTCGCTGCCGATACCAACGCAGGTTGACTGCCCCAGATCAACATCAGTTGTTTGAAAAACCTGCAAGCAAAACATATAATCGACCAATGTAAGAGGTCTCACTTAATGTTAAGCACATTAAAGTAAATTAGACTCATACCTCTTCATACGTCAAGGTCCCTGAGAGATGCAATACCTATTCTCCCTGGCTTATGGATATACCCTGGCATTATTCCAATTTTACATTCTACAGGCTTCATAATGCCAGGACAGTTTGGTCCAATCAACTGCGTTTTTGATTGCTTGTTAAGAGCGGCCTTCACCTTAACCCGATGATAATAATTTGATTGGCTACTCATAAGAGACATAATCCAATTATCATAGGCGTGAAAGTAAATTATGAGAACCTCAAACACCGCAGACATGCATAAATAAGCTCATAATATCACTTATATGCAGTCGTGCACCCAAGTGCTGTAATTGCGATAAGAACCAAATGAATACATAATAGATGATCAAGATAGCAACCTGATACCTTTGAAATCTAAAAATTCCAAGACATAAACCTGAAGCGGAAAATGAACCAACACCATGTCTGTTTGTTAAGATCAAGGCCAAAGGCTTATGGTATAGGTAAGAAAAACTCCTATAATTATCCCGTGTGTGTGCTTACCAAAAGTGAATAAATCGCACAATAAATGCATTCAAGTATTTTGCATCAGATAGAATTAGTACATGAATCTCAATATCCTTTCCAATTTCCATGCGTCATGACTTCAAACACGATACATCTGCTATATGCTGCAGAGATGAACGAATTATCAAAAAAAAAAAAAAAAATCAAAAAAGGGCCGCCTAGGCACCACCTAGGGCCGATTTCCACGTAGACTGACCGTCTAGGAGATTTTCGTTGCGGCGGACGGCCGCTTTAGCGTCTAGGCCGATTTTTAGAACATTGGAAAAGGACCAGGGTGATACAATCATAATCAATAAGCCCTAAAATTAACACAAACTACCTGCAAATGAATAAAAAAACCATGCTTCTATAAGCATCAAATTGGAAATATTGTAAATTCCTTTAAAAAAATAACTTTCTTAAAAGACGAATGGGCACTGTGAGTTCATAGCAACATGTACTAGCTCTCTCTAATAGACAGAAAATCGCAATGAAAGGTTATGCAAGAAGGATCCTTCCTCTCCCATCTGGAATCTCCCTCTCTCTCAGCAATTAACCATATTCCAGCAGACAAATTCTTTATTTGTGTGATCGTGTCCTATTTCATGTGCAGAAACCAGACATATCTGCACGACCTCTCTGCTCAAAAGCTCGTGATGTGTCTCAGCAATCTCATGATCCAGTCATGACTTCAGCCAAGATTTGGGTCAAGTATGTCAAAAAGTGCTCAGTCAAACTCCTCATAAATGCAGTTGACATGTGAAGACAGCTTGCCACCAGCATGCTTGAGAAGTGGGACGAAAGATTCCTAAGCACAGAGGCCCAGCGCATGTATATGATATATTTTTGAAATCAGCAGGAATCTCATAAACAGGAGTCTGCAACAAGCAGCATAATGTTACACAAGTCGGTCAACCAGCTTGCCCAGGGAATCGAGCAGATTGGATAGGGTTAGTAGCCTAACTTGATACAAATTGGGTTCGGATATTTCCCTTTAATAAGTTATCCAAGTTGGTTCATGTTATATTTCCGTCTTCCATTGGTCCTGCCTTTATTAGGTTTTTGGAGGAGTACAAAGTTCCTTATTTATTGTTTTAAGGCATGTGCTGTTTTCTAGTTTTTGCAACTTTCCTCACAAGTTTATTCAACAAAATTGTTTGAAAGATATGCTCATAGTTCGTGCTACTCTGACGGCAGGCTATTTCATGCCGGTTCAAAATTGCGCATGCAATTTTGGAGTAGACACGAGTACTGGCCTCCAATTGCTTCTGATTACATCACCATCTCCAATCTTCGTTCACACAGTTGCTGAAATCGCTATCAGTTCCCAATCTTTGTACCACTGTTGTCAAAACTGACATTACCGCAAAGATGACAGAAGTGCCACCATGATCAGATCTGCACCTTAATGTAAGAGGAAGGGACCCCTGCAGAGTCCAAAATCCAGATCAAGGCATGGATGTTATCAACGTTTACATCACCAGCACACCACCTCCAAGAACCCTTCAGGTGTCCCCAGAGAAACTCTCCACTACTCCTATACGTCACCAATAAAACCAAAAGGGATGAACAACCTCCTACCACCAAACTTTAAGAGAGGAAATTAAGCAAAAACAATTCACCTCTTTACCCAAGGGAAGCTTTTATCTCTGTCTTCGAATAGTTATTTGAAAAAGCATTGCTAGTTTCTTGGTTGTTTCTAATCGCCTTTCCAGGTTCTAATAAATCTCCATATTTCCTCTTACCCTCTCTTATATCAACCTATCTGTGCTTGACAGATGATGCACACAACATGGTATGACAACTTAAGTAGAAAATGTGTGCCCAATTCCCCAATTGACTTTTGCAGAGATCGACTCTCATGGGGTTTTCAAATGATCTGACTTCTGAGAGAAGTTTCTAGGGATAGACATATTTCTTGTCCCTTTTATCGTTGTGTTGAACCGGCGTTGTCTGGTCAAGAATTCTCACTAACAGGTATGGAGTGGTCCAGTAAATGAACTCAAAACTCAATTTGGAGCTTCTAAAGGACCAATCCATGAAGGCGTGAACCTTCTTCAATCGGAGGGGTTTTGAAGGATTAGGGTGGTGACCTGTAATGTGTGTCAATAATCCACTTGGTCAAGAATCTAATGATAATATTAAAGGATGAAAGACTACGAGGAGAATAAAGACGGAAGCCTAGTTAAGCTATCTAAGGTCAAAAAAATACTGTAATTTACGTATCAATTTCTTTCTAGATCTTCTTCTTGATATTTCTTACAGTCCCATTTTCTTTCATCGCTGACCAGAACTGATTCAGCACGGCCATCCATTCACCACCCTGTGTGTGCGCGTGTGTATCATAATTGTTATATTTCTTACAGTCCCATTTTTTTTAACTCCAGTTTCGATTTACCCATATTTTGTCTCCTCAATTCATAGTGACATCTCTAAATAAGTATACCATTATGACGAAGATGGTTTGCCAAATTGACCACATGCATATTTAGTTTATGTATAGTCCATAACATAATAAAAAATTTGTTGTAGCTCATGGTTTGCCAACAACATCAAAAAGTTTACTTAAATAACAAAATTTTCGATGCTCATACAGTCGCACAATGTCCATTAGCTACAAATACTTCATAAAGACAATCTCCCCATAAAGATGTGTAGTATATAAAGACCAATCCAAGCAAAATAGATTGAACAATGGGAAGCTATCGGGCCTTGTAGGATGCAGTTTGGGGGTTGTTTCTAATTTTGTTAGAACATTTGGTTCATATCCAACAGTTGTCTACAAATGTCAGGCAAGGACTAGGAGTACTTGCTCAAGTCTCAAGGACAGCTGCTTTGGTAAAGACTAAATATCATAAGGGACCAGTAGTAATAACCTTGACATTATGACCCTAAATATTAAGGAAATGTCAAGATGCCCTTCAAAAGAATTAATCATATCATAACACAATTGGCATTACAAAAGAGCATAATTGCCTGATGAAAAAAGTTATATTGATAAAGGTTCATCTAAATAAATGCAGTCTATGATAACTGAACCATATCAGGGAAGATATCCTCTCCTAAATTATAAAGAAAAACTTCAGCACGTGGAGCCTGTATTTGTAGGCTGCATTTATTTAGACTGCATTTATTTATGCCACAACGAATCATGCACGAAGTAGACAATATACAAAGAGAAATCAAGTTACCGATTTTCTTACAAGGAGCATCGGAGTAAGAAGTAGCAATACGTTAGTTCAGTACCATATGGGACGGGAACCGCTTCAGGAGGTAATATTCGACAACGGACATGGACAAAGAGACTCTCACGGAAAAGGTGGCAGTCGCACTCAAGACCTGCACAAGAGATTTATATATGTTAATTACTTCGTGTTTAATAAAATGACATTCATTAACAATCATGATAAAGCAGAAGTTCGTGAAGACAAACCTGGGGAGGAATACCATAAAAGTAGTTCATCTTCCTCCAGATGAGATCCATTATCTAGATCAAACTAACACATCAATCAGCAATAATGATAAAAAATCATTAGATGCTAGAGCACACCAACTAGATAGCTCGTCATGGAAGGTTATGTATGAAAGTATCCTACATACTGATTCATTAACAACATCAAGAGCATGTGAAATACTGCAGTGAGTGGATGTTCGTTTGCGTTGCAGAACGAAAATGTTGTAACAGTACTGTTCAACCCTCGATATAATCCAAACTACTGCTACCGATGTGGAAACATGCATGCATGCAAGGATCATAACTTTCTTCGGTACCACATCAAACTGAGCCTAGCTAGTTTTAAGGCTTCATATTTTCTGAAAGCACTACTGAATTCATATTATTCTCATTCTCCAACTTGGGTTACTATAGAGCATGACCAAGGAATCCAGCTGAAGTTTTGCTCGATATATCCAGCTGCTCTTTATTTTCTGAAGGTCACTGCTAAAGTTTTGCAAAACTTCAGCTGACTCAAAATCTCTATCACCCTCATGTAGACTTTATCAAGCCTCATCAATTGGATATCGACATTGAGGTTTTAAATATTCTAGCTAAGTGGGAAGAAACTATCAAACACCGATAAATTAAATATGCCGGCTAAACGGATGAATAAGTTATAATGGAGGGAAGAGTAATTGATGTGTGAATAATTGTCTCAATGATTCGTTATCCATGTTTCTGTCAATGGCTGATAGTGCATAAGCTCACCGAAAGATATGGTTTAATCAGCATTAGTCCTTGAAAGATGTCACGTCCCAATCTCCCGCAAGCCCGATGGTCCCCGCTGAACGTGAATCACCACGTTGCAGCTCTCCCGCAGGACAATCGTTCTCATCGGAACGTGATGCCGTGCAAGCCTAAGATGTGCTTGCACAAGGCCAAAGCTTTGATACAAGGGCAAGTAAGCTATTCAATACTGAAGCAGCGGCACATAACATTGCAGAAAAGTAAAGAACACAATGGCATATGAAAATAGGCTCTTTTATTGATAATCGAAAGTGTTACAAGCGGCACAACTCGATGCGGCTCCAGGCATCGTCTCCAGATTTCCGGCTCCTTGGGATGAGGCACGGCTATCGCTTCCTCAGACGAACGAGCATCTGAGAACAAGCAAATTGTTGGTGGGTCAGCACTTTATACAAGTACTGGTGAGATAAAACAACTGAACATAAGCTACACCCCCCTGAAACCCACACTAAGTAATCATGTGGCAAAACATTGCATTACTAGTGATCTTGCTAGTTTTACTTAGGTTCATTTCATGCAGTTCGCTAGCAGAGTCATATTTCTGTGTATTTGAAAACATCTTTGAAGCAGAATTCAAACAACCAATCAATCGAGGCAACCAATTCAAGCACGATGATTCTATCCGGGTGTGCGCAGCGTGTTTGGTGAACTATACCAAAGATTCTAGGGACAGGCAGCATTTAGGAACCATCAATCAATCAAGCACACAAGTTAAGCTATCAATCAGAGGTCGGTCCCCGAGAAACTCAGGATCGGTAGCGGTAATCCAGCTAACCAATGACTCACATTCTGATCCTATTAGCAGTTGTGACTCATGGTTGCACATTACTGTCGTTATAGCAGCCGTAACCAAGGTTCAGCTCTGCACTAATAGTCATTGTCCGACCGATGCAATGCATGAGGCACTAACAGATGGTCTCTACGATGCAGACAAAATGAACAAGCAGGCTTATGTATAAACTCATATTCATTTCTTACCCACGGCCGAACGGTTATCCCTGCAGCAGACGTACAAGTTAGCAACAATTTGCATAAACATATATGTATACCGTACTTTAGTTTCCTGTCCGTCTCTGCATCAAACAGTTAGGTATGCAAGAAGGTAAACCTAGCATGCTCCCTAACTACCTGAATGCAGCTATCTCCATGAACTTCTCTAGTGCAGACTCAACTCTTCTCAACAGAAGCACCGCCTCCCATCTAATAGCCACGCCCCCCTAGATCCCGTAGGACCGGAACATCAGGGCGCACTATTAGTCTTACCCCATCGAATCTCCATCCTCCATTCTAATATCCACGCCCCGAGCTCAGGGCGCGTTATTAGTCTCCCACATTTCGTTTGTCCTCCATCCACCGCAAGCACCCACATTTCACTAGCACATCTCTTTCACAATAGCAACACAACGTGACAAAGCCACATTCACATTCACAAGCATATAACAATCTAATAGCACACACCCCAAGATCCCGAAGGACCGGACGTCAGGGCGAACTATTAGACTCTGCACACACAAGACAAGCATACTCATTCCTTTAAGCTTAAGCATTCAAGACAAGCCATATAAACACGATGACAAGCAAGCATATGAACGATCTTTTAGTTGAGACTAGCATGGCACGGGTCTATTATCACATCAAGTAAAATATGCAGTTCTATCTTCTTAGCATAGCAATGATTCTATCTCATTTCAGACAAGCATACATATTCTCTTAGTTAGGCAGCATATTCGTTTCAATGACAAGCTATGTGAGTTCTCTTTTTAGCATGCTGAGTCGGTTCTATCATTCTCTTATGAAAACATTCTTCTTAAGCAAACAAGCATTCAAAAACTCAGATTCATTATTAAGTCGTGCAAGAATCAGAGAATGCAGTTATGCCCACTCACATTGATTAATCGGTCGGGTACTCTCCGAGAAGACTTCCGTTCGAGCAAGCAAGGCGATCTCACTTGTACGTAGCGTCGACGCGGAGCGGGGCGCTACAAAAGAGATCTAACCTTAATGTACACTTTAAGCAATCATTTTATAACTATAATTAGGTAATATGACAGTAATTAAAGTAGATAAATGGTCATTCACGTTAATTAAAGTAGACAAATGGTCATTTCACGTTTTTCGTCTAAGGATCAGTGATATATGGAAACATTTCTCAAAAGATCAAAGAATTTCACTGCATTGGAAATAGCTCCCTCCATTATTGATAGAACTCTCCACTAAGTACTAACATTAAACTAACACCATAATATCTGAGCAATTTAACTCTGATGGACTCAGGTTGTATTCTTCTCACCTTCCATAGCCAGATTGACTGTGTGACAACATGAACATTGTACACTTGTCGCTCCACGTATGTACATCAAGAGAGTGTGGCACCTCCCACAAACTAACTAGGCCATTTCGGTTCCTATTCAAAAAATTGACTTGTAGGCCTCTGATATTTTACTTATGCTTGGAAAGTGAGAACAGATCATGCATAAAACATATAATATAAGTAAGTTCAATTATCTAATTTTATAGAAAGTTTGGATGTACTATCTATCATTCGGTGGATTAATAGCTTTCATCTGCGGAAGTTTGTTCAAAGTAGATCTAAATTACGTATGCTGGAGCCATAGATGTGCATGTGTATATGGAATCATGACCTTTATATTTAATTATCACGTTAAAAAAAAGTAGGCAAGCGTAAAAATAACAAGAAACCTCGAGGAGGTGCAGCCGTCACCGAACTACATACAGAACAACATACGGATCGATGGCGCCAATTGTGGATAGAAGAGGAAATTTCGACCCAGAATACACAAGTTGGCTCTCTGCATCTTAGAGACAAAAGAGAAAAGTCCATATATTGAACATAAGTTACTGGTTCCATGTTCCAATTAGTATATACTTTTTTTCTTCAAAATTTTAGTACATACTTTTTCATCAATTATAAATTCAACTAAACATAAATATAAATACATACAAAAATGGTCTTCATTTGAAGCTTGTGATTCATGGCCATGGTTGATAGTGATATATTTCAGATATAATTGTGTTAAGAGTTATTTTATTTTGTTATTTATCATATGAGGGTATAATAGTAATTGTGGGTGTATTGCATATCAATATAAATAGACATGAGATGCAACCTAGGGTTTAAGGCCCTTGTAATCTCCTTTCTCATATTCTCTCTTCTCCTACTTTTCCTTCTCCTCTCTATCTCCAAACTTAACTTCGGCTGTTTTTCGTCTACTTTTCATGATTCGCCGTTCGTCGTTCATTGTTCGTGGTCGTTCGTGGTTCGTTTATGAGATCTAGGATTTCTACAGATCTCCGTTGGTTATTCGTCGTCGGTTGAGGTTCGTTGTGAGATCTAGGGTTTCAAAGATCTCGTCTTTCTGTTGCATCTGCAAGTATAATGGGGACCGAATCTTCTAGCGAGGTTAATAGTGGTGGTGGTAGAGAAGGTGGTTCTCCTTTTACTGTTATTCATAATGATGAATTGGGAAAGTCGATTATAGCGGTGAAACTCAATGGTGCGAACTACCTTGCCTGGTCCAAGTCTATCAAAGTGGTGTTAAGAGCGAAGAAGAAGTTGAAGTTTTTGACAGAAGAACCCCTACATGAAACGTCCGCTGAGTATAAAGATTGGATGAGTGCAGATGCATACGTTATGTCGTGGTTGTGGCATAGTATGGAACCACATATCGCTGCTAATGTTCAGTGGTGTGAATCAAGCAAACAAATTTGGGCATATCTGGAAGAATCATATTCGCAGAAGCGAAAAGTTGCCCGTATCTATGAGTTGTACGAGTTATTGTTCAATAAAAAGCAAAATGGGAAGCCTGTGAATGAATATCTGGCTTCAAAGAAGGCTTTGTGGAAGGAATTGCTTCAATATCATCCTGTTACTACTTATTTGAAGGAAGCTCGGAGACAGAAGGAAGAGTTTCATGTTTCACTTATCCTAGCCGGCTTGGATCCTGCGCTCGAACCTTATAAAGCTCAAATCCTTGCTGAGAGAAGTTACCTACGGTGACAGATACATTCTCCCGTCTCAATCGTTCCTTTCTGGGACAGAGTTCTGTGGTGCCGAGTACTGACTCTTCTGCCCTAGTTTCTAGTGTTGTTGGTCGTGGTGGTGGACGTGGTATTGGACGTGGCGGTAGAAATGGTGGTCGTAGTTTTGGTCGAGGAGGAGGCCGTGGTGGTAGAGAATGGTCGTGGTGGTGACCGCGGTGGTGGTGGTGGTGGCCGTGGTCAACCACGGAAGTGTAACTATTGTGGAATGCTCGGTCATGTAGAAGACTATTATTGGACAAGTGGGGCAAACCAGAATATGCATATCAAGTGCATGACGAAAATATGTAGTCCCAGGTCACCACTTCTGCTCCCAGAGATGATACTTCGGGTTTCAATCAGACTTCAACGTCCGATACCTCATCTCCATTTCAACAGATCCTCCAAAAGTTGAATGTGCTTGCTAGTACCACCTCCCAACCTACTGCAACCATGGCACATATAGGTAATCCTACTTTTGTGACAACCCAGTCACCATCCACCTCTTGGGTCATCGACTCAGAAGCAAGCTCTCACATGTCTGGTATAACATCTATCTTTCATAATCGTAGTTCCATGAAACATAATATTATCTTGGCTGATGGGTCTACTCGTCCTGTGCTTGGGAAATGTGTCATTCACCCTACTCAATCACTATCATTATTTGATTCATTATATGTGCCTAATTTTTTATTTAATTTGTTATCTGTGAGCCAGTTAACCAAATCTCTTCAATGTTCTGTGACATTTTCTCCCAATTCGTGTATTTTTCAGGACCTCAGGACGAAGAAGATGATTGGTTCGGGGCATGAAAAAGATGGACTGTACTACTTGGATCTATCTGGAAAGGCCTTCACTTCTGTTTCTACTTCTCCGTTGCAATGGCATTATCGTTTGGGACATCCGTCTTTGGCTAAGTTGCGTCAAGTTGTTCCTAGTTTGAGTCATGTTTCTAGTCTTGAATGTGAGGCTTGTCAGTTAGGCATGCATCACCGTAGTTCCTTTCCTCGTCGTAGTGAGAGTCGTCAATTAGAGTCTTTTGATCTTGTTCATTCTGATATTTGGGGTCCGTCTAGAGTCAAAAGTCCAAAAGAATTTCAGTATTTTGTTATTTTTATTGATTATTATTCCAGAATGACTTAGTGTTATTTAATGAAAGAAAGATCTGAGTTTCCAAATGTGTTACCTGCCTTTTATAATAAAGTCTATGTTCAGTTTGATAAACGTATCAAAATTATGCGTTCTGATAATGCTTTGGAGTATACTCAATCTTCTGTGAACAGTTTCTGTGTTGATCGTGGTATGATTCATCAAACCAGTTGTGTCCACACCTCTCAACAAAATGGTATAGCCGAACGCAAACATCGACACATTTTAGATGTGGCTCGAACTCTCATGTTCAAATTGCATGTCCCTAAACAGTAATGGGCAGATGTCATTCTTACTGCATGTTATCTTATTAATCGCATGCCATCATCTGTATTAAATAACAAAGTTCCATTTACCATATTACATACAGATGTCGCACCTTTTTCATTATCTCCTCGAGCGTGTGGGTGTGTCGCTTTTATTCATAACTTGGAACCTAATCGAGATAAGTTGGCTCCTAGATCTCTCAAGTGTGTCTTTCTTGGTTATCCCCATACTCAAAAAGGTTATCGTTGTTACAGCCCACAGTCACGCAAATATTATGTTAGTGCGGATGTTACATTCTTTGAGTCTACCCCTTTCTTTCCTTCAGGAGACCGTTGTATTCCTTTTACAACAGATTTGATATCTTCCATACCACTTCTGGTCATTCCTGAATCAATTTCTGTCTCCATTTCCCATTTACAGGTTTATCAGATATCAAGGACAGGCCAGTGGTTCTGCAGAATTCAGCCTTCAACCAATCATCTTCCGTGCCTGAGGTTTCTGCTCCCATCACCACAGATCCAGATGATCTTCCTATTGCTCTCAGAAAAAGACAACGCCTTTGTACCACAAAGAATAAGCATCCCATTTCTAACTATGTTTCATTACACCGTGCTTCATCATCTTTTTATGCATTTGCTGTTTCATTGTCTTCTATTTTTATTCCCAAAACTTACAAGCAGGCTATGTCATCTTCTGGTTGGAAAAGTGCAATGGATGAGGAGATGTATGCTTTACATCAAAATCAGACTTGAGAGCTTACATCACTTCCTGTTGGAAAGCAAACAGTGGATTGTAGATGTGTGTACACTGTTAAGTATCACCCTGATGGTTCTGTTGAGCGCCTCAAGGCACGGTTGGTTGCCAAAGGGTATACTCAGACATATGGCGTAGATTATATGGAGACTCTCTCTCATGTGGCTCGGCTGAATTCAGTTCGGATTCTTATTTCTGTGGCGGTTAATCACCAATGGCCTATATATCAGCTGGACATAAAGAATGCTTTCTTGCATGGTGACTTACAGGAGGAGGTTTATATGGATCAACCGCCGGGATATGTTGTAGCAGGAAATAAAAAACTCGTATGTCGATTGAAGAAAGCATTATATGGACTGAAACAGTCACCTCGTGCTTGGTTTGACAAGTTCAGTTCAGTTCTCATTCAATATGGCTTTCGGCGTACCACATCAGATCATTCAATATTTTGCCATTCTTCCTCAGCAGGTATTATCGTGTTGATTGTTTATGTTGATGATATCATTATATCTGGGAGTGATCATGCTGGAATTGTGGACTTGAAGGCCTACCTTAGTCGTCAGTTTCATACTAAGGATTTGGGTCTTCTTCGATATTTTCTTGGAATCGAGGTTGCTCGATCTAAGAAGGGTGTGTATCTGTCACAACGCAAGTATGTTCTAGACTTGCTCTCCGAGACTGGGATGTTGGAGTGTCGGCCAGTTGAGACTCCTATGGATTATCATGACAAGCTTGATGCTGACAGGGGAGAGTTATTTGAGGATGTTGGATATTATAGACGTTTGGTTGGCAAACTTATATATCTTACTGTTACTCGACCAGACATCACATATGCAGTTGGAGTAGTTAGTCAGTTTATGCATGCCTCTCGGCAACCACATTGGGAGGCTATCTCTCGCATTCTTCGATACTTGAAGGGTGCACCTGGAAAGGGTTTGTTGTACAAACCTTTCCAGTTGCTTACGGTGACTGGGTTCAGTGATGCTGATTGGGCAGGCAGTCGCAGTGATAGGAGGTCTACTTCTGGATATTGTACGTTTGTGGGTGGCAATCTTGTCACGTGGCGTAGTAAGAAGCAGAATATTGTGGCTCGTTCTAGTGCAGAGGCCGAATAGCGTGCAATGGCTCATACAGCTTCTGAGATGATGTGGGTGCAGTCTCTTCTTCATGAAATGGGAATTATGATTCCTATTCCGATGGAGATGTATTGTGATAATCAGTCGGCAATGTTTATCGCAAGTAATCCGGTGTTTCATGAGCGCACGAAACATATCGAGGTGGATTGTCATTTTGTTCGTGATTTGTTGCTGAAGAAACAGATTGTCACTCCTTATGTTCGGTCAGAGGATCAATTAGGTGATATTCTCAACAAACCACTTGCTCGTGGTCCATTTTTTGATTTATGTAGCAAGTTGGGCATGTCTGATCTATATGCTCCTGCTTGAGGGAGGGTGTTACTTATTTTGTTATTTATCATATGAGGGTATAATAGTAATTGTGGGTGTATTGCATATCAATATAAATAGACATGAGATGCAACCTAGGGTTTAAGGCCCTTGCAATCTCCTTTCTCATATTCTCTCTTCTCCTACTTTCCCTTCTCCTCTCTATCTCCAAACTTAACTAGTTGAAAACCAAGGAATCAGAGAATTCATGGTACTGAAGAAAGTTATGAAGCCTTAAAACTATAGAGCAAAACTTCAGCAGTGACCTTCAGAAAATAAAGAACAAATAATGTCAGCCGCTCAATATATACAGCCGCTCTTGAAAAGAAAGAGAAAATTAAGGATTACTATAGAGCAAAACTTACAAAGTCCCACCCACCAAGGTGTGCTGTTCAGGTGAGACAGGCTCCGAATAACTGAATACCAAAACCAATAATTGTAGCTTTAAGAGCTTCATAAGTTAATTTCGGCATTTGAAACCTGAACTATAATCATGGAGCATAATTAAGCGATAGGAAGAAAAGACTCTTGGTTCAAAATGGAAAATACAAGAAGACATGCATAGTTTTATGGCACATGAATAATTAGTCTAGGTTTATGTTGGCACATCATAAAACAATCCTGGTTATTGCTCGCTCAAAATTGTATTCAAGTTGCTATAAATATCAAAAAAATAAATGATAGAAATAAATATAGAAGAATGGCAACCTCAAATCTAATATAAACAAATGCTCGAATCAGGTTTCAGGTTTCTATTCCTACAAAGTATCTACTAAGAACTAGAAACATTTTATCAAATTCAATGAGTAAATTATTAAGACATATGTTGCACGGACACATAAAAATGGTGTCCATATCCAGAGTGTCGGTATCCGAGTGGTGTCCGTACCCGTAACTATATCCGTATCCGTGCAACATAGATGACTACATTGTACCTATCTGAAAATGTCGGTATCACGTATCCACATTGTGTATTTATACATATTTATTTGTGTACGTACTCATGCAACATAGATTCAGATACTTGTCAAAAGGGAACAAACTGTTTTAGAATCAAGTAGTATCACATGGAGTCCTGATGCTAACACCGGGTAATCATCAACAAAAGACTCATCTATAGGAGCAAAAACAAGTTGAGCACATCCACTGACTGAGTTCTCATGTACTCCAGTACATAACTGTCAGACAATAAAAACAAGTCAGTAAAGAGATGAGAGATGTGCCTCTAGATCAATACAACCTTTTGGTAGTTCTTCTCTTGAATAAAGGGCTAGACAACTAATTGTTCCCTGACCCCTAGGATTCGAACCCAGAGTTTCCCATCCCCTTTGCCAAACGCCTCAACAAGTGGGTTGCCGAAACGATGAGAGTATTGGTACATAAAACATTCTGAAACATATTTTGAGTGCACAAAGACATGGCAGATGCAAAATGTTTCTGTGAGTTCATGCAAACAGGTAGATAGAGACAAAGATTGAAATAGTCAAGAGAATGTGAAAGGAGCTAACTAGACTAGTGGTAGGGGACCCAATAGTCAAAAAACTCATCTTATATCCGTCCATCTAAAAGTAGAGAAATGTTTTATACTTTTTCTCAAGCCCTGGACTAGGTAAACTTCTTTAAGATCCTAGATGTTGCTTAATTTACACCTGGTCGATAGGCACAGCTACAAGAACCAGTACTAATAATAGTCACCTAGATGTTGCTTAATTTACACCTGGTCGATTAAGTTAGTCACCTAGATGTTGCTCTAGTCTCAAGGACAGCTGCTTTGGTAAAGACTAAATATCATAAGGGACCAGTACTAATAACCTTGGCATTATGACCCTAAATATCAAGGACCAGGTACATGCCATGTCAAGATGTCCTTCAAAAGAATTAATCATATCATAACACAATTGGAATTACAAAAGAGCATAATTGCCTGATGAAAAAAGATACGTTGATAAAGGTTCATCTAAATAAATGCAGTCTATGATAACTGAACTATATCAGGGAACATATCCTCTCCTAATAAAGAAAAACTTCAGCACGTGGAGCCTGTGTTGTTATGCCATAACGAATCATGCACGAAGTTGACAATATTCAAAGAGAAATCAAATTACTGATTTTCTTACAAGGAGCATCGGAGTAAGAAGTAGCAATACCTTACTTCAGTACCATATGGGACGGGAACCGCTTCACGAGGTAATATTCGACAACGGACATATACGAAGAGAGTCTCATGGCAAAGGTGGCAGTCGCACTCGAGACCTGCACAAGAGATTTATATATGTTAATTACTTCGTGTTTAATAAAATGGCATTCATTAACAATCATGATATAACAGAAGTTCGTGAAGACAAACCTAGGGACGAATACCATACAAGTAGTTCATCTTCCTCCAGATGAGATCCATTATCTAGATCAAACTAACACATAATCAGCAATAATGAAAAAAAAATCATTGGATGCTATAGGACACCAACGAGCTAGCTCGTCATGGAAGGTTATGTATGAAAGTATCCAACATACTGATACATTAACAACATCCAGAGCATGTGAAATGCAGGGATGAGCGGATGTTCGTTTGCGTTGCAGGACGAAAATATTGTAACAGTACTGTTCAACCCTCGATATATCCAAACTACTGCTACCTATGTGGAAACATGCATGCATGCATGCAAGCATCATAACTTTCTTCAGAACCACATCAAACTGAGCCTAGTTAGTTTTAAGGCTTCATATTTTCTGAAAGCACTAGTGAATTCATATTATTCTCATTCTCCAACTTGTGTTACTATAGAGCATGACCCATGAATCCAGCTGAAGTTTTGCTCGATATATCCAGCTGCTCTTTATTTTATGAAGGTCACTGCTAAAGTTTTGCAAAACTTCAGCTTGACTCAAACGTTCTATTGAGAACCAAGGACTAAACTATAATAGTCCATCTTAGAAGGGTGTTAAGTGTAAAAGGACCAAGGGGGTATTTATATCCTCTTTATCAGAAATAAACATAATTTTTACTTTGGTCAAATATCTTTTTGGTATCAGAATCATCCTAACCCTAACCCTACTACAGCACAGCCGCCACCACCACTTTAACCCGCCGTCCACCCTCACCGCCGCCATCCACCCTTACCGCCGCCAACACCCTCCTTTCCCGCTGCCACCTCATCCCCACCGACCGATGTTCCCGATCCTCTTTCCCCTTCGTCGCCGCCAATGCAACCACAGTCCTACGGTTCGTCGTCAGACTATGCGACCTAGGGTCGCAGCCATGCATGAGACATGAGCAGCGGCTCTCGGGGACGCCGCTGCCGCGGAAGGAGGAACGGTAGACGTGGAGAGATCTGCGATCGAAGCTGGAGAATACCACCGAAACTCGCGTGCCCTAGATCTGCCACCGTCGGACTGATGGAAGAGGAGAATGAGCAGACGATAGAGACGATCTACGACAAACTAACGACCAAGGAGATAAAAGGCTTTGGTGGACGACCTCTTGTCCAGGAGGCTGATCGAGACTAGCCCTCGTGCTGCACAGGCAGATGTGAATCTTTCACCATACAAAATGAGAAAGTTGGAGAAACTGGAGATGACGGTACTACCAACTACTTGAAGTGGTCGCGTCAGGCTATGCGGACCCTGAAGGCAAGGGGCTTGGTGGACTATGTGAATGGCCAAATCAAGACACCTGAAGATCACTTCTCACGGGAGTTTACTGTGTGAAAAATCATCAACAATGTGGTAGCTGGATGGTTGGCAGCCTCATTGACCGACCAAGTGTCTGACAACATGGAAGCGATGGAGGGTGCTAGTGACATTTGGATGACGCTGAGAAACATGTACTCGGGGTCGGGCAACCCCATGAGGGTCTTCCAACTGCAGGATGAACTTGACAAGGTAGTCCAAGAAGATCACACCATCTCTGAGTATGCAGCTCTGCTAAAGAAGTATTGGTTGGATCTCGTCCACTATGATCCCATTAACGTGGAGGATGGGCAAGTGGAACCGGCTAATCAGAAGTTTATGGAGTATGTCTCGCGACAGAGGATGATGAAGTTCTTGAAGGGGCTCAACCCAGCATTCGAGCAGAGGAGGAATGTCTTACTTGCACAGCCCAGGCTGTCATCGAGACACGGTTGAAGCTGATGCCAAGCACCACTAGTTCTCCGGGAGTGAAATCAGCTTTAACAGTTTTTAACTCGAACCCCTCCGGGGGAGGGTGTTATAACTGTGGAGACTCTGGACACTTCATCAGATTCTGTACGAAATCCATGAGAGACCAGTCAAGCGGCCGCGGACGTAGCCGTGGAGGATGTAGGGGTGGCAGAGGAGGCTATGCCAGTGGCAGGGATAGTTATTCTGGGGACCACAAGGAAAATTTTGCAGAAGAAAAAAATAAGAGTCAGTCATCCGATGTGACCTCTAGTGAGAGAAATTTCTAGAGACGTGGAGGAGCATGAAGCTTAGAACCAGCGACAGTCGAGTCAACATCGCTGGGGCATCGACTCCAACCACCTCCGGTGGTAACATCACCTACTATGTCCATACAAGCACAAGTATACCTGCCCATGCCCTTGCATCTACCCACAGACCAGGAAGTCTAATTTGGATATTTGACTCTGGGACATCCCGCCATGTCACGGGCTATGCAGTTAATAACGGTTTTTTCATGATAACGGTCCAGTAGAGTTATAAATATATCACCGATATATCGGTTTTATAACAGTAAATATCGATTTGTATTTTTAACACAATTTTTATATATGAACAATACACTTAATAGTTTTCTATTATAAAATATGCAGAAAGTATACATATCGTCGAGAAATCCAAGAGATCCAAAATAAAGGAGATCACTTGAGGAACTACATCTCTGAATAAGTTTGATGCATGGAGATTTTGATGGCAGAAGATGTAATCTCCATTCTCCATTGATGTGAATGTCATATCATTAAATATCGATTTTTCTGTAGCAAAACTAGAATGTCACATCATTCAATATCGGTTTTTCTGTAGCAAAACCAAAACCGTGAGAAATCGATTTTTTTATAAACCGATATTTTGAAAAATATCGGCCATATCGGCCGATAATATCGGTTCCGATATTTTACCGATATTTCTGCAAAAAAATATCGGTCCAAGACCGATACCATTATATATCGGTTATATAACCGATATATAACCGTTTTTGACTGCTTAGGTCATGGGGGTCCATAATGAGTTACAGGATTACACTCACCTGGTGACACCTGAAAGCATTCAGACTGCTAATGGTACTGCTAGACCCATTGTGGGTACATGCACGGTTAAATGCACATATTCTATGACTCTTATTGATGTCTTGTATGCTACATATTTTCATGTTAATCTATTGTCCATTGATGTCATTGTTCTTCAACTTAATTGCGTTGTTTCCTTTGACATTTCTAAGGTGATTTTTCAGGAGAAGGGAACGGAGAGACGGTTAGGGACTGGCACTTGGCATAAAGGACTATGGTACTTTGACATGGGTGGACTGGATGTCATGCTCCGATCTTCCACGGAATCGGTCGTCCCCGCTAGGCGCGAATCACCGAGCCAGCGCTCCCGTAGGACGATCGTTCCCATATGGACGTGATGCCGTACGAGCACAAGATGCGTCTGTGCAAGACCATGATCCGAACATGCAGTAAAATGAGTAAGCCACAGAGTCGCCCAGATAGTCTGAATGCAGCGTAATAAGAAACGAACAGGCGATTGGTAACAAGTTCACAGAGTCGTCAATAGCGGAAGCATTGTATAACACAAGTATAGAAGTAAAATAAGCACTTTATTGATATTGCATAAGTATTACAAGCGGCGCTAGGCCGAGATTACAAGTCGCTCAAGTCCCTCTCTCTCGAAACAATAAAAGCGTGCCAAGTGGCTACAATTTGTAGAATGATACATAGGCGATGTTCCAGCATTATGTCTTGTATATGCGCTTCAGCTCCGGACGCAACGTTCCAAGGCTCCAGAGCAAGCTCTAGGACTTAGCACACACAAAAGCGTTTCCGCACCGAACGGGGTTCTCCCGCACCCTGCATGCAATCTGGTGGGTTATTACATAGTTTAAAGTATCGGCCGATACCGATCCGATACGGCCGATACCGATACAGTTTGGCATGTCCCGATCCGATACCGACCGATACCCGATACTGACCGATACCGACATTGAGGTCTCTTTTCCAGTCAATTCGGCAAAAAATTTGAATTAAAAAGACCAATAAGAAAGGATATAAAAGCATAATAAGGTTGTAAAAACATATAAAAGAGGAAAACTTATCTATCGCATATAAATCAATCGACAAGGATGACTACTATTTCATTCAATATCAAAAATACTAAGAAACAATACTGAAAATACTTTAAATTATGCATAAATGTATAAAATATATTCTCTAAAATGTTAATAATTTACTAATAGTTGTTTGCTTTCCGATACCAAAAAATCCGATACTCCGATCCGAAACCGCCGATACTACCGATACCGCCGATCCCGATACTCATAGGAATGGTCCGATACCGATTCCGATACCGATACTTTGAACCTTGGTTATTAGTACATGAATGCACTGGTGGGGAGGCTTCTCGTCCGCTCGACAAATCCAAACATGTTATATAGGTTACGTGCACCATCTATTAAGTTATCTTTCTAGTCTTGTCTTAGGATCAGTTTTATGGCGGTGCGTCGTGCTATATATGAGTAACACGACGATACTTACCAACTTACCATCCGTCCTTCCCTGTCCAAGGTAAACCGAGTTAAACCGAGCACGAGTATATATATAATGAAATCCACGAAAATCGCATAAGCAAACACAGTGTCACGAGCGGGTTACGACTCAGGGACACGAGTTACACGGATATTCAAGCGTGCTGCAGAAGATGTTCAGGTGTTTAAATATGTATAAGTGTGTTATACTCATATCCATTCAGGTGATTCAGATTTTCAGATGTGATGCAATGACTCGCACGCGGATTGCCGCTAAGCGAGGATGACTTATCTATATGAACATGAGTCGCCGGCATAGCCATAAAGGACCACGATGTAGTCTTAAGTGAGAATGGTATGCGACTCAAAGAACACGAGACGTCACATGTCATCATGTCCGAACACGAGACTACTTAGTCTTTGAGCTAGAATGACGTGCAACGAAAAGTACATGAGGCACTACATGTCATCCTTCCCGAACACAAAGACTAACACGATGTTCCGTCCGGATCAGATCGGCTCCAGTGCCCCAGAGACCGTCCGCAGGAACAGATTGAATATACCTTGTGCACAAGTTGTCCGCGACATGCAAGTCTTGGATCTCAGATTCACGGGGTTCACGACACGACATGTTTATTCTTGATTCTTGTTCAGAACGAGTATGCTCCACGAGCTGTGATTCTTGCTTTACTTGACATGATTCTCGTTCAGAGTTAAACTTGACATGGTGCAATCCCCTAGTTCGGAGATGCCTTGGCGACCCAATGGTCCCGGATACTTTCAGGTTCATACTTGCACGGAACGACTATTAGATAGTCTTTCGGTGAATTGGATGAATGCAAGACACGAATCGTGTTACTTGATTGTGGCATAAATTATGTGACAAGCGTTGAAACGAGACAACGAATACAAGTTAGCATATAAGTAGGCAAGCATTGCATTTATTGGAACATAAGCATTTACGTTAGCACGGATCTAAGGGGTAGTGCGAGGAATGAAGCCGTACAGGGACATATCAGACGACATAATCCATAAGGCGAGCAGTGTAAACAAGTGAAGCAGTGCACTACGAAAAGTATATAATGATCTACTCGAGGCATAACGGAGTCTACTTGCACAAAGCTAAGGTAGCATGCGAGGATCCATATTTTAAGCCAAGTTTTATTTTCATATTCTAACACAAGCAATACAAGATGAAATTATTCCCTTAGCTAGGTGCATTGTATTCTTTATTAGCATGCAAGGGATGATTCACCTAGCGACTAGCATGTATCGTTCATATTTTAAGCGTGCTGGCTAAGCAAAGACAAGTTCATCGTAGTCACCCACCTTAGCGATGATTCGCCTCGGTCGAGCGATACTCCGAGCGAGCCTTTGAAAGTCTAACTCTGAACTCCTGAAGGGCCAAGTCTGAAATTCTTTGCCTCAAGCAAGTTTTCTCGCTGAGCAACGCGGGTCGGGTCGTTGCACTTGCGCCGTTTGAATCGGCTATCCGCTTGAACGGAACGGGTCGTTACACAACTTACACTGGATGCAACACTGACATCACTGGTGGATGAAGCACAGCCGGAGGAGCCGCGAAGGACTGTGAAAGCAGAACTACTACTCCAACATCAGCGCTTGTGACACTCTTCATTTAGTCTACTGAGTCGGATGTATCTCTCCATGTATCAGAAGGTTGATAAACAGAAGTTAGTTTGTGATGCTTGTGAACTAGAAAATATACCATAAGCTCTTATGTGAGTTCTGGAAATAGAAATTTGTCCTCTTTTGATATGATACACTCTGATGTATGGGGACATTGTCCTACAACTGTTGCTAATGGCTTTAATTGGTTTGTCACCTTTATTGATTGCTACACTCGTGTTACCTGGGTATACCTAATGAAGAATAAGAGTGATGTGTTTTGCATGCTTTCAAAATTTTTATTTCAGGGTCACAACGCATTACAATGCTAATGTAAAGATTTTGAGATCTGATAATGGGACAGAATACACCAACAAGGCTCTTGAAGAGTACTTGTCAGCCAATGTGATATATCATCAGATTTCATGCACCTACGCACCAACGCAGAATGGTGTGACGGAGCGGAAGAACATGCACACGTTGGAAGTGGCTCGGTCGATGATGTTTGCTATGTATGTCCCTAAACACTTGTGGGGGCATGCCATGTTGACAGCTACATATCTCATCAACATGATGTCCTCTCAGGTGTTAGGATGGAAGACACCATTTGAGATGCTTACAGGTGAGAACAAGTACATTGTTCCCCCAAAGGTGTTTGGATGTGTATGTTTTGTGAGGGATAATACGCATGCTGTGGAAAAGTTGGACCATCGGGTAGTGAAGTGCGTCTTTGTCGGCTACTCAGGGACTCAGAAGGGATATTATTGTTGGAGTCCTGTAGAGCGAAGGCTCTTTGTGAGCATGGACGTTACATTCAGAGAGATGGAACCATACTACCACAATGGTTCCGGTGAAGACTGCATTTGATGACACACCTAACACATGAGGTGTTAGGAGTGAGGGAAAGATGGGCCCGAGCGTAATTGTCGGATCAGTTCCATGCCCGATGATGGAAGTTGGTCCAAGAGAATAAGGGGTACATAAAGAGAGTGAGGAAAGCGATGATGATGCACACGATCAGGAGAAAGAAAGTGATGCTCCAGTACAGGAGGAACAATATGCTCCAGTGCAGGGAGAGGAACAGCCTTCAGAAGAACCTACAGCTCAAGGAGAGCTCCAAGTCTACAAGAGGAGAAAGCAGCGGTCCACTACTACTGTGTCTAATGTCCCTATTGTGTCATGTCCCTCGCCTAACCCTGCCCCAACTCCTGAAGATGCACCCGCACTGGATCCCTCTGATTCGGATGCAGATCCCTCTGATTCGGATGGTATGGTCCCTCCTTCACTATCTCATATTTCCTTAAGGAGATGTTCTCGCAGCAATGCGGGAAGATCCTCTAATCGTTATGGTTATGAACATGATATTGTCCATTTCTTATCCTACTATAATCTATTCCTTACTTATGGAGCATTCGTTGCATCGTTAGACATCACCTCTTTGCCTAAGTGTTGGCAGGAAGCGAAAAAAGATCCGAGATAGAAAGCTGCAATATTGCAGGAACTTGGGTCACTCGAAAGAAATGGGACATGGAAAATTGTTCCATTACCTAAAGGAAAGAGAAAAGTTGGATGCAAATGGGTCTTCACAGTAAAGAAGACGTGAGAAGGAAATGTGGATCTATACAAGGCAAGATTGGTTGCAAAGGGATTCACTCAGTCCTATGGCATTGACTATGATGAGACATTTGCTCCGGTAGCAAAGATGAGCACTGTGAGAACCATTGTCTCCCTTGCAGTAAACCATGGGTGGCAGCTTCATCAATTGGATGTAAAGAATGTATTTCTTCATGAGAATTTGCAAGAGGAAGTATACATGGAGACGCCCCCGGGGTTTTGCACGAAGCAGTCGACATCAAATGTGTGCAAGCTGAAAAAATTACTGTATGGCCTCAAGCAATCTCCTCGAACCTGGTTTGAGAGATTCAGGAAGACTGTCACAGACATGGGGTACAGCCAGACCAATGCAGATCACACGATTTTCTTCCGACAGGCGAGAGGCCACGTCACCATACTTGCAGTATATGTAGATGATATAGTGATCACAGGTGATGAAGATGAGGAGATCACTCAGCTGAAGTCAAAACTTACCAAGGAATTTGAAGTGAAGGACTTGACAATGATGAGGTATTTTCTCGGGATCGAGGTGGCTCGAGGAAGAGATATGATCGTCCTCTCTCAGAGGAAGTATGTACTAGACTTTCTCACAGAGACGAATATGCTGGGGTGTCGATCGGTGGTCACTCCAATCGATCAGAGATATAAGTTGGGTGCAGAGGCAGGAGAGCCTGTTGATCGTGAGAAATATCAGAGACTAGTAGGCTGATTGATTTATCTAGGCCACACTCGCCTGGTATTTCATTTGTTGTGAGTGTAGTGAGTCGCTACATGCTTGATCCAAGGAAGGGCCACATGGATACCGTTTTCCACATTCTGAGATATCTGAAGGGGGGGCCTGGAAGAGGGCTATGGTTCAAGAACAACGGACAACTGAGTGTTGAGGGATACTACGATGCAGATTATGCAAGCTGCATGGACGACAGAAGGTCTATCTCAGGGTACTCTGTCAAAAGGAACAAACCGTTTTAGAATCAAGTGGTATCACACGGAGTCCTGTTGCAACGGGTAATCATCAACAAAAGACTCACCTATAGGATAAAATACAAGTTGAGCACATGCACTGACTGAGTTCTCATGTACTCCAGTACATAAGTGTCAGACAATAAAAACAAATTAGTAAAGAGATGAGATATGTGCCTCTAGATCAATACAACCTTTTGGTAGTTCTTCTCTTGAATAAAGGGCTAGACAATTAATTGTCCCCTGCCCCCTAGGATTCGAACCCAGGGTTTCCCCCCTCCCCTTTGCCAAATGCCTCAACAAGTGGGTTGCCAAAACGATGAGAATATTGGTACATAAAACATTGTGAAACATATTTTGAGTGCACAAAGACATGGAAGATGCAAAATGTTTCTGTGAGTTCATGCAAACAGGTAGATAGAGACAAAGATAGAAATAGTCAAGAGAATGTGAAAGGAGCTAACTAGACTAGTGGTAAGGGACCCAATAGTAAAAAACTGCATCTTATATCCGTCCATCAAAAAGTAGAGAAATGTTTTATACTTTTTCTCAAGCCCTGGACTAGGTAAACTTCTTTAAGATCCTAGATGTTGCTTAATTTACACCTGGTCAATAGGCAGAGCTGCAAGCTAGAGCTTATTTTACACTTTCAAGGATATGGCACTTCAATGCTAGAGGAGGCTTCTTCAAGATGCATTTGACCAACCGTTAATGATACAATTATGGAGATAGATAGCTGGAGGAAAAAAAAAGAACACTACCATAGTTGGAGCTATGAGGTGTGCCTAGATTGCTATTCAAGTGGCGTATGCCACAATGACTATATCATTTGGGTAACAACAACAAAAAAAGTGATACCAGAACGAACAAAATGATATAGAAAAGCTTAAGAACAATAAGAAACATGTATGTCATAGAGCACAAAATCAAGGTGAGAAATTAATATGGAATTAGAAGGCATAGGAGTTGTGATCAACTAAATATCTTTGATAACTGGATGAATTAATTGGCGAACATGCTGATGCAGCAAAATCCTTCAAACATAGTATAAGACAGCATACATACACGCGACACGGACAAGACAACTTATTTTGGTGTGTCCTAGCTTACTTGGAGAGTCTGTGTCGTGTACAATATGTCTTTCATGATGCGGCACAGAAACCAATTTTTTTAGTGTTTGTGCTTCCTGGTATAAAAGTTAAATTATATAAGAACAAGGGAAGATATTAAAAGAAAATGAGAACGAAAACCTTTTGAGGTTGTTGCATTGAAGTTAATCTGATGCGAGGATATGCTCTCTGACATTCAATATGATTCTCGTTCTTCTTGCAGGCAAGTTGGAAGTCCATAAGGCATTTAACGGGCTCAGTTTTTTGTTGTGTTCGAACTTCGCTTCAATTTCTAAGACCTTCCTGATAAATCGTTGGCAAGCCTGATACTTCTTGAGAGCATCGACAAAGTTCTGGGCAAACTTTGGGAACTGAAAATGAGAATACAGTACTAGTTTAGTAGATTCCTTATGTGGAAGCTCTTTCAGTTTTTTGTTTGTGCTTTGTTTGTGCTTATGGACACATGTCTATAGGAGAAAATACAAGTTTAATACATGCACCAACTGAGTTCTCATGTACTCCAGTACATACCTGTCAGACCAAAAAAAAAAGTCAGTAAAGAGACGAGATATGTGCCTCTAGATCAATACATTTGGGCTATAGCTTAACTTCAGTTGATTGGTCATTGTGCATCGGTAAAATTGGAAGGATTCACATCTATCTTTGGGGAGGTTATGCTTTTGTTGAAAAAATAGTATTACTAGTGTATATGCTGTTAGTCCATAGAGTAGGAAATGTATCACCAAAAGATTCAGTAGAAGTCTCAAGAGGCACGTTAGCACCTGCAGTGGATACATTTGGTGCATGTATTCAACTTCAGCGACCTTCCAGAGGTTTTCAGACAGACAAATTGCATGGTTATTAAACCCACTGGTCTGCCTTGGTAGATTTATAACCATGTAAACCTTTTTTGACTCACGTTATACTAGATCAAATCAACCTTTTGATTCACAAACATGTTCTCCTTTACTGATTTTCTGTTTTTGTTTTGTCAACCAGTGGCAGCATTACCTGTCAATTGAGAGTTATTATTACAGCAGCAATGGCAAAAAAAATTAGTGTGACATTCTTCTAGCCGCAGCACATAATCTGATTGTGGATATGCCCTTCTTCTCTTGCTTTTAGAATTATATTTCTAAATAGATTGAGCAGGATAACTTGCTATACACGCTCTTTTGTATCGAGTTGAATGTCAATATGTGGGGTAAATTACACTGTGCGAAATCTTCATATTCACATAACCGATTTATCCTAAACTTACAAAGTAGTATTTGTTCATGTACGCCTGAGGCTTCACCAGCAGGACCAGAACTCTCCCGATGTAACCTGCACTGATTCCCCAATTTCACCATTTAAATCTTCATAAACTCAGAAATAAGATGTCAATGACAAATTCACACACTTGATGAGCAACCAACAAAAAATAGAAAAAGAGGAAAAAGAATGACTTCAGCTACCCATTCCAAACTAGGTCTTGGACTGAATTGTGTTCAGAGTGATCCTCTCTTCTTCCAAGATTCGATCCACCATCTCAAATCCCACCTATCCCAAGTAATCAAAATATTAGAGGGTAGAAATGTCGAAGAAACCCCACAACATGAAAAAAGAAAAGAAAAGAAAAGAGAGAGGACTTATGTTATGTCTGGTGCCACCGCGACCCTCTTCTTGATCGCGGTTGACATTGTGTCGTACCCCGCCTACACCGATCCTCCTCCTTCTTCTTGTTAAACCAACTCTGTGACATCCTCTCCGTCGTCAGAGTCTGTAACAGCAATACCACAGTAGTTGTGTACAGCTACAGTAATAATATGGTTGAACCACAAACTCTTATCGGTAGTAATAAACACTATTATACATATTCATGAGCAAGATATAAATCTCACGAGAGCTGTGTAATATTGAGTAGGTACTGCAGAAATCAAGAGACCAAGTGAAAAATGCATTTAGCACACATATGAGAGAGAGAAACAGAATTGCATAACATAGTGTAACCGGCTCGAGAAGGCAGCCCACCAAATTAAAAATATTACTACCACAAGAAGACAAAAAGGGATGTAATATTAAAATCCTTGTAACTACAACGTTGCGATGAAGGTTGAGGGTTAAATTATATATTTATGTTACTTTAATACATTACCATAGGTAGAAAACTGAAGAAAAAAGAAGGAATGGTCATTGTATGAGAGTTGGTTCATGCAAATATAACTTTTTATAAAATCATGTTAAGATACATGTAGTAGAAATTTTCAACTCCAACTGCCATGTTAAAGTTTCTACCACTACACAAAGGTTTGTATCATATAGCAGTGTGGTATAATTATTCTGAAGATTGAACCTGAATTACTGACTCCCTTTGATACCATGTTAAAGTTCATGTCACTAAGTCACAACTCTGGAATATTTTCTGAGAAGGATGGTTATATATTTATATAATCTCAACATATTAAAACGTTATATAGGAACGGACGTACTGACCCGACAACCCATGTGAGGAGTAAAGCGAGGGAGACCCCGTAGCTGGACTTGGTCTGGAAGTTGGTAACTGTCTGCAGGATCTCAGCAATCCCCCAACAGAAGAGGCTGACGAGCCCGAAGACGAACGAGATCTCGGTGCAGAGACATCACACACAGTCCAAACCAGAGAGTGATGATTCTAGCTCACAATAACTAGAATTGCAAACATATAATACAATATTGGAGTATTACCATCATAATAAAAGGTAAAAGTTCATTAGAGACTATAACTGCCTATAACCACATATGACTACTTACTACTAGATATTATGATATTATATTGCTACATACTTCAAAACATATATTTCACACACATGCACCTGCTCAACACAAGGAAACCAAAGAAATAACAAAAGTCAGAAAAAGAAGAAGAAAATCAACTGTTTCCTTATATATATAACCTCTTTGATACATTTTTTTAGTAATATGAGTGTGACAGATAATGTTCAGTTTATATATGAAAAGCAGAGAGCTGCAATTACAAGCTTTAAAAACAGCGCAAATGGGCCTCTAATTTTATTGGTATGGTCCTTGAGTCAACTCTCTTCTGCAATTTGATGGATTTATAGGTATTGAATAATGAAAAGAGTAACTTTTCTTTTATGAATTTGAAGTAGCTTATATATGGATTTATATGTACTGTAAGAATCTTTCCAGTTATCTATTCGCCTAGAAGTATAAGCTATTGTCATGTGTGACATTATATATCAAGCCAACTTAAAGTTTCACCCGCATGGGGCACCTCGTATGTGGAAACAGGAAATTGATACATGTCAACGGCTATTACAAGTTATGGTTCACTTAGAACATCTTTGAAACATGGTGCTCTTATAAAAACATATTTAAATACCAAGTATGCTGGATAGAAAAAACTGTGATATGTGAGATACTTCTCTCTACCAAATTTAACCTTGTTCATCAATGTCCGACGCTTTTATAGACAAAAGAACTTCCCCGCTTCTTTGAATCCTGAAATATGCAAAAGACTACTTGTCCCTATTTAGCAAATACCATAAGATTTCAATATTTCAATATATTTACCCAAATTTCTACTTTAAGTTACTTAATATCCAAACACACAGAGAGAATTTCTTCAGAGACTATTTTCAACAAGTAATTGCTATTGTTGGTAATAATATAAAAATACAAGTAAACTAGAATAAGCACCTTGCCACATAAACATCGTGCCCTTCTTCAGGAAGAAATCTCTCCACCCAGTTAACCATGTGTGTGTCCCATTGCCATCTCTCATATATGTTCCTACAACATGGTCAATCATTTTGCCCTACAATAATGAAGCTAAATTCACAGGATCTTTTTCTAGAAAAGTATAAATAAGTTCAGAAGTTCAGTTCAGAAGTTCCCCTGTCTAAAAAATTGTCATTTGAGTTTCCCATCATTAACATCACCCATGTCCAACTCTGGGCAAGAATTTTCTCTGTCACAAAAGCAACTGACGGACTAGTTGTTGACACAGCTAGGATCATGTCTCCTTGCTCTAATAAGCTAATGACCCTGCCAAACAACCTTTCACACACAAGACTTGCCTTCTTATCGGATCCTGCTTTACAAGAGCCTGTGGAGTATCATTAGTTGGGGCTCAATTCTTGGTCTAAAAATAACTGAGCAAGAAAATTATGATTTACTAACAAGTGAAAAATAGAAGAAAGTTAGCTAAAATTATATAATTTTAACATAAAACAATTAGTCATATCGTTTTAAAGAAATAGTTAGAAGAATAATACCTTCAGATGAAATGGATATCTTATAACTCAAATTTACTTATCTTATCAAAAATAAACTTTAGTGATTTTTGCTTCCATAATAATTTTAAACTGAAAGACTTTTTTAATATCAATAAGACTATTGATTAGCCGACCCCAAAATTTTGGGACAAAAGCTCTCTTGTTGTTGTAACAAGACTATTGATTAAGAAATGGTCAAATGACCTTAAGTTAATAATGTCTACACAAGGGAAAAGCTCTTTTGTTGTAAAAAAAAACTATAGATTAAGAGAGGAGTCAAATGACCTTAGTTAATCATGACTACACAAGGGAAAAGCTCTGTTGTTGTTGTAACAAGACTATAGATTAAGAAATGAGTCAAATGACCTTAGTTAATCATGTCTACACAAGGGACTATCTGTAAAAATATTGTCCAAATTTGGGCTAATTAGCAACCAGAAGTAAGAGAAAAATTAATATGGCTAGCGAAGAATGAATCTCCAAAGCATTAGAAGTTTCAAATGTATGTACTTTCAAAACGAGATAAACTTTACTTGTACCCAACTTCTAGCCTTAGAATAGAACCAAAGTAGGGTGAAGCAAGAGGCACTAACCTCTTTATGCCATCAACTGAAAGAATCCAAAACTTCTCGCCTTAGAACCAAAGTAGGGTGAAGCTCGACCTCCAAAATACTAACAAGAGGCACTAACCTCTTTATGCCATCAACTGAAAGAATGAGGTCTGCTGCATGACATATGATCCTGTCAATGACCCGCCTGATTGCATAAATTGCTATACGTGACAAATTGCTGATCTACGGAACTACTACCACATTTGATCTGCAGACGAAAATCATACAATCAAGTAAGATTGACATTTAGTTATTGGTACTAAACAGTTAGTACGGACCAGAGTAGAAAAGCTGGCCCACAATGCTTGGACCCTTCCTTGTGCATCACTTAGAACACCCAAAAAGGTAGTACCAAAATCTAAAACAAAGAAATAATTTTGTAGATAATTCTAATTGTAAATAGAATAAATATTCCAATGGAATCATTTTCTTATGGTTAACATAAGTTACATAAAAAAAAGATGATATTTTACCATAGGAAGAGAAGTAAAATGAAATTGGAAATGTTAATGTGAACCACAGAAATATAGTGAAGTTCAGAAACCTTTGCATATTTTCAAATGCCTATGTCTTCCCAAAAAGTCTACTAGGTAAAATACTACCATGTCACTAGTACGGGCATGCCTGCAACAAATTTAAGAAAGAAAACTAACACGTCATCACTAGCACAACTAAATCATGAAAATAACCATTTGCAAGACGAGAAGAAATGGAAGAAGAGCTTACCAGTAAAGCCATAAAATCTGGGAAGCACAGAACTCCAACATTGGTGTAACGGTTATGTATTAGACATGACAGACAAACTCCAAATTCCCTAGGACAAGCCAAAATCGTTTTCGTATATGTCTCTCCATGTTTTATCTTCTATTCCTTTCATATACATGCAACATAGCATAAAATTGTTGATATAATAAAGAGAAGCCCTTGAGAATGACAAATATTGCAAATTCCTGTTTAGACTCATAGTCAGAGCTAAAGATATGTCAACTATAACATTTACCGGAAAATGCTTAAGAAACCCAAGAACTTGATAATACCTAAGAAGCATGGACGCTCCAAATTCATGCATGTGCGCCTGAGGATATGCAGTTTTGCATATATGGGTGTAGCTTATTTCAGTTTTAAGATGAAAGGAAGAAGCTAAACCTGTCCAAGACCTCCTGCTGAACCATATGCAGAACCATAAGCCCCATGGTGATCTCCAGTATAACCATAAGAAGAGTTTTGAGTATAATTTGGAGAGTGTCAGATTTGTAAGAGGCATGACCAGATTTTTTTTGTTAGTCTGTGGCTTAGCAAGGACCGCCTCAGTAACTTGACCTTAAATTAAAAGTCAAAAACATTTCATGTAAAATTTCAGAAAAATAAAATGCACCAATTGGCACAAACCTACGAAAGTGGACAAAATAAGTAAAGTATATAAATAAATCTACAACACTATTAGACCTAGGAACTAAAAACAAAATTCATCTACTCGTTTCATTTCCAATTATACATAAACATAACTTTTCTTTATGTGTTACCTTTGTTCCTACCAGCTTGAGTTCATGTTAATGAAATAACAGTCGTTGAACAACAATCTTCATTTATTGATTATGGATTAGACCCTTCTTCCATCTAGGACAATTGCCATCATCTCATATATCTTGTTTCTCAACTCAGCTGGACTGTCCGGCTGGTGAACACCAAGAAAAATAAAATCAATAAATGAACAAATAAAAGCTCTCAACAAAAAACAATCGTAAATAGAGGGAAACCTCAATAGCCTTACAGTAAAACTGCTTGAGATCAGACTAGTCGTCTAAATTAAACATGGAGGAAAAAACCCAAACATAAATGTTCCGCTTTCCTGAAAAACCATTCAACTAAAAATTTAGAAGGATTCTTGATAGGGAATGAAAACTCCATATTGCACAAGCAAAGTCTTTGTGCAGCTGCTCATCATTCCCTATCTTTTTTATGTAAATTGAAACAGCAACAAATTCTCCATAGTCGAGGGTTCCGTTTCCATCAACATCAGCCTGTGGCCATAAATAGTAAATTAGGTCCATGAACTCAAACCAAATGATGATAATTCCACAAAAGGAAAACATCAACAGGTAAATATTTTAGATTCTGCACTTAAATGTAGTAACAGCAGATAAAAAGCGACGCTGGAAAGATGGTGCTACGTGCAAACAACAACAAATAGCCTGGAAGACAAACAAGATAACATTTAATCAAGCATCCACTTTCTTTACATAAAATCTATCCCTAGTATACCTCACCACTACATAAAATGTTGGAAACACCAACGACACCTATCACCACCATCTCAGTCTATTATAACTACCTCTTGTTTCTCTCATTACTATATCAAGCCAGAGCTATTGGAACAAGACAGCAATCTGCTATGTAAGTCATTAATAAAGGATACACGACAACAATCTGCTCCTGCATCTCAGTTCTATACTGTACATCTAAAGGTCATCTTCTTTTATGAACCGTTGTATTAGCATGATCCATTAAGTGTCCTGTACATTGCAAATGACTAATCACTTTGTCCTTGTTATAGTTGTTCTGAAATGTATCAGAAATTGCAAGTACTTGCAGGAATAACATCTGAGCTTCTATACGCATGAATTATATTTGTTATAGCAAGAAAGTTTTGGCATACAAGTGTCTGACATATAAGCCCGTCTAACTTGCAAAGATTCTTATAATCAAATAACATATAGGGCATGACATAGATAGAAAACTAAAAGTAGCCTTCGCGTTTTCTACTTTATCGGGATACTAAGTAAACATTTTGTGTGTGGTGTCAAACATATTTGACCCTATAATTATATTTAGACCCAAGTCAACAATTTACAATTTGATCAAGACATTGATCTACAATTATATTTAAACAATAACTAGATGTCCGAATATATTAGCCTAGAAAGATAGCACCAAAGCATTTACAAATTTTACCTGTTGCACAACAGCATCACAGTAGAATCTGTAAAACATGAGTAATATGCCAAAGAGACAAAGAAAATAGGTCAATAGAGTAACGACTCTAGTTGGCGCTATATATATATATATATATATATATATATATATCCAAGGATCATCCATTTTGGACTCAGATGAAGACGTCATGCTATGTTTAAGTCATTGATCCATTGCATGAGCATAGAAGAAAATTTTAAGGAAACAAACTTGAAAATAGGTCAATATGGTAAGGATTATTAATGGTGATATGATATAAAGGGTTGACCTCAGGATAGTGTCAATATGCCATGAGGAAAAGATTAATGTAGCTTTTGGATAAAGAGATGAAAATTTAGAAAAAGAACCAATTAAAAATAAATTGAAATAGGTTTTATAGATGCTCCTGATAAAAAGACTTTTAGTCCAAAGTAAAATAAAAATAAAACAAATCTTAAATAATCATAGATATTCATTTAAATAGGTTTTCTACTAAAGTTAACAAAGAGTAAGAAAGAAATTGGTTAGAGACAATATGTCAATACAAGGAAAATAAATGACTTTTAGATCAACAAAAACAAAAATTAGCAAAATCTATAAATGGTATACTAATCCATGGACTTAGTAAACTAAAGTTGGTATTATGATTCAGAGCATAAAGTTCGGATGCAAATAAAGATAACATGCATGTTTAAGTTCTTGATGGGATGCTTTTGTAAAAGAGAAATTTTAAAGGAAACAAATTTGAGAATAAGTCAAAGTAAAAAAAGACTTCTAGTCCAAAGTAAAAAAAACTTAAAAGAATCATAGATATTCATTTAAATAGGTTTTCTACTAAAGTTAATAAAGAGTAATAAAGAAACTAGTCGCCAATACAAGGAAAAGAAATGACTTTTAGATCAACAACAACAAAAAATAGCAAAATCTATAGATGCTAATAACGGCTTAAGGGATTTTCATACATCCTACAATCAAGAAGAGAAGAAATTACAAAATATTGTTGATAGTGATGTCGAAAACTACGGAAAAAAAGAAAAAAGAAAAAAGAATAGTCTAAATCAAGAACATAGAAAACTTATCTTTGATATAGGAGGTTGATTAATGAGCCCTAATCAGTCGAAATTTTATAATAATTCAGTCGAAATGTTACCTGTCCCGAGAGCGATGGAGATGGCGACGATGTTTTTGGATCTGTAGCTGGAGAGGAGAGGAGAGGGCCTCTCTTCTCTTCCTCTTGAGGACCGACGCGCGCCTCTTCTTTTTCTTTGGAAAGATTCTGCATTTTTTTCCTCTTCCCTCCTTTTCTTCTCTCTCACTTTTTTTTTTTTTTTTTTACGAAGAGGCCTGTAGGGGGTATTTATAGGAACTGGCAAGTGCTAACGTCGCCTTTCCTTTTACTATTTTGTCCTGTTCATTTATTTTTCATTTACTACTTTTACTGCTGAAATATCTTTGATCCATTTTTAGACTAATTTGATTCATAACTTTAAAAGATTTTATAGATTTTAACGGAAATATCTTTGACCTATTTATTACGAAATATCTTTGACACATCTTTTAGACTAGTAGTTGATTCATAGAGTTTAAAAGATTTTATATATTTTAATTAGATGAAAACATTTGTGTTGGTGTTTGGAGAACTCAGCATAACAGGGATGAACATTCGGTTAATTCGACTCCAACCGAATCTAATAAACAAAAATCTAATAAACAAAATCAAAACCGAACCGAAATGGACCATAACCGAACCAAACCGAACCGAATAAAATCGGTTCGATTTTTGATTTATTTGCGATTTTTTTGTTAATACATATCTAAATATACCTAGATATATATAGTATATATCTATAGTTTATACTTACAGTGTGTGTATATATATATATATATATATATATATATATATATATATATATATATATATATATATATATATAAACTAAAAAAAATTATTCGGTTTTGACCGAAATCGAAACCGAACCGAATTTTTTTTAAAACCGAACCGAATCTCTTATTCGGTTCGGTTCGATTAGATTTTCGGTCCAAAATCGAATAATGCTCACCCCTAAAGCATAGCCCATATGTTAGTTAGAGGTTTTACATGAAATCATTATTTCACTGAAATGAGAAACAAATTAAATTTTGTGACTATTATTATTTTTTGGACAAACAATATGGCACAACAAAAGATGATAAAGATACTACATTTCTTACGTCCTAATACTATCAAATTTTTGGCAATTCTACCATCCTTACTATGCTTAAGACAGTCAAAATTTTGACAATATAAATATATTATAGGATTTTATGTACCAATCTAATAACATGTCTATCAATTATTTGAAATGCTAAAACCTTAAATATATATTGTTGGAGATAAATTTATTCTAAAACATATTCTTAATTTTTTATTTCTATTGTCAAGTTTGTTGTTTTGGTATAATTAAATCATACAACTCAATAATCAATATGAATCCGACCAACTTAAATCTCACCTTAAATGTTTAATGGGAACTAAATCTGGTTCATAGGGTTGATGTCTATATTGATTATCAGAGTAGCACGTTGGCCTATGCTAGCTCTCTTATGAAGTATACTATTTCAGGTATGCACCACTGAGGAAAGATAGGATCACCACATCAATAGCAAAGTTAAAAATATTACCTAAAATTGTTAAAATCGGAGTAAGTAAAAGTCTAAGCCAATTATATGCAAGTACAATATAAAGCAAATAATGCACTAAACATGAGAACCAAACAAATAACAGTAATATAGATCGTGCGCACAAGTAAAACATGTGATAAAATGAAATGGCAATAGCAATAGCAAAAGGAACTGATAGAACTCAAGATGATACCATGTGTGCTCATGTGTCTTTGAAAGCATAACTTTCAATATGTGGATCGGGAAGGTACGATATCCAGTAACACAAGTGTAATAGTCATATTTTATGATACGGTAGTCGGGTAGTATTTCTTATATTTAATCTCTTATTTATTATTCTTAAGTATTTTTATCAATAATTCTGAAGTAAAACTATTTCAAATTATGTTTTATAAATAAAATGTAATAATAAAGGAACTAGAATTAATAAAAAAATTCAATTTTATTAGAATATTTACAATAAATCTCCTAGGTATTTTATGTAATTTCATAAATTACATGGACATCTAGCATGTCTAGGTGTAACCCAGTATGGAATGGAGGGTAGTTTGAATATTTCACATATATTCTCTCATAATATTTTTAAATATAATAATATCTATTATTATAATACGGCTTTGAAATGACTAAAAAATAAGTCGTCCGTATGTATATCATCAATTACTAATATAAAAGATATTTAAAAATAACTACCGGTTTATTAGGTTTTTTAATGTGTAGTTGAGGGAAAAAAATTAAAATCCACATAAATATATAAGAAATTCTAAAATATATTCAACATTTCAATTATATTTAAACTAACTACAAGATATTATGTAATTAAATATATATCCAAAATTCCAAAAAAAATTATAATAAGTGATAAATAAAATAATTTTAAAATATTATAATATAATTTAATTTTTTATCTAAATATTTAATAATATCGTATATTTGTACATGTGCAAAGCATTTTTTTACGTGCAAGTCATGTAAAATAAAATGGCTAAAGAACAATTTTATTAAACTTCAGGGGATAACTTGGCTAAACCAGAATTGATTGTAGCCAACAGACAAGAAGGAAGTATATCATACAAATGAATAACATGGTACTGATTAGCTGTCACTGAATGTTGTTTCACATTGGTCGGTTTACAGGCCCAGTCCATTAGGCCACGAGTTCAGCATGATTCGCTAAGGGTATCAAACAGCAGGCTTAGAAGAATTTATGGGACGGAGGGAAATAATAAATCAGACGGGGTGCTCATACACAGATCCCTCTGAAGTCTAAATTAGCAAACAAGATAAATATGAAACAAAAGAGGAAATAAAATGAATGAGATTGTCCTTAACTTCTCCACTCAAAGTGAGGATATTTATGAGCATGGAATGTACAAAAATTTTACCATGCTGCCCTTGACACTTTACAACTGCTACTACACAATTGTCCGAACAAGTATGTGCCTTCAATCTACATGCTTGCTCCAGCCTTGGTGGGTTAGGACCAGGGACATATGATCTCATTAGATGCCCTAGGCAATTGAAGGGATTGTATGTCAGTCTGGTCGACCGTAGATTGGGTATGCCCCTATTTAGTCGTATACTTGGTCGGTAAGTGTGCGACTACGCGGCAGCCAGTTGTTCCGGGGGTTGCCAACGTGGCAAGATCTGGTTGGGTGAATCCAAATCGGTTTTGACAAATCGACTTCGATTCTTGGATTATAATATTTTACCTTATGTCCAAATTAGACTTATGGACATGCTTTTCTAGGTATCCCAACTATTCCAGGCCCGTTGGTGATGGTTTCTGTATTTGGACTTGTTTGAGGAGACCTTATATTTCAGATCGTATTTCGTGACCTTTTCGAATCCAATAACCTAGTCGACTTCTCCAGACTGTATCTTAGTGGCAGGACCTTCATTTTTCGATTCGTTTTCAAGTAACTCCTTCACTAAGTCTTACCCTTGATTTGTACGGTTGGATCGCCCAATTTCAATCATACATTATGTACAACTCACAATTTTTTCAAAGAGAACATTGGCCACCTCATGACAACAATTGGATAGTGGGGGAGCTTCAAGTAGGGAACATCATTTTTCTTTAGACGATAATGCGCACTTGTTTCAGCTAGGTTCAATAAAAGCTCAACTCAGAAAGCTTATCTTAGTTAATGATGCTTAGCTTGAACATAGTGATGGACAGTGACAGATCTAGGATTACAATCTATTACAGAGGCGGAGCTCCTCTAGGGCTCAGGTGGGCTGGAGCCCACCCCATATTTTGTCTCTTTTTTTTCATATATTTTTTTTCCATATAAGTTTACCTATGCTCCAGTCCACCCCAACCTAATCTAGTCCATCCTAGTTCAAACTTCTAGCTCCGCCCTTGATCTACTTGGGGCAAAATCACAAGGGGGTTCGGAAGCAACGCCTCCAATTTTGTTTGAAAATAAAATAATATAATATAATATAATATAATATAATATAATATAATATAATATAATATTAAATAATATTATTTTCATACATCTCACAATTGTTCTCTACAAATTTTCATACTTTGAAAGTGTTTTAACTACAACATCATTTGTAATACTACTAAGCAACTATTTTTCTATGAAACATATTTTCTATAAAAAAAATACTAAGCATTTAAAAAAAATTAGTATTTGTTATACTTCAAAGTATGCTTCTAATTTGTAAAGTTAATTAGAAGAAATTCATGTGTTAGTCATATGTCCAGATAATTATTCTAATTTAGCATACTTAAGAACGCATAAATTTAAAGTATGCAATAATATGCTTCTATGAATTTCTTCTAATTTAAAATCTCTGTCAACAAATTTAGAGTGGACATATAACAAATATTAAAATTTGAAGGAAAAAAAATTCACTGCTAATAAACCCCACCCAATAAACCTCAGCTTCTATGCAATATTTGTTGGTTTTCTTCTATAAGAAGCAGGAGCCTTTTTTTTTTTTTTTTTTTACATCTGTATTACTGTATACATGTGACATCTGTATTACTGTATATATGTTTTTGTGCCTGCTTGTATAAAAGAGAGAAGAGGGGGCTACTGCGTCTGACTGGGTGTGAGTGCTCCTGGTGCGAGCATGCCAACTTTGTGGGGTTCGTAGGCGAGCAGGGGTCAGGGAGGAAACCCACAGTCGGATGATGGGCAAAGGCAGGCTACAGGTTTCCAAAACCCTACTTTTCCGACCTGCTGGTGATATTGTGAAGACAAAATTATGCTTTATCCAGATCATAATAAACAATGGAGATATCTGCCTTTAAACCTGCAGCACAAATCCTGGTTGATTGTCTGTAAGATTTCACAATTCCGACCTGCATTTTCCAGAATCATGTTACAAATACCGCCCCGACCGAACATCATATTTTTGCATCGTGACCATGTATTCCCAAAGCCTTCGAGAAGTATGTACTGCAGAAATTGATACTTACTGGCAAGGAACCTGGTATCAACAAATAAGAACCCCACTCTTGTACAGGAGAACCATCTTATAGTCATACAGTTTTTGCAGAACATGGAAATGTGAGGAGATAATCTTAAATTTTGAAGGGAAAAAAAAAAACTCTAAAGAATACAAGTCGAGGCTGTAGTTGAGGATAAACCAAAACTTTGGAACAAATCCGTCCATGTTTCTTACAAATAAGGGAAGTATCCCATGTCCGTTCTTGTAACGAGCCCTAGCTCAAACATTATATATATATATATATATATATATATATATATATATATATATATACACCAAAATCAACCAACTACTAAATGACAATTCTGTGGCGTGCTTAGGGTTTCTGGTACATTGAAGCTGGCCCATCAAGCAACCTATTCTGAGTATCTTGTTCCACCTTTATGTTGCTTGGTTCATCTAGTGACATGTTACCAATATCCTACCAAATACAAACAAAAGTATTAGAAGCTCTATCATATATGTAACATAAAGAAAGCTAGAGAGCTTGGCCCCCTTTACAATTTGCTAGTGAAAAAACGGGTCCCTTGGAGACAGAGAATAGTACATTTTTTAACATACAAGTCCCTTGAATCTAACATATGAAACCAAGTCCACCCCAATTTTAGTATTTGCCTAGAAGTCCGCCGGTGGGAGTAGTCAGGGAGCTCCCACATTTTTGGGATTTTTTCATGAACTTAGAGTGCCACGTCATCAAATGCTACAAGTCGCCACCTCATCAAATTGTGGACCCATGAATAATATATTTTATTATTTAATTTAAAATATTACAAGATCTTTTTGCATAAATTTGATTTTATTACTATTTAAGTCAAACGAATAAGCTAAGATATAAATAAATAATTATTATCATATTATGATGTTCATATAAATAAATAATCTTTGCAATTTATTTAAGAATTTTTTTATTCAATCTTACTTAATCTTTTATCAAATAAAATTATCATAATCTAAAGTTTTGAAGTAAAAGTTTTAAAAAACTAGTTTATCATTATTCCACATTAAAATTAATATTAACCTACTATATAGGAAGATAAATTTTAGATACATATGTTATATACTCGTGCGAAGCATATATATATATATATATATATATATATATATATATATTAGCCATAGAGTAAACGGGATATATGAGCCATAGGCTCAAATTCCTACATGAACCATGCACACGTGGACCAATAGGAATGAATTCCTACATCCCATGTGCACTAGTACACTCAATTTCTATTGGTCCACAAGTGCATTGGCTCATGTAGAAATATGAGTCTATGACTCATATCCCTTTTTTCCATATATATATATATATATATATATATATATATGAGTTAACCGTATGGCGGTGCCTATCTCTTCTATCCCAATTGACCCCACCTTAGCTCAAGACCGATGGAGCATAATTCACTAATTCACTAATTCGTGTGATGATCATGAACTTCATATCGAACCTTAAATAAAATCCTAATAAAATATTTAGTATATTTTAATTGTATTTATATGTTCCTTTTGCTTAGTGTCACTTACAGATTTAATTCATTTGAAATCTATTTTACTTTGACATTTTGTTTATTGTTATTTATCGGATAAAATAAAACATTTACAGGGAGTGTCGAGAGGCACTAGTCACCATCAAGGTAGTCAAAGGCGCAAGGCGCACTCGAGGCACAAAGGGTCCAAATCGTCCGAGGCGCAAGGCGCACTTAAGGCGCGCGCCCGAGCGACGCGAGACGCAAAAATTATATATATATATATATATATATATATATATACTCGCATCGGATTTCTACATTGATAAACATATGTGCTTCAAATTCCCCCATGTCTAGGTTGCAATCACTTTGAATTGAGTGAGAGAAAACAGTAAAAAAAAAGTACATAAGTTCAAAAAACAGTCTACAAATAGTACAACATTTAAAAAAACAGTCTAAACATGTTATTTTTTTCACAAGATTTTTAAGGCGCACATAGGCGCGCCTTAGCTATTCCAAGGCGCTCGAAAAAGGCGCACCTAGGCGCGCCTTAGGTGTGCCTTAAGAATTGCGCCTCGCCTGGAGTGTCCTGAGGCGCTACCCCTGCGCCTAGGAGCAAGGCGCGCCTTTGACTACACTGGTCACCATCTAGTATAAAATAAAGTGAAGTGGTATTTCGTGCCAAAACATAAAGGATAAAAAAGGGACAATTAAAATATGGGAGGTATTTCAAATGGCTACGGATATGACGCGTATATGTCAATAAAAAACCTTAAAACTAATAAAAATATTATTAAATGGTAGAAATGAGAAACAATTTCAAAACCGGAGTGTCGGAAAGCATGAGAATAACTTTATATATATATATGTGCCCAAGTGGTTGAGTTTGTAGAGATACCAAAGTATGCCGGACAGGCAAAGTTCGAGCTCCATTAGGGAGCATTGGTGTTATATATATATATATATATATATATATATATATATATAAGCAATTGTTACAAAAGAATAATTTTTTCAGTCAAAATGATGTTATGCCGTTTTCATCTTGATCCACTTGTTCTAAAATGTGTACGGATTAAAAAGAGTATGGTTCAGAAACTTATAATCTGGGAATCTTGTTAATCTTAGTTATAAAACCCTTACGCTATTTTACAGTTAAATACCTTGAACTATCAAAGTTTTAGTACTTTAATACTCTTTTAAACTTTTGCATATTATCCCCTCCGTTGGTCAACCATCCCACTTACTTGACGAGTGAGCAACACATGACTATTTTGGAGTTGTTCCCCCCCTAAACCAAAGAGAGAGATTACTTCATACTTGTTTGGGTAATTTGCACTAAGATACCTAAACTATGCAGTTTTGTAAATACCTAGTAATACTTTATAGGCACTTAAATACAATAAACTTTTATTATGCACTTAAATGCCCAAAACTACCATAACATTGTAGTTGGAGGCCAACTGTAAGTGTCAAAACACAAGTTTATCCCTTTATACAAAACCCTAATTGTGTGGCCGGCAGGGGCGCTGCAGTACAACTGCCAACAGCCACATCGGAGGCCGGGGGAGACTATGGTTAGGGTGTAATCTCAGGGAAGAAGAAGATTAAGAACATAATTTCTTTTATATCTAGGGGCAAAAGAGTCCAATACAAGTCGTGTGACTGTTAAGCGGGATACAAGATGAACGAAAGGTAGTAAGTTACACTGAAGTGGTGATTGTTCAAGGTGTATAAGTGTGTATAAAAAATATTTGAGGATATTTAAGTGCAAAAGCAGGTCTAGTTTGGGGTATTTAGTGCAAATTAATCCCATTTTCGTTTTTAAAAACATCAGTAAGAAAATCAAACCCTTAACCATAACCCTTAATCCTGTTGTCTCACCCCCCTCACCTGTTGTCACTCTTGGCCGTGCAAGCCCTGCGAGCTTGCTGTCATTTCTTAAAGACCACAGGGACCCGCATGGCCAGAAGATGACGAGTGAAGCCGGCAACAAGAGATGGGGTGAGGCAGAGAGGGGAAGGAGGGGCTATGGTTTTCCACGACAAAGAAGGGGAATTTTATTTATATTTTCTGCTAATTGTTTTTAGTGGAAAGAGAAGAAAAATAGTTTTTATTATAAGGGACATTATGTCTTTTGGCGCTTACTGTTAAGGCTAACTTGCAACATAACAATAGTTGAAGTATTTAAGTGACCATATAAATTTTAGGATAGAAACTTGCCCCAATTTTTTTCTGAAGGTTTTAAAGTGCAAGTTAGCCAAACCGTAAATGGGAATTTTAATCCATACGTGTTTAAAAACAGAGATCATACATGTAACGTTGTCCATGATACATATATCCTGGATTGTAACTCGAGAAGAAGAAAGATTTGGTTAGGTCCTACCCATGTATCCAGTAAAATCTAAAATTCAACTCACAATTAAGACTTTGGTAACAAAACATAATTTGTCATTTATACTTCACCTGATGCATGGTATGAAACTACTTCCAAGTTTAAACCTAGACTTCACTTAAAGCATGGTAAGCAATTACTTCCAAGATGAAACCGCTTGTTTTCTGATGTCTACAGATCACATTTAACCATGCCGATTGTACTTTGGATGTATGTATAGTTTGTAATGAATCATCTAACAGATTTGCACTATGTACAGGATTAATAGTCACCTTAGAGCATGATTCCTCAGCAGTGGCCTCAGAACCTTTGACATGCTCTGCAGCTGTTCTGAGAGTTTCCTGGACAATATAAAAAGTAGACCAAGACAATGAAAATAATAAGCTAGACCAATGAGCAGCATAAAGACATTTGAAGTTAGCATTGAACATTAATAAAAGATGGACAAAGGATAAACGATTTCTATTACAACTTCCATCTAATTAGAGTTTTGGCACGAACTGATTTGAAACCTAATACCAAATTTTTGGAGTCTTCTTTACTCCTAAAACTATATTTGTTTCTAAATTGTAATCAGAAAGGGAATTCCTAAGCAAGTAAGCTGCATTCATCAAGAAATCAAATCTAAATACTCGTCGTATAAAGGCTAGTAACTCCAGCTAAAGTGCACATTTCACAGATACTCTTGTTAAACATGTCAGCTTAAACTTCGAAAAGAACATATTAAGTTAATACTAGAATGCATTTCCATTATCTAAATAAAGTTTATATTTGTAAGACACATATTGCAAACCCATTCCAAATGGACGAGTTCCGTATGATTGGAGACAGTCAACCACAAGTCATGGTTTGAAAGAGCCGTCATTCTTTAGTAGCTTTTCTATATGGCACAAGGAATAATTGTCAAATTTTGATAGAATATAAAGGCAAAACAATCATATGCTTACATCTACAAATCTGCACGAAGTCGGAAACTAGAATGGTAATCAAGGAACATGAAAAAGAATTGAAATAATTTGGAAGTTGCTGAATAACGAACACTGCAAACTACCAGCTCAATTTGAAATATATTAAATTCATCTGTGTCAAGTGGTCAACTTCAGTTATAAAATATCCATTTGGTAAAACAAATATATTACCTGGTCTTTTAGATCCTTTTCTACATTTTCCCTCTTAATTCTTATATTCTGGGTGCTGTTTGAGGTGGGTTTGCTGCAAAGCAAACATGGTAAATTAGCAGAACAAATCATACATGCAAAGATGAAAAGAAACCAAAAGCATGACTACCGTGATGTCTCATCTGGAAGCTTCTGGATGTCCATTTCTACATCAGAATCGGGATCATGTCTTTCATCTGCATCTTCTAGATCTTCATCCGGCTGGAAATTAAAAACAGAAGAAAAAGTGTTGAATATAGATCTACTATTTTATATGGTTGATAATCTAACATCCTTCATATGACCAGTTCTCCCGAACAAATATTTTATCTGCTGTTGACCCCACATTATCCATGTCAATAATCATCCTTATCAAACAGTACATTATACTTCCTAGTAGACACATTTCATTGAGAAAAATAAAAGGGGCATTTTTTGTTACCCCCCAATTGCTAATAGCTTATTTGCATAAAAAATTTGGGGGGGGGGGGGGGGGGGGGGGTGGTGTTAGTGGAGTTAGGCTTAGGAAATAGTAATTAATTCAAAATATAAAAAGACTCATTATTCAAAAGTCAAAACCGAAACTGATGATTTTATACATTATCATATTAATCCCCTCAGAGAATTTCTCAATAAGTAAACAATTCACCCTCTCAGGATATGGTCATAAAGAGACAGAAGATAAAGATTCTAGCATTTCTAGATACATGCTATTTACAAAAAGCGTGCAGTTATATACAGTTATATAACTATGGCGAACATAAAGGTGAATTTCTTTAATAGAAATTATTGAAAGGACAACATATTGCACCACACATGCAAACCTAAACAAGTATGGTGAATCGAAACCAACGATAGAAAATGATGAGTACCGAGTTAATGGGTACAGGAATATGATTACTTGTGAAGTTATACAGCATCACACTGGGCTGGGGTTGGTGCAAAACAATTTCATGTTGTAACTTCAACTAAGCAAACAGCTTGGGAATGCCGAGGTTAGTAACATAGAATTATAAAAGTTATAAGATAGAAGGATGATTAAGAACCTCCCTTGGGGAAGGGTAAATCCAAAACTTGGAAGTGTCTAGTTGTGACAATAACCTTTGGATACAGATCTGGATATCCTTACTATGCAGAGTAGCAAGGACTCTGCTTGACAAGTATTGTGCCCTGATAGCACTTGGTTTGATTCTTTTTGGGATCTGAGATATGAAGGCTATATAGCTTCATTAGATGATCCTCACAAACACTGAAATATCTAGCAGAGATTTTTCCATTCTATTAGAAGGGTGACCTCTAGTTTGGTAAAAGTGCTCCTTTCCCTAAATGATGTTTGCAATATCTTTATTTGAAAAAAAAGGTGGCTAAATTCCACCAGGTTCCATTAACAAGGAAAATGAGACGTACATCTCACGCAAAATTGTCAATTATTACCTTTTCTCAAGACTCTTTACAGTCTAGGGGAACTGGAGGGTGCTCCATGGTTGCATTTACTAATACTATATAACCAAAAGGTAGATCTATAATAACCATCAACTGAGCGCTACATTTTATGGTTGGCAACAATAGAGAATTGATGTCAGATTGACAGCTGGTCATGAAAACTATGCTATTTCTTTATGTGCATAGCTGACACCATTTTGACGGGAGAAGGCTTCGATGATGATGATGATGACATCCATCAAAAAATACATCCACTGAACAAAATACAAGTACTTTCAATCACTACTATCATCTACGCCAACACATTAGTTGAATATCGATACACCGGTTAGATGCGAACTCACTGCAGATATAACCAACTGCTCCAACCATTGTGTAGTCACCCATGCCAAATGTCCCCATACTGATGTACACTCTGATGTTCTCTAATGTCCTATCCTCCAGAAACTTCATTTTTGATCACCTAAACTCCTCATCACCACAAATGACGAATACAAGTTACCCATTACCATCTGTTGACTCGTGTGATCCAAAAATCCCAACAACTACATCTTGGGATAGTTGGTACCCCAAAACAGTAATACTTATATGCCGGATTTTACCAAATCCAGTTCAGTAAATTTCCACCACAATCAATATTCAGCGAGTCCAATAAACTTCCTCCCTTGGGATCATCTTGAAATGTTATCCCCCCTAACCTCTCCTGGTTCTTGTCAATATTGATAACCGACTACAACATGCCCTCCACATTGAGCTCGCCATTATACACCCTTCACGCCAAGTTTGGCCTCGACACACCTCCATGTTGAGTTTACACACAACCTGTCCTCCACATCATGCTTTCTCACCATGTGCCCTCCACGGGTTCGTCCACTACACTCCCTCCACATTAGGTTCTACCACTAAACACACATGGGTTTTGGCAACCACATGCCCTCCACGTCGGCATTATTATTATTATCTATTTATTTTTGCTCAGACCGGGGCCCAAACTCTGAACCTCCCCAGCAACCCCCACAAGCCCCAACCGCTGGACCACCTCATGGTGATGGGTGTGCAAATTAAGACACTAAAAAAATTGGTGTCTCGTTGTGTTGCACAAATATCCAGCAAGTCACATATATTCCAAAGTACACTAGGATACAAAAAAAAAATAGGTACTATGTCCGTGTTTGTATCTTGACAAATTATATTCATGTATGTGCACATACAGTTCCATTATCTAAACCAAGTCTGATATAGAACCAATTAATTAGGAGAGCAAAAAACACATAATCTTGACGGAACACTGTTGTCGTTGGTATTATAGTTGTTTTTCCTTTAATTTATATCCCATCATTAATTTAACATGAGAAAAAAAAATCCCAAAACAAATTATACGTTAGTACTTCGTACTAGATTAATCGAAATTCAAAAGAAATTAAAAAATGGAATGCATCTTTCAATAAGAGGAGAAAAAAAGATGCAACATAAGAGAGTTTTTCTTCCTTTTATCCGGTAAAAGACTTCTCTAATATGAAGATATGGTTTTGTTACAAAAAAATATCTATATATTTTCCTCATTTATAGATATAGTATAGACTTGTACATATCTTTTAAATGTTTCTATATCTACTTCCTAATCACTCTTAATCTGGTACCTTCCTAATTTCTCTCTTATCTATTAATGATTTCCGAAATTCTAATTTATCTCTTGGGGGGCCGAAAGAGACAAACATATCCCATCTATAATTGATATTCATATATTATTAAGGAAAATTGTGCGGTATACTACTGAACATGCATATATGAGTACAATTTTTTTTTTCACAATTGCGTGTGTGTGGTGGTGGTGGTTTGGGGTGTGACAACTGATGCTGAAAGTCTTGAAAAGATCATGTAATTGTTGTGTTAAAGCTCGAACTTAGCTCGCAAATATTCTAGAGAGCCAAGCTAGAGCTCAATTTGAGGCTCGCCTAAAAGCTCGAGCTATATTTTTTCCTTAAGAGAGCTGAGCATGAGTAGGGGGGTGCTAGCTCAAAGATTGGCTTGTTAACACCCCTACTTGAAAAGATAATGTAATTGTTGTCATATCGAAAAGAAAAATACCTCTACAAACTCGGTATCAGGTGGCCGTTCCTGAAATTGGACGCTGGGAGCATGTCGAAGTTTTGAAAGATTATCTAGGAGCTTTGTCCTTATATCATCCAAAATCTGTCGAGAATTTTTATTTTCCATATTACTTGGAGCTACATGAAGAGTGTAATCTGGACCAAAATACTCATAATACTCATTTTGAGGCATCTTGTCATCAACTTCAACACCAAGCGCTACTCCTGTCTGTTTAAAAGACAGAAAGGGAAGTGAGTATTTTAAAAAGAAAGGAGTCGCCAATGTTAAAAATGTACAAGTAAATATAGTGGTAATCAACGGCAACCCACAGCATGGGACATGCAGTAGTCATTTTAACAACTTCCTTCTAAACAAAATGTTCTAGATCTTTGACCAGAGAGATACAATACAGCTGGACATTACATACATAATTACCGGTAACTATTATGAAAGACATCCCCTTCACATTGAACAATGAAACCTCAATAATTTTGTGGAATAAATAGCATCTAAAGTGAAATTCATCTTGTAAATCAATAAATCTAAAATAAGACTTCACGGGAAAGAAAAATACAAATACTTCTATGATCATTTAATTTCGATCAACAGGAACAACTGACAATATTATGGTATAATATACAAGATGCTAAGAAACTTTAGAAAGAAAAAGGTTCGATGCTCTGAAAAATACCTCATAGCACCAACAGCGGGCGACATTCCGGATTGTATATCCACCGCCACCTAGCAGCAAAAGTGGAACATTAAAAGATCTCATGTATCTAACACACTCTGCATGACCTTTGATGGAAAGATTAAAGCAGCCAAGTCGGTCCCCAGATAAGGAGTCCGCGCCACATTGAAGAACAACAGCACCAGGCCGAAATACTTCCATCACTTTTCCCATGATAGGCTTGAACAGAGAATGATAACTCTCATCATCAATTCCATCATCTAAAGGAACATTCAGAGAGTAGTATTTCCCCTTTCCAAATCCAACATCACGTACATCTCCTGTTCCAGGAAAATAATCTCCAAATTTATGGAATGAAACTGTCATCACCCTATCAGTCGTGTAGAACGCCTCCTCAACGCCGTCTCCGTGGTGAATATCAATGTCCACATAGAGAACACGCTGCCAGCAGATGAGGGTGACAATATTATCAAAATTTTGTGGAGATATCTATTATTCGAATAAAATCATACAAGGAAATTATAAGAAAATGCACAAACCAAAGAATGGAATGATGAAAACGTTACTAGAATCATATGATAATTATAGTAGAAAAATGACAAGCATACTGCTCTTCGCTCACTAAAGTATATCTTTTCTGTCGTTTCTCAGAATGATACTCTTTTATTTTGTAGAATGACGAATATTAAAACACTCACAAAATGGATCTTAATTTTTTGCATGAGAATTTTTCAACAAATTTTATCAGTGCAGCTATACTGAACTAGAGGCTGGATTACACTTTGATAAACTATAGCAGTTTCGAGGGTTACAACTACAAGTTTCTAACACCTTAAGAGTTAAGACATGAAATCTAGGGTTCTAGGTTATAAATTGGAATGAAATAAGGCAAATCTGAACCAAAATCTGTACAGAATAATAACTAGGGAACATTACATATAATCCCCAACTAGCGCAACTGATGAGGAAAAACTAACAAGAAACTCAGAATAGAGGCCATGTACACTGATTTCCGACACAGTAAAGACCAGTTCCATATAATACCTATTAAGTCAGTAATAAATAGCACTATAAGTATTAGAAGCAAATACAAATTTGAAGAAAAGAGACCAAATCAAGAAAGTATTGGGTTAGGATGGGTTAAGAAACATAACTTCTTAGAGGACGATTGTTGCGTAAGGATGATGAAGTTGACTTTGAAGCCTCAACAAAATTATCTTATGGACTCTCTTTCAAACTTTACTCTTCATGGCTGGCCAAAACTCGAGCCGTCTTCTGTATTAATTCAAACTTCACGTCACATGTTGCCAAATCTAGGCTTTAGTCCTACTTTGATGCATTTCATTTTCATGCTTACCACTTGGTATATTAGCTACCTAAACATATAAGAAAGTTCTACATTACCAATTTATGATTATCCCAATTTCTCTCTACGTTTTGGGATGACATTCATTGCTAAATCATAATCAAATCCCCAATTATACCAATAATTAATATACTATAATCCAGTTCTCGTATCATTAACTAGAACCCATCAACGGAACTAACTCATTCACAGTCTTGACTTATTAGAGTATTTCCATTTAATTATTGTAAATGATGGTTATTCCCCCCCAAAATACTACATATAAATAAAGTCATTATGATTATCCCAATTTTCCCTTTACGTTTGGGAACGACATGCATTGAAAAACTATAATCAAATCCCCAATTTTTCCAATAATTTGTGTGCTCATATATGAGTTACCACCACCTACAGATTAGGAAAGAAACACCCACTACCTCTAAAGTCAAGACTCTGTATTTCCCTCAAATATTACTCCTATTTACCAAAACACTGAACATGGTCAATACAAAACAATGTATATTGAGACTCTGAAATTCTAAGCTTTAGTTTTACTAATTAATTTAGAGTTTTGGCATGAGAGACAATTCACATAATATATACATACTAGGGAGGGTACTCTTAGAGCGCCTTGACTCCGCCCCACCCCTCTAATTTTAGACTCCACGGCCCGTCTAGATAAAATCCCCAATTTTTCCATCAATTGATGTGCTCATATTCTAGTTAGAATAATGATATTTGTCCCTTCAAACTTTCCTTGTTCCTTCAAACTACTCCTCCTTATGTGACAGCTGACGTGACTATTACTGTGATAGATGACATTTTTAAAAAAAAATTAACATTAATATTAATATTAATATTAACATTAAATGTCATATAATCTTATTTAACATGTCACGTCAGCTGCTATGTTAGATGTGACATAATATTATTCAACATGTCACATCAGCTCTTACACAAGGAGTGATGGTTTGGATTGACATTTGGAGGTATGAATAGCATTACTCTCTGAGTTACCACCCATAGATGAGATGAGGGAATGAAGAACAAGTCAAGACTCTATCCTTCCCCCAAATACTCCTACCTACCAAAACTAGGGTTCAGCCGCAACGAACTCTTAACACTCTAACCTCGTGGTTCTTGAGCAGCTCGAGTATCGCGAGCACGATGTCGTTGACGTAGCAGAAGCCGGAGGCCTCACACTTCTTGGCGTGGTGCAGGCCTCCGGCCCAGTTGATGGCGATGTCGTGGCCGTGGTTGATCTTGACGGCCCCGCCGACCGATCCCCCGGCGTAGGTCTGGCAGAAGGCGTAGAGTCCGTCGAAGACGGGGCAGTCCTCGCCGACGTTGAAGCGCTTGAGGTGCCTGGCGAGGTCGTGCTGGGTCTCGGGGGTGACGGACCGGAGGAAGGAGACGTAGTCGTCGGAGTGGAAGCGGCAGAGGTCGCGGTCGCGGGCCGGGTTGGGCTTGTAGACCTGGAGGGAGTGGAGGAGGCCGTAGTGGGAGAGGAGGGAGTGGGTCATGCGGATGCGGTGGGGCTTCATGGGGTGCCCCTGCCCGTAGTAGTAGTTGCCCACCTCCGGGTCGTAGAAGTAGCACACGCGACGCTTCGTCGCGTCGGGGCCGGACGGGAGGGAGTTGCCGCCGCCGCCGCCGCCGCCGCCGATGTCCATCCCTCAAATCTTTTTCCCAATTTCTCGCTCTTCTTCTTCTTCTCAGTTTGGTTAGGGCTTATGATTTAGGTCTTGCTTTGCACTGTTTAAGACCTAAACTACCTAAAACCACAAATTTTCCTGTTGTTTCCTCTTTCTTTTTCCAAACTTTCCTTTTTCTAAATTATAAAAAACATCGTTCCTTTTATCTTTATAGAAATGCTATGGACGTAGCCCAGTCCAGCCCATTTCTATTCAAGCCCAGCAGCCTATATCTATGCATGTGGGCTTTGACTTAGTCAATGGACTGGGCTAAGCCGTATTTTATTAAATTTATAGACCATTTATCCGTCCACAGACTGGACTAGAAAGGCATGACGGGGAAGCCCGCAAGTCCAGTAATTTAAATATATCTCTACTCTTATAACAAGGCTTAAACACGGCTCAAAATTGAGCCGTCTAAACCGTTTGTAAATACTCCACTAACTATTTTTTAAACAATAACTAATTATTTAACTATCTAATCTTATTTATTTACGACTAAACAGTTATAACTCAAGTGGTTAAGGTGGGAGGTATTTTTCATATTTGTTTGAGTTTGATTCCTAGGAACGATAGTATTTATAATAATTATATATTTAGTTTTTTTTAAACATTTTTGTACGCACGTGTAATGCACATTCACGTTACTAGTTTTACATTAATGAAGGAAACAAATGAATATACTAGTTGTTTGAATCATGTAGGGGTGAGCATTCGATTTATTCGGTTTCAACCGAATCTAAATAGTCAAAATCGAATAAACCAAAAATTTAAAAATTCAATACAAACCGAAGAGAAATTGGCCAAAACCAGAACTAAACCGAATAATCTATTCGATTTATTTGGTTTGTTGGTTGGGCTATTTTTATTTTTAATATGTCGGGCTCAAAGTCGGAATCGTGGTTAAATTTTATCAAAAATATATTTTTTGTACACATATTTGTAATATTTTAAAGTTGTACCAAAAGTTGAACTAGTTGTAAATTATCAAAGTTGAGCTTCAAAACACATACATAGAATTATTGTTTCCAAAATATATACATTTTTAATCGTAAATATATGCATAGAATTTAGAGTATTTACATAATTGTATAAGTCTTATTCGGTTTTCGATTTTGGACCGAAACTCAAAACCGAAATCTAATAAGAAATTTTAGTATTTCCAAAATAAAAACCGAATCGAATTTTGTTTCAAACTTAACCGAATCTTATTCTGTCCAGTTTGAATCGATTTTCAGTCCAAAACTGAATAATGCTCAACCATAGAATCATGAGAATGAGAACAGGGGTTCAAATCTCCCCACCCTTGCTTCCTTTTTTTGTCAATTAAAACATGCAGACTTGTTCTGGCACATTGGCTAACACGGGCCGGGCTTAGAATTTTAGCCTTTGTCAAAGCCTAACCTTCAATGTAACAAGCTGACACTAGCTAGCCTAGCCTGGCCCATTATTAATGGGCTTTTGGTAGGCCTGGGCCTAACGGTCTGGACGGGCTTGGTACGGGCATCAGGCCTATGTGCCTTAAGATGGCCCCTATTTGGAGGTTATGAAATGCTAGCGAATTTGGTGTGATAGTGAGATGAAACCTAATTGTGTGCATAATGGCACCCAAGGGCGAGATTGTATGTGTTCACCCCCTACCTCCCTATCTCGTCCGACTCCATCCCCTAATGATCCGACAATTTTGAGTTTTGTTGTGTTGGAGAAAGCTTCGAGGAGACCCGACTCTACATTCCACCGAGATGAAGATTCACGAAAAAAAAAACCTTTGATACAGATGGATGTATCAAAGATTTGATACAGTCACTGTATAACAAGTGGGCCCCTCCTCTCTGTTCGTAAAACGTGCATGTATTTTTTTTTGCATATATATATACACACACACACACACAATGCTGGCGGTAGATCCAGGCAATGGAAAACAGAAATTAGGTTATGGCCAGGGGGGTGGAGGGGAGGGGAGGCCATAGATTTGCCTTCTGCACCGACAAAGGAGTTAGTAGAAGGAGAGAAGGATGTTCCACACAGATAGAAAATGGTGGTCCCTCGTCAAAGAGGAAAATGGAGCCCTAAAGGGGGTCAGGAGAGCGAGCGAGCGAGCTGAGCTATACTGTCAGAGCCTCGGCTGGTGCTCGACATCCCCCCATAGGAAAAGGTGTTTCCACAGCTCCGCCCATACTCGGGACTACGACGGACCGTTCGAATTTGAAACGAGAAGGAAAAGGGGTAATGGTACATCCTCCGCGGGCCCATAACCATATGGGGAAAAACCCAACGGCTTCCTCGGCTCGGCCTCCTGCGGCCAATAGGACATATATTAGAGTGTCGGGGGAGGCCCCTGTCTCCTGGGTCGATGTATGCAAGACATCGGGCAAAAGAAATAAGGATTTTGATCTTCAATACGTCGAGCCAAAGATCGTTGGGGACCAAAAAATTATTGTGATTACAATGGAGGATCTCGAAGCCACGACTAACGCTTGGAGGCATACACTTATGATATATGTCATGAGATCCCGGCCGTTCTATGGCCATTTGCGGGCGTTCACTAACCGGGTCTGGAGGCCGTCCGGGAAGCTGGATCTGTATGCTAGGGAGAACGAATATTATCTGGTCAGATTTGAACGTCAGGAAGATCTCGACAACGCTCTGCAATAGGGGCCATGGACGTTTGACGGACGACTAATCATAGTGCGACGATGGATGACTGACTCCAAATTTAAAAGGGAACGACTGACGGCCGTTCCGATATGGGTTCGTTTCCCCAATCTTCACCGACGTCTGTGGAGTGGTTCGGCCATTATGAAGCTTACTAGTATTATGGGCATGCCACTGAAAGTGGACGAGGCTACTACATCGCTGGCATGACTAACCTACGCCAGAGTCTTCGTAGAGGTGCAAGCTATAGAGCCTCTCCCTCATTCGATCCCTATTGAGTTACCGAACGGGCAGATAATTGAACAGTTGGTAGAATATGAGTGGGTTCCACCGTCGTGCTCTATGTGTGGATGTTTCGGAAACATACATATGACGTGTAGTGAGAATATGGGATATAGGGATAAAGGGCAACAACAACAGGGGGATAACCACCCTAAGTAAGTCGAGGACCAGAATACACAACACATGAAAGAGGATATAAATTCTCAGGAAGAGGTTGCCAGGCAAGAGTGGCCACAACATGAAGCTGTCCTAAACAATATTTTGGGAAAGAGACAAGTTGGATCGCAAGAGGAAGAAGTTCCTTCAAGCCCCCCAGTAAAACCATGATAGACGGTATAGAGTCTTTGGTGGATAATAACAGTTCTGGATTGATCATCAATGAGGAGAGTGTCCCCAAGCCTCACATTATTGATCATTCTCGTTTGGTTCATTCTCATAACGGTTGGTGACCCATAGATCCCAACTTATAGACCTTCTCGTGGTTCGATGATACCAAACCACAATTATACTCGCATATGAAGCATTTTCTTCATAGTTATTGTGCATTGATGCACTTATACTTGTATCGATGTTCAATATTTTATTCTCAGTGTTACCAGAATGTGAAGTAGATTGCATACTGTTACTTCTTTCTCATGGCAGATTTACTTTATAGCATTCTTGTATCAATAGTACTAGCAGCTCGTTATTCATGTATTTTATTATTTTTAGCAGCATTGAACATAAGTCATCAATATCATTGTGTGGAATAGAGCATCATACAGTTATTACATACAATAAAGCAATACTAGCATTCATTTTATTAGGGCATGAAGGAGTAGAGGAGAAGGGACAGATCCACTCACTTATATAAATATTGTTTCCATGCCACGATCTGTCACGCTCCAGTCCCAAAATACGTAGGACTAGGAATACGTAACACGCCAGCCGTATGTATACAAACTCCAATATATGGAAACCATATACACACGTACACTGTACATGAATATCCAATCCACCAGTGGTAGTATACTGTCACAACAAGTCACCCGCAATCTACATCTCATCCACAGCACAAATAATAAGTAGGAACAAAAAGCTGAATAATAACTGAATATCAAAGATGAGTATCAAGTCTGATAGTCGGATGGAAATAAATCCACTACAAAACGACTATACTGAAACTACTAAAGAGAGAAGATGATCAATTCTAATATGAGATAAATGTCTCTCAAATAGTAGCAACAAAATCTCTAAACGGCGGCAATAAATCACAGATACTCCGAGGGTAAGACCTCCTCCATCTGGTAAGTAGCGTCAGGTCCAGGTCCGTACTCCCGCGGATACTCCTACTCGTCTATATCTGAAAAGGGACCAGGTCCTCAGAGGGACATAACAAGATACATAATAACATGCCAATAAAGTACTGAAAAGCAAACATCCAGTGGGTCGTCTAACCGTCTAAGTGAATGTAAATTGAGAACAACTTTCCAACACGTGGGCTATCTGGCCAAAAATGGGATTGGCATGGTTCTCTTGGAGATCCAGGGGCCTACAAAGCATGTCATCTTTTGAACGGCAGAGGCCGCCTGATAATATAATATATAGTGGTCGTCACCACCCGTCTCTCCGGCGGAGAATCCGGGCGCACAGAAGAAAAGTGCAAAGGAGCCCAAACGCCTTACTTATTGTTCTTCCCACCCCATGCTCTAGGCATGTCACATCCATGATACGATAAAACCTCTAAATAACTGCCAGGTCTACTAGCATACAGAGTTTCTATTGGCAGTTATCCCTATCCGTCGCACGACCTATACGTACCAGTGGCCAGCCGAATACGCAAGTTCGTGTCCTACATGTGACTCATACTCGTGTAAGAATAGCGTCATGGCCAATGAAACATAAAATGCCTCATAATAATGGGGTGATCTCATAAAGTAGGTCCAATGCATATACATAAATAAAAACAGATACGACGTCACCGTCGTTGCACCCAAGTTTCCTTGGACGCGCAATTTTTATAGCAATTAAAATAAATAAACTAAATAACAGAAATAAAATATGCATGCATCCTATGGAATGTAAATAATAATACCATGGCAAGGTATACTTGCCTGGCAAGAAATCTGTATAGTGCAAGCGTCCAAAATGGTGTTAAGTTTGGTAGAAGAATTAGGGTTCGGGTTTAGGGTGTACTGCATGGGATATATATAGGGAAAGAGGTTGGTTCCGCGGGGGGGGGGGGGGGGGGGGGTTAATTTAGCAGTTTCAAAAACCACTACTGCTGCTGTTTCTTTCTTTCTTTTGTTTTGGTTTTCGGTTTGGGAGAGTTTGGTAGTATAATAGAGATAAAGAGGCGGTGGGGGTCGATTCACACGCGCGGAGGGGAAAAAGAAAAGTTGATTTTTGCTGCTGTTGATATTTTGCTTAATGGGTTGTGGGTTTAGGCGGGTAGGGTAGAGGCTAAGGGGTTTGAGTTAGATCCAATAGGAATTATATTTGTGCATATCATTAAGCTAGCAACAGTCCAAAGGGTCTCCTACATGGAATAGATTAGGAAAATTTTATAATGGCTCCATAAATTCTCTAAATGCACAAACACCTCAAATAAAAATCAAATAAAAATCTATTTTCTCTATTTTAGCTCATAACTACTAAATAAATTAAATAATTAATAAAAATACGGTTTTCAGAATTAGGGGTTTTACATTCTACCCAACTTATAAATTTTTTGTCCTCGAAATTAAAACTAAGCCACGGTAGAAGGTCAAGAATGGTATAAAATATAAATTAACAAAGTAAATTCATACCTTGGTCTACGAATAGGTTCGAAAAACGTTTGTGCATGTCGTCCTCGCGCTCCCAAGTAGATTCTCCTGGCGCGCCATGATTTCATGCCACGCGGACCAAGGGAATAGACTGGTTCCTCAATACTTTCTCTCGACGATCAAGGATTCCCACGGGTTATTCTTGGTATGACAAGCTCGGCCCAATGGTGATCTCTGAATGGTCGAGAATATGACTACTGTCTGCCACATATCGCCTGAGCTGCGACACATGGAATACGTCATGTACTCCCTCAAGTGAAGGTGGTAGCGCAAGTCGATATGCCACTTCTCCCACTCTCTCTAGCACGTCAAATGGTCCAATATACCTTGGACTCAACTTGCCGCGCCCTCCGAATCAAATGGTGCCTCTGGTAGGTGATATCCTCAAGAAGACATGATCGCCCTCTTTGAACTCCAAGGGACGACGATGAAGGTCTGTCCATTATTTCTGCCTGTCTTGCGCTGCTCGCAAGTGTCCTTGTATCTTCTTAACTGTCTCAACGGTGTTGACCACTAACTCTGGTCCCAGAATCTGACGTTCTCTCACGTCACTCCAACAAACAGGAGACCTACACTTCCTTCCATACAATGCTTCAAACGGAGCCATCTGGATGCTCGCCTGATAGCTATTGTTGTAAAAAAATTGCACAAGGTGTAGGTGGTCTTCCCATGATCCTCCAAAGTCTAACATACAGGCACTCAACATATCCTCCAATGTCTGAATAGTACGTTCTGACTGCCCATCTGTCTGCGGGTGATAAGATGTACTAAACTTCAGACGAGTTCCAAGACTCTCTTGCATGCTCCTCCAAAAGTGTGATGTAAAGCGCGAATCCCTGTCTGATACAATGCTGACTGGTATGTCGTAAAATCTCACGATCTGCCTCATATATAAGTCAGCCAAAGTTTCTGTAGATTGGCCATCTCTAAAAGGCAAGAAATGGGCTGACTTGGTGAGTCGGTCCACTATTACCCAAACTGCATCTCTACCACTTGGACTCTTGAAAAAACCCGTGACGAAGTCCATAGTGATGTGCTCCCACTTCCACTCTGGAATCGGAAGTGGTTGTATTAACCCTGCTGTTCTCTGGTGCTCCGCCTTTACTTGCTGACATACCAAATATTTAGCTACAAAGTGAGCTATCTCTCTTTTTATTCCATGCCACCAAAAGTGATGTCGTAAATCACGATACATCTTGGTGCCTCCAGGATGAATAGAATATATCGAACTATGAGCTTTTGTCATCAACTCCTGTCGAATCTCTCCATTGGGAACATATAGACGATCACCATATCGTAATGTCCCGTCATCATGAATGCGCATTCCTGTCTGCTCTCCGGCCTCTAACCTTTCCTTTAATCTTCGAATCTGGCGTCTATAGGCAAAGCTGTCTTGATCCTCTCTACTAGTGATGATTGTACTCGCAAGTTGGCTAGTGTCCCATCTGTTCCGGGTAATATCACTTCAATGCCAAGACCTTGCAAGTCCTTCAATAATTCCCTCTGTGTCGTCAAGAAATAAGTTGCTGGCTTTCGGCTTAACGTGTCTGCTACAACGTTAGCCTTGCCTGGGTGATAATGTAGCTCTATCTGGAAATCTTTCATCAACTCGAGCCATCGACGTTGTCTCATATTTAACTCCTTCTGCGTGAAGACATACTTGAGGCTTTTGTGGTCTGTATAGGTTTCCACTCGTTCTCCATATAAGTAATATCTCCATAGCTTCAGAACAAATACAACGGCTGCAAGTTCCAAGTCATGAGTTGGATAATTCTTCTCATGTACTCGTAACTGTCTAGATGCATATACAATCACCTTGTCATGCTGCATCAATACGCATCCCAAGCCTTTTCTTGATGCGTCACTGTAGATCACATAGCCTCCTGATCCTGATAGAATAGTCAATACTAGTGCTGTAGTCAGTCGCTTCTTCAACTCCTCGAAAGTGGCTTGACACTCGTTGGTCCATATGAACTCTTGATCTTTGCAAGTCAACCGAGTCATAGGTGTTGCTATCCTTGAGAAGTTCTCCATGAACCGTCGGTAATATCCCGCAAGTCCAAGAAAACTTCTCACCTTCGCTGCCGATTTAGGAACATGCCATGTCTCGACTGCCGAGATCTTTTTTGGATCAACAGAAATACCATCTCCTGTAACAACATGTCCAAGAAATGAGACTCTGTCCAAGAAGAACTCATATTTACTGAGCTTTGTATATAACTGCTCTCTCCTCAAGGTTTCTAGAATAATCTGCAGGTGTTTCTCGTGCTCATCGTGGCTCTTTGAATAGACAAGTATATCATCTATGAAGATGTCCACGAACTGGTCCAAATACTAATGGAAGACTCGATTCATTAAGCCCATAAAGATAGCTGGAGCATTGGTCAATCCAAATGGCATGACCAGAAACTCGTAGTGCCCATATCTTATCCGGAATACGGTCTTTGGGATGTCCTCCTTTCGTACCTTCACCTGGTGATATTCCGATCTCAAATCTATCTTTGAGAACATCTTGGCTCCACTAAGCTGATCAAATAGGTCATCAATGCGTGGCAATAGATATTTATTCTTCACTGTCACTGCATTTAAGGCTCTACAGTCAATGCACATACGCACTGACCCATCATTCTTTGGTACAAACAACACTGGTGCTCCCCAGGGTGATGCACTTGGTCAGATGAAACATTTCTCTTCTAGTTCTTTCAACTGTGTCTTCCGCTCATCAATCTCCTTCTTTGCTAGTCTATAAACATGTGATGCTATGGGTGCTGCTCCCGGTGTCAATTCAATTGAGAATTCTACGTCTCTATCTGGGGGTAGTCCTGGCAATTCCTCTAGAAAGATGTCTTGGAATTCTGAAATAATGGAGTGATAAACAACGTCGTCCATTGCGAGCTGCATACCATCAAGGATTTCTGTAGATCCTCGTGCAAACTCAAGTTCAGGCTGGCCTGGTACCTTGAAAAGAATGCTTTCTCCAAAGCAATCGAAGAAAGCATGGTACTTGCTTAGCCAGTCCATTCCAAGCACAATATCAAAAGTTGGCATAGGAAGGACTAAGAGTCGGACATTCATCTCTCTGCCACGAATCACTATAGGACACGATCTACAAATTCGACTAACATATACAACTCCTCCTCCGGTAAGAATTCTAACACAACTAGATAAAGGTGTGGAGGCAATGTTGTGTTTGGCAATAAAAATAGATGATATAAATGAGTGTGTGGCTCCCGTATCAAACAATGTCTCAGCAGAAAAAGTAAAAGCAAGAGTGATACCTGCTATGATATCAATCTACTGATTCATGTCATCCACTTCCAATACAAAAGCTTGTCCGTTCCTCTGTGGTTGTCCCTGTCTGCCCCCCTCGAATTGATCATCCTGTGTAGGTAGCGGTTGTCCTTGCTGAAATTCTCCTGCTGCTGGAGGTCGAGGTGCTCCTGGTCTAGTTATTTGCTATGTTGGCTTCGGTGCTGGAAGCGCTAGTCTCTGTACTGACGGTGAAAGTGTCCGCTGCATTGGACAATTTCTCACCAGGTGCTATCCGGAACCACATCTCATATACTATCCCAAACGGGTCCGATAGTCTCTTGAGATGTGCCCGCGTCTCCCACAATAATTATATTGGGGCTTCTCTGAAATCTGGTATGGTCCTGCTCTGTTTTGGTACTGTTGTTGCTGAGCTAAAGGACGTCTGATAGGTCCTCCTTGTTGTGTCCTTACCGGTCTTTGTTGTGTCCTCAGCTGACCTCCCTTTCCTTTGCTGATGGTGTCTTACAATTTGGCTTCTGTCAGTAACTCGGCATAAGAGATCCGGGACTGTGAGCTTGTGTAATATTGGAGCTCCTAAGTCAGTCCGCGATAAAATCTCTTAGTCTTGGCCAAGTCATCTGGTATCAGGGCAGCACCATATTTACTAAGGCGACTAAACTCGGCATCATTGTAAACCCCCTGATTTTTCAAAAATTTTAAAACTGGATTTTTTACAATTTTCTGGAATTTTTTGGGAATTTTCTGTAATTTAAAAACAAGGTTTTAATTACAATGATTTTTAATTGATAATAAATAGTATTAAAATATTATAGAAATAATATTTTTGGATGTAAAATGAAAAACTGGACTTAGGGCAATTTTTTTGGAATTTATCGGACCCCGGACCTATTTTTAAAACACCTAAATCTATTTATTTATTTATTTATTTATTTATTTATTAAATATTTACTGATTATTATTATTACTATTATTATTTTTATTTATTTTAACCCCCGGCCCAGCCCAGTCCCAACCCGGCCCGATGCCCGCCCTAGCCGGTCGGGTCGGATCCGCCCGCCCGAACCTGACCCGACCGGGCGCCCCGGTCCCTCCCCACGACCGAGTCCCCCTCTGCTTCCGGCGCCGCCGCCCGCTCCGCCCGGCGCTCCACCCGCCCACGCCGCCACGGCGCCCCCTCTCCCCGCCCGTCTCGGCCCCCTCACCCCCCGGCCACCCTATTTAATCCCCCATTCTCCTCCTTCTCCGATCTCCCCCACCGTCAGCCACCTCGCCCACCGCCGCAGTGTCGTGACGCCCCGCCGTGCAGACCCCGCCGCAGCCCGGCCCTCCTCCTCCGTCAGCCACCCCCTCCTCTCCACCGTCGAGCGCCGTCGACGACAGCAACAGCAACGCACAGCAGCAGCTCCGCCTCCGGCCGCTCTGAGACGCCGCCGACGAGCCCCCAGCCACGCCGCGCCGCCCTCCGCCGCGTGCCCCGAGCCCGGCGACGTTGCCCCGGCCGCCCTCCGCCCAGCTCCGGCGAGGAATCCCCAAACCCTAACCCTAATTTTAATTCTCGAATCCGACACGTGTCGGACACGATTCGGACCCCGGTTTTCGGGTCCTGTTCAGGTGCGTGTATTTGCTTGCTCGTAGCTCGGATTTAGATTCCCTAAATTGCGTTGCGAAGCCTGTATGACCCTCTCGGTGCCCGGATAAACCGTTCGGGACATCGCGTCCTGTGGTGATCGCACACCGCGATCCAAAAACAGGAAAAACCAGACCCTGTTTCACCCCGGAACCGAGTACGCCCCGCCAAACGGGACGACTTGGTCGCGTGCGGTCTTCACAGATACGTGCGGGATTTCGCAGAAGCTGATTCGGGTGTGCGTGCACACCGGGATCAACGCGTATCCGCGGACATCGCCCCATATCCGTACTTTCTGGAACGTACCCTAACTTTGTGTACACACATCGGATCGAGACAAAACTTGCGCCATCGGACTCGTAGCAATACGCTGGTCCTGTGGGTCAAGTTTGGTTCGATTCTGAGAACGTTGACGAAATCGCGTGTCGTGGGCCCCACAGGCCTCGCTCGACGGGCGATTTTGTGATCGGCTCATCGGAATTCAATTCTGAAAGTTCCGTTGGGTTCGTATCATCGTTCCTAACCTGTTGACACTAAGTTTGGTGAATTTGGAGACCTTTGACCCGAACACATTTTTCGGTGCAAAGTGGGCCCACATGCGGACCCCGTTTTGACCCGAAACTGTCGTTTCTGCCCTTGTCTCCGAATTGGACCCAAGGACAGGCGTTTCTAGCTGATTGATATTTTTTGGATCTGATGGTGATGTTTGTTTCAGCAACCGGAGTACTGCCTGCAATTCCCGCCGAAGTCAGAACTGAAAACAGAGCAGCAATTGGAACCGGAACCTCAGGCAAGTGTACCTCGCCAAAACTTGCAGCTTTGCTACCTATTTCCTGGACTTAGTTATACATCAGTGGGCAAGTAAAGCTTACCAATTCTCAGATATTTCTGGTTATGGTATTTTACTTGATTTCTGTAGATACATATATAAACTTGTTCACTGCTCAACCCAGGACACCTGACACTATTCATGTGACGGAATTGCCTGAGATATACCTGGTGATTCCGTATAGGATACATATTCATGTCATATCCAGTTTACATGCTTAGATTCTATCCTGACTCATTGCATTAGTTCAAACTTGCGTGACTTGTACCTGATATTTTCTGGAACTGTGACGTGAGATTACATGGGGTGGGGAGAGTATTATCATATCAAGGCTGAATATATTATAATATAAATACTATTATCTGGCGGTGCCTTAGACTCTGATACAGAGCTTTGGTACCTTACTGGCTCCTCGAGAAAATACTGCTATGGTTTCTTCGACACTGATCCTGTAGTAGTCTCAGCCTAAGTATGACTAAAACTCTCACTTGCATATCACTTAGCTGGTTTACATATTTACCCTGCTGTTTCATGATTGCTGCACTGCATATATTTTAGCTTGTATTTTCTGTACCTTGTTATGTCCCCTGAGGACCTGGAATGGACTATGTCCCCAGGTATAGCCGATGAGAACTACCCCAAGGTGTACGGTACAGGAGCACTCCTTGGAGCTGAACCCGGAACCGAGGACGAGATAGTTGCAGAAGACTTCTCCTGAGCACCGGCTTCATACACTCAGTATTTTTATTTCCAGTATTTTATTTCCTGTCTATTTCCTTATTGTAACAGACTGATTCTCGGATTATTTCCCGAGATAATCTTATTGAGATTTGTTTAGTTATTCTATTGCATTATTTCTGGCATTAATCTGTGTTTAGTCTGTGGAAGAGATTAGAAATACCTGAGACTTGTAACATTTTACTGCTAGACTACAGCTTAAGCATGCCCTGATGGATCCATTAAATTGGGTTGTCCATCGGTGCGTGCTGCTGGCCATTGCGCATGTCTCCCGTCCCTCGTCATTTTGGGACTGGGGCGTGACATAGTTTTTGTGGTGGCCCATGCAGGTCTACGACTAAATTGTTCGGTTTCAACTCAGGGACCGAACAGACCTGTAATAAGAATAGGATAAGTTTTAGGATCTCATCCACTTGCTTGAATCATTTTTGATATCTGTATCGTACTCGAACTAATTTTGACTTGTATCTTGCCTTGATTCCTGTGCGCCTCTTATTGGTTATTTTGGATACAGGGAAATGGACCCACAAAGATGCGACGAGACTCTCGCCGGAACACCACAAGCTGCAGGTGTCACCTATAACGACGAAGTGACACCAGTCGGAGGAGTTCCATCAACTCAACAGAGCCAGCGGGCAGGGCAACCTACCTCCCGATTCCGGCACGATAATATCCCACCTCCGCCGCAGTTCGTCCCACCAATGCCCGTGTTCCCACCAGGACAGCCAATCGACGGGCAGCAGATATTCCAAATGATCTATACGATGATGCAAGCACAGCAACAAGTCCAACACGAGGCTCAGCGTCGCGAAGCTAATTTCTTGAGGGACAGGATCGTAATTGCACTGGAGCAGGCCAACCTACCAGCTCAACGGCCATCTACAGGCTCAATCACTGACTTCCGCCAACTGAAGCCCTGCACTTTTTCTGGAAAAGAGGAGCCCACAGAAGTTCACGAGTGGCTCACCAACATACGGCATTAACTTGAAGCAGCTGAGCTTCCACGGAAACGTTGGATGACTGCCGTCAGAATGCAATTGACGGACAACGCTCATCACTGGTGGCTATCCGAGGAGACGCGACTCGGACCAGACCGAGTCACTTGGGAGGAGTTCTCCAGACTCTTCCAAGAGATGTACATTCCTGCTATCGCTCGATCCGAACTGCGGGATAGGTTCAATCGCCTCACTTAGGACTCTATGACGGTGGAAGAATACAACGCAGAATTTATTCGTCTGAGCCGCTTCGCCCCCACCCTGATCCCTACAGGGGAAGAGAAGGCCGAGAAATTCTTCGACGGACTGAACATTGAGCTGCAGAAACTAATTGGGTCCGTCGCACCAACATCATACTCGGACGTACTTACTGCGGCTCGACGCATGGAGCGCATCACCAAGAGAGAGACCAGTCTGAAGCGGCCCTCCACATCCGCACCAACCAGAGCAGTACCAGAGTAGTCTGCAAAGCGTCAACAAATAAGCCCGCCACCAAGAGCAGCACCAAAAGCCTTCTACCTTCCTACTTGTTACCACTGCGGCAAGATAGGCCATGTCAAGATAGGCCACTGAGGATCCAGACAGCATGCAGTGAGAGACTACCCTGAGCGTAGAGAAAGAACACCAAGGGCAAACCAGCAAACTCCACCAGCGCCTCGAGCAGCACCCTACCAGCAAGCTCAGCAGCAGGAGAGGAATCTACCTCAAGGACGAGGGCAAGCTTACGCGATGGCTTTGGAGGACGCTGATGCGAGTAAGTGATTCGTAGTTATCCATTTTTAGTCTTGTTATAGTTCGTGCCTCTTGGTTCGTGGCCTCAGCCCCAACCTAGTAAAATGCAACTTGTTAATAACAACCTGATTTTCATAAAAGTTGTAGTACTTTTGCTTTAACTAGATTTTCCTGGAAAGTGTATAACTTTCAATTTTAGGAAAACGGTCCTTCCCTAAGTATCTTGTGATAATTTTCAAACGATTCTTGTGACCGCGTCATCTCTGTTGACCGGTTACTCTTTGATTGCGAGGCTATTGGACGTAAGGACAGGCATTTCTAGCAGTTTGATATCTTCTGAGGCTATTGGTGATGGTTATGACAGCTTTTGGAGTAGCACCTACAGGATCCACTGATACCGGGGCGATAGTTGATATTCAAACATCAGGCAAGTGTACCTTGCCAAACTCTGCAGTAGTATTACTTATATTTCTTGCTTTATTATAGTGCTGTGCATGCTTAACCTAGGACCGTGTGACGTACTTAGCGTCCGATTATCAGTCGGGTGTCGACACTGTACGCAGTGTTGGGTACGGTCATCTAGAGATGGACATTCGTGACACTTTATACTCTCGTACTTGTCTTATCAAGTACCATATGACCCAGGACACTTGACACTATTTATGAGACAGGATTTTCCCGAGACATTCGTGGTGATTCTGTATAGGATACAGGACATGGACATTATATTCTTAGATACTTTATGACTTGTTGTATTTAGCTATGATCGCGCTTGACATGGGCATGAGACGTTATGGTCATGATATGCGTGGTTACATTGGGTGGGGAGAGACACACAGGCTACAGGCTGTTACATATATATATCTTCTATTATTGAGAGGTCGTAGACTCTCGAAGCAGAGCTAGACCCACTACCGGTTATTACCGCTACCGGCTCCCTGACACAGAGCTTGTAGTGGCTCAGCCTGAGACTCGTGCTGCTCTCATTTGTATTTCACTTAGATTGGTTACATATTTACCCTATTGCTTCATTTAGTTATTTATTTGCTGCACTGTTTATTTACTCATTTTGGCATGAGCTTTCTTGTACCTTGCTATGTCCCCTGAGGACCTGGATCCGGATTTTGTCCCCAGGATTTGAGGACGAGATTTATCCTGAGGTATACGGGACCGGAGCAGGAGCTGATCCAGGAGCTGTACCACCATCCGAGGAAGAGGTCTTAGCTGAAGACTTCTCTTGAGCATCCATGTTCATGCTCAGCTTTATTTATTTATTTCAGTCATTTATTTATGGTTTGTTGAACCATGTATCAGATATTTATCGGGTTGTTCCCCGAAGTACTTTGTGAGACTAGATGATGATTTACATTCCTTATTTATTCTGTGGATCATCTTTTATATCTTGTGTGGATAAGATTAGTGTTGCTTTGATTGTCGTAGACTTGTATTACAGCTTAAGTATGCCCTGATGGATCCATTGAATTGGGTTTGTCCATCGGTGCGTACTGCTGGCCATTGACACGCGTCCGGTCCCTCGGTATTTTGGGACTGGGGCGTGACAGCTTTAACTAGATTTTCCTGGAAAGTGTATAACTTTCAATTTTAGGGAAACGGTCCTTCCCTAAGTATCTTGTGATAATTTTCAAACAATTCTTGTGACCGCGTCATCTCTGTTGACCGGTTACTCTTTGATTGCGAGGACGCAATCCTCTTAGGGGGGTAGATTGTAAACCCCCTGATTTTTCAAAATTTTTAAAACTGGATTTTTCACAATTTTCTGGAATTTTCTGGGAATTTTTTGTAATTTAAAAACAGGATTTTAATTATTTAATGATTTTTAATTGATAATAAACAGTATTGAAATATTATGAAAATAATATTTTTGGATGTAAAATGAAAAACTGGACTTAGGGCAATTTTTCTGGAATTTATCGGACCGCGGACCTATTTTTAAAACACCTAAATCTATTTATTTATTAAATATTTACTGATTATTATTATTATTACTATTATTATTTTTATTTATTTTAACCCCCGGCCCAGCCCAGCCCCAACCCGGCCCAATGCCCGCCCTAGCGGGTCGGGTCGGATCCGCCCGACCCGACCCGGCGCCCCCGTCCCTCCCCACGACCGAGTCCTCCTCCGCTTCCGGCGCCGCCGCCCGCTCCGCCCGGCGCTCCACCCGCCCACGCCGCCACGGCGCCCCCTCTCCCGGCCCGTCTCGGCCCCCTCACCCCCGGCCACCCTATTTAATCCCCCATTCTCCTCCTTCTCCGATCTCCCCCACCGTCAGCCACCTCGCCCACCGCCGCAGCGCCGTGACGCCCCGCCGTGCAGTCCCCGACGCAGCCCGGCCCTCCTCCTCCGTCAGCCACCCCCTCCTCTCCACCGTCGAGCGCCGTCGACGACAGCAACAGCAACGCACAGCAGCAGCTCCGCCTCCGGCCGCTCTGAGACGCCGCCGACGAGCCCCCAGCCACGCCGCGCCGCCCTCCGCCGCGTGCCCCCGAGCCCGGCGACGTTGCCCCGGCCGCCCTCCGCCCAGCTCCGACGAGGAATCCCCAAACCCTAACCCTAATTTTAATTCTCGAATCCGACACGTGTCGGACACGATTCGGACCCCGGTTTTTGGGTCCCGTTCAGGTGCGTGTATTTTCTTGCTCGTAGTTTGGATTTTGATTTTCTAAATTGCGTTGCGAAGCCTATATGACCCTCTCGGTGCCCGGATAAACCGTTCGGGGCATCGCGTCCTGTGGTGATCGCACACCGCGATCCAAAAACAGGAAAAACCAGACCCTGTTTCACCCCGGAACCGAGTACGCCCCGCCAAACGGGACGACTTGGTCGCGCGCGGTCTTCACAGATACGTGCGCGTCGTCGATACGGACGTGTGATATTTCGCAGAAGCTGATTCGGGTGTGCGTGCACACCGGGATCAACGCGTATCCGCGGACATCGCCCCGTATCCGTACTTTCTGGAACGCACCCTAACTTTATGTACACACGTCGGATCGAGACGAAACTTGCGCGATCGGACTCGTAGCAATACGCTGGTCTTGTGGGTCAAGTTTGGTTCGATTCTGAGAACGTTGACAAAATCGCGTGTCGTGAGCTCCACAGGCCCCGCTCGACGGACGATTTTGTGATTGGCTCATCGGAATTCAATTCTGAAAGTTCCGTTGGGTTCGTATCATCGTTCCTGACCTGTTGACACTAAGTTTTGTGAATTTGGAGACCTTTGACCCGGACAAGTTTTTCGGTGCAAAGCGGGCCCACATGCGGACCCCGTTTTGACCCGAAACTGCCGTTTCTGCCCTTGTATTCGAATTGGACCCAAGGACAGGCATTTCTAGCTGATTGATATTTTCTGGATCTGATGGTGATGTTTGTTTCAGCAACCGGAGTACCGCCTGCAATTCTCGCCGAAGTCAGAACTGAAAACAGAGCAGCAATTGGAACCAGAACCTTAGGCAAGTGTAACTCGCCAAAACTTGCAGCTTTGCTACCTATTTCCTGGACTTAGTTATACATCAGTGGGTAAGTAAAGCTTGCCAATTCTCAGATATTTTTGGTTATGGTATTTTACTTGATTTCTGTAGATACATATGTAAACTTGTTCACTGCTCAACCCAGGACACCTGACACTATTCATGTGACGGAATTGCCTGAGATATACCTGGTGATTCCGTATAGGATACATATTCATGTCATATCCAGTTTACATGCTTAGATTCTATCCTGACTCATTGCATTAGTTTAAACTTTCGTGACTTGTACCTGATATTTTCTGGAACTGTGACGTGAGATTACATGGGGTGGGGAGAGTATTATCATATCAAGGCTGAATATATTATAATATAAATATTGTTATCTGGCGGTGCCTTAGACTCTGATACAGAGCTTTGGTACCTTACTGGCTCTTCGAGAAAATACTGCTATGGTTTTTTCGACACTGATCCTGCAGTAGTCTCAGCCTAAGTATGACTAAAACTCTCACTTGCATATCACTTAGCTGGTTTACATATTTACCCTGCTATTTCATGATTGCTGTACTGCATATATTTTGGCTTGTATTTTCTGTACCTTGTTATGTCCCCTGAGGACCTGGAATAGACTAACTCCCCAGGTATAGCCGAGGAGAACTACCCCGAGGTGTACGGTACAGGAGCACTCCTTGGAGCAGAACCCGGAACCGAGGACGAGATAGTTGCAGAAGACTTCTCCTGAGCACCGGCTTCATACGCTCAGTATTTTCATTTCCAGTATTTTATTTCCTGTCTATTTCCTTATTGTAACAGACTGATTCTCGGATTGTTTCCCGAGATAATCTTATTGAGATTTGTTTAGTTATTCTATTGCATTATTTCTGGCATTAATCTGTGTTTAGTTTGTGGAAGAGATTAGAAATACCTGAGACTTGTAACATTTTACTGCTAGACTACAGCTTAAGCATGCCCTGATGGATCCATTAAATTGGGTTGTCCATCGGTGCGTGCTGCTGGCCATTGCGCACGTCTCCCGTCCCTCGTCATTTTGGGACTGGGGCGTGACAATCATACTCGTCCACTGTTCTGTTCCCCTGCTCCAGGTGGAGAAACTGATCGTACAATGCATCTCTGACGGTGTTCGGAAAGTACTTTCTCTTAAATTACTCCATAAATTGCTCCCAAGCCTGGTATGTACCCAACTGGCGCTCCATGGATTTCCACCAGTGATGGGCGTTACCATCTAGAAGCGTCCTCACACCTGTCATCCATAGGTCTACAGGTAGCTGCGATGCCTCTAATAACTTTTGGGTGTGAGTGATCCAGTTGGTAGTCTCCTCTGGGCTCTCAATGCCTTTGTACGGCCTCAGACCCATCTATATAAAGTCCTTTACTGAACCAACTCTAGCTCGAGGTACTGGAACTAGTGCTTGAGCTGGTACAGTAGTCTTTGCAGCCATCCTCTCAAGTGCTGCTAGGAACTCTTATCTCTGTTCTGCTGCTTGTTGCCTCTGCTCTGCAGCTAGTGTGGCAGCCTGTTGTCGTTGTTCCTACATTATCATCTGAAAGAATTGGAACAGTTGTGCCTGGCCATCCTGCGGTATCAATGAGACTGAAAGGTTCCCATTAGGTGAAACAGGAAGATCAGATGGAACTGGATTGTGAATCTATCCATCTGGTGCCGGAAGTCTAGGAATTGTTGAGGTCCCTCCTTGAGTCTGACCATTGACTCCAGGAGTTGTGTCGCCATCGGCGACAGTACATCCATTCTGTATATCCATCTCTCTGCAGGTGATGTACGCAACGATTAGAAGAAGTACAGGAGTCAAACAGGATGCAAGCATTAGATAGAATGTAGAAACATGAAATATGCTGGGGAATTATCCGCGTATTTTACAGTCAAAAATCTCCAACATACATGAAGTCCCTTCCTGCGTAAAACAGAGCTTCAAGGTTGTTTGCGTAAAACAGGTTGCTAAGCTGTCCGCGTAAAACAGAGATTCAAGGTAGTTTGGCGTAAAACATGGCTTCAGAGCTGTCCGTGTAAGGCAGAGATTCAAGGTAGTTTGGCGTAAAGCATGGCTTCAGAGTTGTCCGCGTAAAGCAGAGATTCAAGGTAGTTTGGCATAAAGTAGGGCTTCAGAGTTGTCTGCGTAAAAGGTTGCTATACCTTCCTGCGTAAAGTCTACATAAAAGTCTGCGTAAAAGGTTGCTATACCTTCCTGCGTAAAGTCTAAAATATGTTGTTTTTAATGCAGCATAAAGTTGTACGAGGATCTCTTGGTATTCCTTGGATGAATTTGTCAGACAAATCAGTGAACCTGACATCTGACAAAAGTACTGCACGATGATCGAGAGGACGACTGTGATGATAATTTTGCACAGAGATCCAGGTTGTCATTTAGTGAAATATTTTTAATTTCAGTCGTTTTTACACATTCAAAAGGAAGAAAAATGGAGTCGTCTGAATACGATGCCTATTCTACATTGATAGAAATGAGTTTTTACGCTCAAGACAAGACAAAATCAGACGCCACGTCAAAAGCTGTTTCTTGTACAGAGCTCGAGGCATATCTCTGCATTTAATGCACGAGATTTTGTTCTATTTTTAAAATTGGTCATGGCTGGGAAAGCTAAGACTGTGACAAATACGCTCACATCACCATCTTTGTATTTTAGGCCAATCAAGCTATTTTACGCTGGTTATCTATTATTCATGAATCATCAAGTTTTACGCAGGGGCAGTTACCTACGTGGCTTGCATGCTGTTTGATAATAAACAAAAGAAATTGAAACTAGGTTTATACGAAACCATTTCTTTGGTTCACAAACAAGAAAAAAAAGTACAATTAATCCTATACGAGGATGTTAAGTACAAAAAATGATTATGGGAAAAAATATTGCTATAGGAGTCTGATCTCCGGTCGATGTCACGCCCCGATCCCGAAAGGGTCATTCGTCCTCGCCGGATCCTTTACGGAACCAATTCGTCCTTGCTGGGGCGTGATGCCGTGCGAGCCTGGGGTTGCGCTCGCACAAGGCAAGAACTTGCAGTTTTAGGAACCCATTTTGAAACATAATTTATAAAACACATTCACAGAGATTTGAATACAAGTGCGGAAGAAACATGCTTTTTCATTGATAATTCAGAGTAATTTACATAGAGTTTACATTGATGCGCCTTCTCGGCTATTTGAATTGTATTACAAAAGATAACTCAAAATGCAGGGCGCGCTCCATCAGATAGTCCTCGTCGTTTGTACATTATGCCCTTGTATAGATTGAAGTCCATGCCTCCAAAATGAACTGACTCCAGCTATACTTCAAAATAGAGGTGCTCCTAACGCCTCCTCGCTATGCACTAGCGTTGCACCGTCTGATTGCCTAAAATAGTTGCCCACAACGTGGGTCAGTACTCAACTTGTACTGGTGAGCGGGATGAACCCACTCGACTAAATCGACACTAGCTTGTTAGGGGCGAGCATGTATTAAGATGATCTTCTATAAGGAATCAAGTGAAATCAATTCATATCAGTTGCATGTTTTGATAGGAATGAAAATAGCATCGTATCCAACCAGTACACCGATTGCTTACTCAACCGATGCACGCCTTCCCTGCAACGAAACACAAGTATACTTACCATCTGTACAAGACAATAAGTTAGCATATGTTTTATTCTATGTGGTCATTAGTGTGATCGACACGTTAGGAACATATTTCCAAGCATTAGCGGCGCGCCCTATCAGCCCGGGTAGCAAGCCCTGCTGGAGGTCCCGCTATGCATCGTGACGAGCACGAATCAAATATTTCCCTCCGGATCGATACGGTTCCAGTGTCCCGGAAAGCCGTTTCGAGGAAATGCCAAACCTTGTGCACAAGTTATCCCAGACCATGCAAATACATGAATAATTCATATCACATACAATGCATCAAAATAAACAGAAGAAGTAAAGCAGCAACATATATATCTTATGCAACAGTTCATATTTTCTCAAGTGGTGTTCCGATTTAGTTATCCCATAAGTCCAAACTCTATCCGAGGCACCAGACCGCCACCAACAACCAACTTTCCTTATAAACAAGCTCAAATTATAAGGTGTGCAAGCATATGATAAATTAATCTACAATTCTCATGTTCCTTTCTTAGTGGCTGGCATGCCTTGTGGCTAAGGATTTCCTAGGCATCCAACCGAGCATCATCGAGTGAACGTTTGAAACATTAGAGATGTTGGCATGAAGAAGTAGGAAAGAAGGGTCCAAACCACTCACTGGTTAAGGAAAAAGAGGCTGAAACAAGGAATCCCGCTAGCGACGATCAAACGTCAGTTACGCGGACCTGAAACAACACGAGCACCGAGTTAAAAATCTTGCCTATCCTTCCTTGCCGAACTCCCCAAAATCCAAGCTCCAAACGATAAAACCAGCAGCGAAAACCAAGCAAATCGAAAGCAACACCAACTCAAAATCCCAAAGCGGCAATCAAGAAAACCAAGCAACCAAAACACAAAAACTATTGGACTCGTTTCAATAGAGGCCTTTCCATGAGTTGGAAAGGATCATCGTATTTCGTTCGTGGCAAGAAGATGCCGAGATCTAAGTTATGACTCAGACGGACTAGCCACAAGCCCAATTATATAGTGCTCGTCCCGGTCGGAACGGGATTTGAGGCACTACATAATATACCACTAAGAAAAAATTTGGACCCGAAACTTAAGAACAAGCCCTACCTCCGACTGAATGAACAACGAAGGATACTTCTCCTTCATCTCCGATTCCACTTCCCAGGTTAATTCCCCAACTATATGGTTCTGCCACAGCACGCGAACCAAGAACATCATACGGTTGCAAAGTACTTTTTCCTTACGATCCAGAATCTGTGCCGACTACTCTGAGTATGACAAATCCGTGCGCAATTCCAATTGTTCGAAGCTAACCATATGACTAGGGTCATGCACATACTTCCAAAGTTGAGAAACGTGGAATACGTCGTGCACTCCAGCCAAGGCGGGAGGTAGTGCAATCCGATATGCCACAGCTGTCACCCGTTCTAGTATTTTAAAGGGGCCGACAAACCTGGGACTCAGTTTGTCCTTCACGCCGAAACGCATCACCCCACGTATCGGTGTCACTTTCAAGAAGATATGATCCCCGACCATGAACTCCAAAGGCCTATGATGGGTATCGGCATAGCTTTTCTGTCGGCTCTGCACAGTGCGGAGTCTTTCCTGAATCAAGCGAACTTTCTCAACTGCCTGCTCCACCAGCTCTGACCCGAGTACCTACCGCTCGCCGACTTCGTCCCAACAGATTGGAGATCGACACTTGCACCCATAGAGTGCTTCGTACGGTGCTATCTGGATGCTCGATTGGTAGCTGTTGTTGTACGCAAACTCCGCCAACGGAAGGTGCGTGTCCCAACTAGTCTTTAAATCGATTGCATACAGCCGTAACATATCTTCAAGTATCTGATTTATCCTTTCTGTTTGGCCATCAGTCTAGGGGTGGTATGCGGTACTGAACTGTAGCTTGGTTCCCAAAGCAGACTGTAGGCTAGTCCAGAAATGAGATAAGAAACGTCCGTCACGGTCAGAGACGATAGAAGCAGGCACTCCGTGTAATCGAATAATCTCGTCTATGTAAATCTGTGCTAACCGATCGATGCTCCAAGCAACTTTTATAGGCAGAAAGTGGGCTGATTTGGTCAAACGATCAACTATGACCCAAATCGCATTATGCCCCCATGGCGTCTTCGAAAATCCTACAATGAAATCTATAGTGATGTTGTCCCATTTCCACTCGGGAATAACGAGGTTCTGCAGCTCCCCGCCGGGCCTCTGATATTCAACTTTCACCTGTTGATAGGCCATGCACTGTGACACAAAGGTCGCCACATCCCGCTTCATACCTTGCCACCAGAAGGTTCTGGGTAAGTCCATGTACATCTTAGTGCTCTCCGGATGTAACGAATACTTCGCATAGTGTGCTTCTGCCATAATTTCCCTTCGGAGTTCAGGGTCGCTAGGGACGCATAGCCTTCCTTTCATCTGTAAGGCCCCATCTTTGCCTGCCATAAAGTCATACGTCTTTCCCGCCGAGATCAATCCGCGTATCTTCGCTAGGAACTGATCGCCCTCCTGAGCTGATTTGATTCTATCACGTAAACTCGGTTCAAGATGGAGTGGTGCCAGCTGCACTCCTTGATGCCGAACTCGAAACTCGATGCCCACCGCCTCAAGATCTTGAAGTAAACGGTTGTTTATGGATAACGAGCCCACGTGCTTTCGACTCAGAGCATCAGCAACGATGTTTTCCTTGCCTGGTGTATAAGCGATCGTTAGATCATAGTCCTTAATAAGTTCTAGCCAACGCCTCTGCTGGAGGTTCAGTTCTCGTTGGGTGAATAGATATTTTAGGCTCTTGTGATCTATGAAGATTTTGCAAGCAACACCATAAAGATAATGCTTCCACAACTTCAGTACAAATACAATCGCCGCCAATTCCAAATCGTGTGTCGGGTAGTTTTTCTCGTGCGGCTTCAGTTGCCTGGAGGTGTACGATATTACCTTATCCCGTTGCATGAGTACACATCCCAAGCCGAGTCCCGAAGCTTCACTGTATATCTGAAACTCCTCTACCCCATCTGGAAGTGCAAGAATCGGAGCTGAAACAAGACGCCGCTTAAGTTCTCGAAAGCTGGATTCGCATTCATCACTCCATTTGTATACAATCCCTTTCTGAGTAAGGCGAGTTAAAGGCGAGGCCAGTTTAGAGAAATCCTTCACGAACCTACGGTAGTATCCCGCTAAGCCGAGAAAGCTTCGAATTTTGCTGGCTGACGTAGGTTGTTTCCAGTCCACCACCGCCTCTATTTTCTTTGGGTCTACGATGACGCCTTCTGCCGAGACGACATGACCAAGGAACGCCACGCTGTTCAACCAGAACTCACACTTGTTGAGCTTAGCGAACAACTTATGCTGTCGTAATGTCTGCAGCACGATCTTCAGGTGTTCCTTGTGTTCCACCTCGTTCTTGGAATATATTAGAATATCGTCGATGAACACGACAACAAACTTGTCTACGTACGGCCGAAACACGCGGTTCATCAGATCCATAAAAGCTGCAGGGGCGTTCGTCAAGCCGAACGACATCCCGAGGAATTCATAGTGTCCGTAACGGGTCCTGAACGCAGATTTTTGAATATCTTCTGGTTTGATTTTCAACTGGTGATACCCTGACCTGAGATCAACTTTAGAGAAAACTATTGCACCTTGGAGTTGATCAAATAAGTCATCTATCCTTGGCAATGGGTACTGATTCCGAATGGTCGCCTTATTTAATTCTCAGTAGTCAATACACAGCCGCATGGATCCATCCTTCTTCTTTACGAACACCATCGGAGCACCCCACGGAGAAACGCTTGGACGAATGTATCCTCGGTCCAACAGATTTTGTAACTGAACCTTAAGTTCTTTCAGTTCTGCTGGGGCCATTCGATAATGTGCCTTTGATATCGGTCGCGAATCCAAAAATGTGTCAATGCTGAATTCGATCTCACGATCAGGAGGCATTCCAGGCAGCTCGTCCGGGAACACGTCAAGGAAATCTACTATGACATCAGCCTGAGCTGCATTTGCACTTTCCTACTGGGTGTCTCAAACAGAAGCTAAGTACCCTTCACAACTCGAATGCAACAGACGCCTAGCCGAAATTGCTGATATCACCATTGCCGTCTTCAGTGCAGCACTGCACGAATAGTAGAAGTCTGCCTCGCCGGGTAGACGAAATACGACTCGCTTCTCCGTGCACTCGATTATTGCATGGCAAGCACCCAACCAATCCATCCCGAGAATAATATCGTAATCCTTAATGTCTAGTACAATGACATCTAAGGAAAACTTCCTTCCTCCGATGCAAATATAACCATCCCTACATATCGCATGGGCGGGCATATCGACTCCCGCGCAAAGATTCATAGTTAAGGGAGTAGAAGCTAATTTATGCTCAACAGTAAAATCAGTAGATATGAAACTATGCGTAGCACCTGAATCAAATAAGACTCTAGCGGGCAGTTCTCTGAAAAGTAATGTACCTGTCACGACCGTTTCAGAGCCGGATGCCTCATCCCGAGTCAATGCATAGACTCGGCCTTGAGCACCCTGACATTGTGGGTTCACTGGCACAATATTGGCATCACTTGCTGGAGGCCCCTTGTTTTGATTTCCGTTGCTCTGATTCCGCTTGTCCTCCCGGCAGTTAAATTATTTGTGGCCCAGATGACCACATTTAAAATATCCAGTAACCCTACATTCATTCACTCGATGCCCTGATTTGCCGCACCTGCTACAGTTCGGTGCCTGGGATTGACCCCTGTGATCAGACGTGTGCGAACACTTTTGTGCTCCAGACCCTCCCGTTTCCTGAGGAAGTTTATTGTTGTTGGTACGGGGGGTTTGCACCTCGACCTTTGGAGGATAGCGCCCAAAGATCCGCTCGCTATTCAGGGCCGCTTCATAATATTTCCTGTAGGTTTGACATTTCTGGTTGATGATGTCCCTACGCAACTCATCATTCATACATTTCTGAAAACGATAGCACCACACATGCTGGTTAGGCAGGAAGTGCCCAGCAAACTTAGTTAGTTTAGCAAACACTGATTCGTAATCGTCAACAAACAAACTTCCTTGCACCAGATTGCTGAAGTCATCTTCCTTCTGTTGACGCACGGCTCGGGGAATATATTATTCAATGAAGGCAGATTTGAACATTTCCCAAGTGATTTTGCAGTTGGGATTGGCATCATAAATCTCTTGCTTAGTTGCCTCCCACCAATCATGCGCACGCAGTTCCAGTTGAACCGATGCACAGGCCACTCGCTTGGATCCCCGGATGCCAACCAGATTGAAGAGTCCCTCCAGCTTTGAAATCCATCCCAACACCACGTCCGGTTCCGCCCGTCCGTTGAACATTGGTGGATGCATTTTAGTGAACTCTGCTGCACGGCAGGTGTTCCTAGCTGAAGGCTGAGTTTCTTCTGACTCATCTTCTACCGCCACAGCCGGCGGCGTCGCTGTCGCTCCCCCGTTGCTGGGTACCAATGATGCAATTAGTTGCATCATAGTATCCATCTGCTTTTGTTGAGCAGCAAACTGGGTCTGAATATTTGTCTGCTGAGTAACAGCTTGTTGTTGCTGCACCTCCATGAGGTGCATAAGCCGTTCTCACATCCCCTTTGAACCCGCTCCTCCGGATTCTCCAGAACTTGTCAGATCACTCTGAATAGGCTGAGCACTGCTTGCAGCGGCAGTGTTTTTCTTAGCCATTGCTACAAAAGAGAGTAGCTTGTTAACACTCCAAAATTGATAGATTTTATATCTATGGGCTCATTGTATAGGCGACTCATCTCATGCAGCGGACGCCGAATTCAACTCAATTGAGAGGCGCATCAAACTCCTTTATTATCTTTTGAAATCCCAAGGAAGTACAGCCGTGCTCTGATACCAATATGTCACGCCCCAATCCCGAAAGGGTCATTCGTCCTCGCCGGATCCTTTACGGAACTGATTCGTCCTCGCTGGGGCGTGATGTCGTACGAGCCAGGGGTTGCGCTCGCATAAGGCAAGAACTTGCAGTTTTAGGAACCCATTTTGAAACATAATTTATAAAATACATTCACAGAGATTTGAATACAAGTACGGAAGAAACATGCTTTTTCATTGATAATTCAGAGTAATTTACATAGAGTTTACATTGATGCGCCTTCTCGGCTATTTGAATTGCATTACAAAAGATAACTCAAAATGCAGGGCGCGCTCCATCAGATAGTCCACGTCATTTGTACATTACGCCCTTGTATAGATTGAAGTCCATGCCTCCAAAATGAACTGACTCCAGCTATACTTCAAAATAGAGGTGCTCCTAACGCATCCTCGCTATGCACTAGCGTTGCACCGTCTGATTGCCTGAAATAGTTGCCCACAACGTGGGTCAGTACTCAACTTGTACTGGTGAGCGGGATGAACCCACTCGACTAAATCGTCACTAGCTTGTTAGGGGTGAGCATGCATTAAGATGATCTTCTATAAGGAAGCAAGTGAAATCAATTCATATCAGTTGCATGTTTTGATAGGAATGAAAATAGCATCGAATCCAACCAGTACACCGATTGCTTACTCAACCGATGCACGCCTTCCCTGCAACGAAATACAAGTATACTTACTATCTGCACAAGACAATAAGTTAGCATATGTTCTATACTATTCGGTCATTGGTGTGATCGACACCTTAGGGACATATTTCCAAGCATTAGCGGCGTGCCCTATCAGCCCGGGTAGCAAGCCCTGCTAGAGGTCCCGCTATGCATCGTGACGAGCACGAATCAAATATTTCCCTCCGGATCGATACGGTTCTAGTGCCCCAGAAAGCCATTTCGAGGAAATGCCAAACCTTGTGCACAAGTTGTCCCAGACCATGCAAATGCATGAATAATTCATATCACATACAATGCATCAAAATAAACAGAAGAAGTAAAGCAACAACATATATATCTTATGCAATAGTTCATATTTTCTCAAGCGGTGTTCCGATTTAGTTATCCCATAAGTCCAAACTCTATCCGAGGCACCAGGCCGCCACCAACAACCAACTTTCCTTATAAACAAGCTCAAATTATAAGGTGTACAAGCATATGATAAATTAGTCTATAATTCCCATGTTCCTTTCTTAGTGGCTGGCATGCCTTGTGGCTAAGGATTTCCTAGGCGTCCAACCAGGCATCATCGAGTGAACGTTTGAAACATTAGAGATGTTGGCGTGAAGAAGTAGGAAAGAAGGGTCCAAACCACTCACTGGTTAAGGGAAAAGAGGCTGAAACAAGGAATCCCGCTAGCGACGATCAAACGTCAGTTATGCGGACCTGAAATAGCACGAGCACCGAGTTAGAAATCTTGCCTATCCTTTCTTGCCGAACTCCCCAAAATCCAATCTCCAAACGATAAAATCAGCAGCAAAAACCAAGCAAATCGAAAGCAACACCAACTCAAAATCCTAAAGCGGCAATCAAGAAAACCAAGCAACAAAAACACGAAAACTATTGGACTCGTTTTAATAGAGGCCTTTCCATGAGTTTGAAAGGATCATCGTATTTCGTCTGTGGTAAGAAGATGCCGAGATCTAAGTTATCACTCAGACGGACTAGCCACAAGCCCAATTACATAGTGCTTGTCCCGATCGGATCAGGATTTGAGGCACTATAGTCGATCACTTTGTCCCTTGGACACACGATGACGAAGAAGTGCTGTAGAAGACAAAAAAAGAAGCTTCAAAGACTACAGAAGGGATCGAACTCTCGTTGCCCAAGCTCTCTATAGGTGCTTTCTTGACCTTAACCTCTGTCTATAGCTCCTGAATTCTCTCTACCTTGGATTTGATCTCTCCACCTTTCGATCTTGGACCTCCTTGGCCGGAGGTCTCTATTTATAGAGTTCAGCTACAGTCGGCGTAGAAATCGAACAGCGGGAAGAGCTGCACCTTTTATGTGGAGGTTATAATAACTGCTATCCACGTATGAATGATCTTTTGAATTGGCATGTGACGCGTGTCCCATTATGAGGTAATGCGTATAATTGCTCATCGAAGATCATGACATGCAAGCCACGTAGATAACTGCCCCTCGCGTAGAGATGGTTGGCATAAAGGCCAAATAACTGCCTCGTTGGCGTAAAAAGCCAAATAGTTGTTCTGATGGCGTAAAAGCCAAGTAGCTGTCACGTTGGCATAAAAGCCAAATAGGCATAGAAGCCGGATAGTTGTCAAGTTGGTGTAGAAGCCAAGTAGTTGTCTTGTTGGCGTATGAGCCAAATAGCTGTCATGTTGGCGTAGAAGCCAAATAGCTGTCATGTTGGCGTAGAAGCCAAATTCTGCGTAAAGCTTGATGCTGCATGGATAGGCAACCAGCGTGAAGATAGCTAGTTTATCCTTCTTGGACTGAGGTCTTGGGCATATTCTGGGCCAGATGACCCTATCACGTACCTTTGCAAATATAGCCTGGGTTGGCGTATTTCAAGGAGATAGCATACGGCGTACTCCTATAGCTGAAAATAGCCTGATGGCGTAATGTGCATGGATGGTGATATAAACGTATTAGCCCTAATTATGGCTCACCCAGTCATTAAAAGTAGAACCAAATCTCGTGCATTAAATGCAAAGATCTACCCCCATCTCGCGCATTAACTGCAGAGACGTGCCTCGAGTTCTGTACGAAGAGCAGCTTTTGACGTGGCGGTTGGTTTCGTCTCTTCCTGAGCGTAAAAGCTCATGTCTGCCTGTGTAAAATAGGCAGCGTATTCCTTGAATGCGTAAACGATGTCTTAATTCGAGGCTTTGTCACTAAACGATAGTCTGGGGATCTGGGTAGAATCATCATTACAGCCGTCCTCTTGATAGTCGTGCAGTACTCTTTGTCAGGAGTCAGGTTCACTGCTTCGTCTGACAGGTTCATTCGAGGAATACAACGAGTTTCTCGTACAACTTTTCGCTGCATTAAAAGCAGATAGGTTTTACGCCGAAATGGTGATGTAGCAACCTTTTTACGCCGAAGCAGTCTGGAAATACTGCATTATGCGGGTTGTTCTGGAGCTATATTTCACGCTGAAATAACGTTGAAGCTCTGTTGTACGCCGATGGCTCTAAAGTCATATTTTACGCCACCTAATACCGGAGCTCTGTTTTATGCGGGCTTCCTGCATGTTGAGGGTTTTACGCGTATAATACCTTAGCGTATTTTTTATGCTTCTACACATGCCATGATCTTTGAGAAACAGTTATACGCGTTAACTTATAAAGGGATACGTGTCATACGCAGATTTAGAAGACTATTTGAACGTGGGTAGCAGTTGTCATAACTGCAGCGTAAATGAGGCAATCTTCTGCATAGTTTGGCCTTGTACGCCAACAAGACAATTATTTGTCCTTTACGCCAACCAGGCAGTCATTTGGCTTTTACGCCAACAAGACAGTCATTTGGATTTTACGCCAACAAGACAGTCATTTGGCTTTTACGCCAACATGACAGTCATTTGGCTTTTATGCCAACAAGATAGTCATTTGATTGATCTCTATAAATAGAGACCCCTGGCCACAGGGTAAAGGGTTTTTGGCGGTCAACTTTGTTTATCCAAACATAGGATGGTTGAAAGGAAGAATGAGGTTTAGTCAAGCGTGGATGAGATCCTTATACCCTATTCCTATACGCAGACTTGTTTGGTACAGTTATGTAACCGAGACAATATATTCTAGACCTGCATGGGCCACCACCAAAAATATATCACGCCCCAATCCCAAAATACGTAGGATTAGGAATACGTAACACGCCAGCCGTATGTATACAAACTCCAATATAGGAAACCATATACACACGTACGCTGTACATGAATATACAATCCACCAGTGGTAGTATACTGTCATAACAAGTCACCCGCAATCCACATCTCATCCACAGCACAAATAATAAGTAGAAATAAAGAGCTGAATAATAACTGAATATCAAAGATGAGTATCAAGTCTGATTGTCGGATGGAAACAAATCCACTACGAAACGACTATACTGAAACTACTAAAGAGAGAAGAGGATCAATTCTAATATGAGATAATGTCTCTCAAATAGTAGCAATAAAATCTCTAAACAGCGGCAATAAATCACAGATACTCCGAGGGTAAGACCTCCTCCATCTGGTAAGTAGTGTCAGGTCAAAGTCCATACTCCTGCGGATACTCCTGCTCGTCTATATCTGGAAAGGGACCAGGTCCTCAGAAGGACATAACAAGATACATAATAACATGCCAATAAAGTACTAAAAAGTAAACATCCAGTGGGTCGTCTAACTGTCTAAGTGAATGCAATTTGAGAACAACTTTCCAACACATGGGCTATCTGGCCAAAAATGGGATTGGCATGGTTCTCTTGGAGATCCAGGGGCCTACAAAGCATGTCGTCTTTTGAACGGCAGAGGCCGCCTGATAATATAATATATAGTGGTCATCACCACCCGTCTCTCCGGCGAAGAATCCGGGCGCACAGAAAAAAGTACAAAGGAGCCCAAACGCCTTACTTATTGTTCTTCCCACCCCATGCTCCAGGCATGTCACATCCATGATACGATAAAACCTCTAAATAATTGCTGTCATGACCCGATTCCGTAGAATCGTTTGAGGCATCCCCCGAATCGTGACCGTCGTGTAGGCCTGGGGTTGCGCCCGCACATGGCTTTAATGATTTGCATAACAAGCACATATTCAGAGTACGCAGATAAATTGAAACACAGATTTGAAACATGAAAAAGTTCTCTTTATTGATAATGAACATCTATTACAAACTCCTGAATGAGTCAGCTAATATGCCGCACGGGCTTACAAAAGTGTTGACTCAAAATGAGATAGTAGTCCTGTACATTACATCCCTTTATAACTTCAAAATGTATAGACCTCCAGGCTGGAGAACGGCTTTGCCACGAAGCTGCATTTGTGTATTAAGAGTTGCAAGCTTCTGACTCCAAAATGCTTCAAGGGGCGCGGTGAAGATGTGCCAACAGCTGGACTGGATCGGGAAGACGACTTTGACTCCTCGCTCGGTTCGCCTTAGTGCGGAGAACCTGTTTCAACGAGGGTCAGCATGTCGAAACATACTGGTGAAGGCGAGCTAGCCGAACTATACCAATCAACACGTTGTTTTAATGAAGCATGCATATTTTGTGAGTTTCTACATCAAAGAAAGGAGAATCGAACAATGCTATAAGGCTCTCTGACAGGATAAACAAATAGGAAGGGATGGTTCTTTCATAGTAAGGACTGAACGCTACGCGCCTGCTCTAAAGGAAGTCAATCTCTTGAATTGATTGCTCCGCTGGGAGCGAAAGGGCAGTGCGCTTGGGGATGCGGAGGAGCTATTATCGTCTCGCCCAGCTCCCTAACCTAAAGTAATATTAATATACAGAAATGATTGAAAAAGAATTCCCGGAGTCCCATGCATTGAGATAGCATGTTGGATCATCATCAAACACAGGAATGGGTGCTCAATCAATGGAATGACCACCCCGGTGAACTCATGCGGTTCTGACGTGCCCAGAGGCCAGAGGCGAATCCGTTCATTAGTTTATTTACAAGTAAGCAGCATATAGAATTTACTGAAATAAATGTGCCACCGTTCGGTGGATTTTACCTGACCGTCTGAATCACCTGCACAATACTTACCATGCCTTCCCTACCACGAAGACACAAGTTAGTTTACAACATGTTTAAATATACAACAGATCACTGGCGTTGCCATAAAGGACACTAGTCATAGACGAGAATGGTTTGCAGCGAAAGTACAGTGGGTGCTACAAGCCATTCCGTCCAGTACAGTTGACTATACAGTAGAGTTCCGTCCAGACCAGACCGGTGCTAGTGCCCCAGCGACCGTCCGCAGGAACCAGTTACCTTATGCACAAGTTGTCCGTGATCGAACAGTACGTTTACTAAGTTAACAGTTCATGCAGTTGAGGCAAACAGTAGTACAGGACAGTCGGTATTGCATAATTCATTTAACATAGCCTCCTTGAACAGTTTAACGCTTACAAGGTATTCCATACTTAGCACGATTCATAGAACAGTTATAAACGAACTAGCATACAGTATGATAATAGTTCACATATTTGATTGACAAGCATAATAACCAAGTCTATTCTCTTTTATCTTGGTTTCTTTTATTATTACTTGGTATCATTTGATCGGGGCAAAGAAGAGTACAGATTTTATAGATGTGAAGCTTGGAAGCAGGGCTAGCTAATCGGGTTGGTAGCCACTCACTTAGATTGTTGGAAGGGAGAAGGAAAAAGGCGCTTCACGACTCCGCTCGCAAGCCGCCTACTGCTCGTTCACCTGCATTACGAACAGCTCGATCAATACCTCTTCCACTTTTCTAATCTCGGAATTGAAGTACAGTTCAATGTATGAAAACAATAAAAACTATCGAAACCGTTCAAGAAAAACAAGCAAATCCTAAAACCAACTCAAAGCACGAAAGCAACAAGCGACATCGAAAACCGAGGCAATAAAAGATAGCAGCGGAGAGGTCCCTCCTGACTCTGCCGCTAAGTCGATCCCGGGGGCACGGTCCACTGAATATGGGAATTGATTCCGAAGAAACAAATCCATAACGAGGACGAGTTCTTAATTCAATCTATCCCAATCGAACGATACCGTCTTGTGTTCTTAGCCGCGATCTCCGCATCGGGAGAACGGAGCGCTACAATTGCTAGGTCTACTAGCATACAAAGTTTCTATTGGCCGTTATCCCTATCCGTTGTACGACCTATACGTACCAGTGGCCAGCCGAATACGTAAGTCCGTGTCCTACATGTGACTCATACTCGTGTAAGAATAATGTCATGACCAATGAAACATAAAATGCCTCATAATAATGGGTTGGTCTCATAAAGTAGGTCCAATGCATATACATAAATAAAAATAGATACGACGTCACCGTCGTTGCACCCAAGTTTCCTTGGACGCAATTTATATAGCAATTAAAATAAATAAACTAAATAACAGAAATAAAATATGCATGCATCATATGGAATATAAATAATAGTACCATGGCAATGTATACTTGCATGGCAAGAAATCTGTATAGTGCAAGCGTCCAAAATGGTGTTAAGTTTGGTAGAAGAATTATGGTTCGGGTTTAGGGTGTACTGTATGGGATATATATAGGGAAAAAGGTCGGTTCCGCGGAAGGGGGGGGGGTAATTTAGTGGTTTCAAAAACCACTGCTGCTGCTGTTTCTTTCTTTTTTTTGTTTTGGTTTTCGGTTTAGGAGAGTTTGGTAGTGTAATAGAGATAAAGAGGCGGTAGGGGTCGATTCACACGTACGGAGGGGAAAAAGAAAAGTTGGTTTTTGCTGCTGTTGATATTTTGCTTAATGGGTTGTGGGTTTAGGCGGGTAGGGTAGAGGTTAAGGGGTTTGGGTTAGATCCAATAGGAATTATATTTGTGTATATCATTAAGCTAGCAACAGTCCAAAGGGTCTACTGGATGGAATAAATTAGGAAAATTTTATAATGGCTCCATAAATCCCCTAAATGTACAAATACCTCAAATAAAAAACAAATAAAAATATATTTCCTCTATTTTAGCTCATAACTACTAAATAAATTAAATAATTAATAAAAATACGATTTTCAGAATTATGGGTTTTACACGATCCCACATTAATGATCCGACGCGATGCACACAGTCTTCTAACTTGGCATAATCATACGTACGAACCACGTCGTATAAGATATCACATCACTCCAAGCAATACAGCATCATTATACCGAGCATCTCGATTTTTTGTACCACTTGTATTCCATCTGTCTGATCCATCTATAATTCCACCGTAATGCCTTTCCGCAGATCGGGGCATTACAGCAACCTTGAGCTCCCGCTCGAACTTTTTCAGAATCTATTGGGTCAAACGGCACCAGGAGACGTTATAATGAGCCCAACTGAGAGCCCGCAACTTCCCTTGGAGGAAAGTTCCCTTCTTGGCAACCCGGTGGAGGAAAGTGCCGTCGCGTATATACCGAGGTTTTGTCCCAGTTCACTTCCAACGAGACCAGGCTTCAGTCCCAGCAAGGAGTACGAAGGTGACTCCTTCGTGCTATAAAACTCTTCCTTGTTTTTTTTTTGGCACCATACCGAATATTGCCGAGGAGCGCTCATTGTGGTTCCAGAGTCAAATTCTAGTCCATTTGCCGATGATCCATCATCACCTTCAAGTCTGATAAATGTAGATGACATTCAAAGGAGGGAAATGACATCTCTATCTCATGAAACGTAAATGACCAGTTCTCTATGGTCATACCCATGCCAGACTGAGAAGACTCCAATGTGTCGCCAAATAAGAAGTATGGCTTCTTAAAAGTGTCGTTGCCATTCCCAACAGGGATCTCCCCTGAGTTTATCTGGCTCAACAGGAAGGAAGGACTCTGCTCGCCAATCTTCTGTTATCGCCCAGGCGAAAGATCATTATCAATCTAATTCTGGATAATCGCGACCAGGTCCCTCAGGTTCATGTTCGAGGGTAGCAGATTTTGTCCAAGGACCAGTTCGCCAGACGACGTAGTGGGCAAGGTCACTGCAAAAAACCACAAAAGAGCTTGGTCAAAAATATTCTATAATGATATACATATGCGGCCCAGACACCCATTCGACCGAGTCGCCCATGCAGCAGAACTCGTCCATGTGGCATAAGCACCCAAGCGGCCGAGTCAGTCATGCGGCAGAACTCGTCCATACGACATAGGCACCCATGCGGCCGAGTCAGCCATGCGGCAGAACTTGTCCATGTTGCTAGATTACCTCTGCGGCAGTGAGTAGTTGGGGCATAGACGTATACATGTGTCCAACGGCGTACACGTGTCTCTGAGTGTTCGTCTCCTTCACTGAACCTACCCTCAATAGACGACTAAACATCGGCAGGAAATGGTGGAGGAGGAAGCAACCTTGGGAGCCATGGAAAAAAAGAGGAAAGGGAGAAGAGAGTTTGGAGAAAAAGACTTATCTCTCTCCCTCTTCCCCCCTACATATAAGGGGGACTATGCGGCAACGGATGACGACGACGGTCGTCGAATCCCGATTCGTGACCAGCCTCGATCCACACAGCGACAATGGTTGGCGGTGACTCCTCGTTAGTTGAGCCACTTTATCCATTGACGGCCCAGAATCCCAAGAGATCCGCGCAAAGATCAAAGCAACGAGACTATGCGGCATGCCCTGCATATGTGGCCAATAGCGTTCGTCCATCATTTTTTCAAAGTATTCCAAACTTATCATTTTGGAAACTTTGAAGGAGGGTCTTGTAGAAGCATGAAAAAAATTATGCAGGCCGCATAAAGGTCATGCCCCGTCAACAAGCCGCAGAGAAGCCACATGCGGCCTAAATAAATAAGCCGCAGAGAAGCCACATGCGGCCTGAACAAAGAAACCATAGAGAAGCTACATACGGCCTGAACAATCAAGTCGCAGAGAAGCCATATGCGACCATATCAGCCAAACCGCAGAAAAGCCGCATAGTATACTATATGCGGCCTGAACGACCAAAGAGCAGGGAGGCCGCATAAGGACCCCCTGACATAGATTTTGATGTCTGTGAGAAGCTTTGACACATTATTCATCACTCTGAGACGCTTTGAGACTCGTAAAGATGACGACTCAGGAAAAGACAATAAGTCACATTAGTGCATTAATTGTTTCGACAAACGTGCTATGCCACATGTTCCCTCGTATGCGGCTACGTCTTATGCGGTCTCGCCAATATGCAGCCAGAGTGTCCATCTGACCAAGGTCAAATGAGAGCATGTATTCGGCTACAATGACCTATGCGGCCTCGCCAACATGCGGCTAGAGTGTCCATCCGACCAAGGCCAAACGAGAGCACGTATGCGGCTACAAGACCCATGAGGCTCACCATCATGCGACCAATATGCTCTGCGACCTCCAGCTCACAAGATCTTTCCATTACAACTGCAGAGTTCTTTGCACAGTTGATGTTGACTACGTGTCCAGCTGACCAAGTCACGCACACAACGGGTTAAAAATAACCCTGAGATATCTTCAACAACATATCTCAACAAAGACTACGTGGCAATCGGCCCATGGCATGCGGTGACAGTTGCAACCGTATTCTGTTGAAGGGGCCTTATGCGGCCACCAAACATAGGCATATGCGGCACCCATAGCCGATCAGCACGATGGCTACAAATATGAGCAACTTGAACGTCCCAAGGGCTGGACTTTTTTTTTTGCTTCAGAGAGAAAGTATACCACCCCCGGCCAATACAGAGAGAGAGAGCATACCGATATGAGCAAAGAGAGAACGTAAGCTTCCTCACCCTGCATCGGATCATCCACGGAATAAAAAAGATGCTATAACACTCATTGTCCATCGTCACACCCAAATCAAAAAAATATTGTACTTAGATTGTCTGTCCATGACCTCTTTGTACTTTCTTTTATTTCTTAATTGAATCAAGCTCTTCTAGAACCTTCAAATTTAATGGCGAACATCACGCCACATATCCAGAATACTGGAGAGCGAAAGAATGACTCAGCCAACCATACCTTATAAAATACCGAAGCAACCATCAATGTGTTAAGGTTGTCTAGTGACAAGGGGTGCATACTACAATCAAGTCTCCTAGGGTTAGAACTTATATGTCTCAGTCATTCAAACAAGTAGAAATAATATATAACATTTCAGAATAAGTAGTAAGTCATCCCAAATGCCACAACATAATATTCTTTATAGATTTGGCAGTACGGAATGATGTGCCAGATGCAAGAACAAAGTATACATGATAGTGAGTCAGCTGCAGTCTGAATATATACAGTCATGTAAGAAACTAGTATCCATATTTGCCAGCTAACAGATGTCGGTTGGCTAAACGTCCAAAAGAATATAGTTTACAAAAGACAAGCAGTAAATAAAGGAACCTACTCGTGACCCTCAGTAGTCATCCTTCTGGTGCGTGCATCAGTGAGGATGAGATAAGCTAGATCCTCAGGTGCTGGCTCTAAACCTGGCCATGCAAAACCAGTGGGGTCAGACCCCAAATAGCAAGTACCACAAAGAAAGCATGAAATGAAGAAACAAAATCAGATCTATAGCATGAGATGCATGAGCCAACAATCAATGTCATATGTCCCATCCATGACATGATACGACATTCTTTTACCAAATAAGGACATAAAGTGCCCTATCACATCAAGATAGAATACATCCCATGATTATATTCAAGAGAAAATAACTATGCGTTGTAGTTTCAGTCCATAACCTATCGTAGCACAACAGCGTAACCCAACAACCAAACAAGGACATAAGTTGAACCATCATCCACAACAGTTTATGTCCCTAATTTCACTCAACAGAAGGCATAGTACACAAACAAAGATACAATATAGGAAAAATAATATAGCTTTAGTCTATGGAGTATCGTAACACAATGACGTAACCCAACAACCAAACAAGGACATGGGTTGAATCATCAAGCCACGATAGCCCACTTTCCTGTCTAGGCACATATTACAAGCAATTTAAATGGCCAATCATGTATTACGGCTTGGTATATGATCTCTGGGTTAACCCAGTAATGTAATATATAAGTATCCTCAGATAGTGCCCTAATCGAGCAGGGCTGCCTGAACAAATGATATATGAGCAAGAATACATATAAAAGTTGTACTAGTCCCTTGTAAGGGTCCTAAGCTAATTAATGATCAGTAACAGTTCCAGGATTTCTATAGAAAAGATACTGGCTCGGTCTTATATTTAGATCAGATATTGCACTCCACTAGTACGGATGATATACAATATCCGTGATGGCCAGCCTTTACTCCTAACTAATTTAGGGTGGCTCGACATGCACGATCTCGAGATACCATTTTCTCCCAATGCTCTACCAATAAAGTTTCTTAGTTAACCCTAGGTTAATTAGAATCTTATACCGTGGTCATATGAATATTCCTTTTTAGATGTTATATCTTAAGTACATACACTTTTCATACAAACCTATATTATCACTCGAAAGTTAAATCTGGATTCACTCAAGTGTGATGCAACAATCAATACTATCTAGCCATGGCTAAAGTCACTGTCCAACTACCAGATCTGTGTATGTAAATAATTACATATATCGTATAGCAAGAGTATGTGGCACGGCGGCTCACTATATATCAAGTAGCACTCTCGGTGCGGTCAAGTGTATCAGCACAGATACCATAGTCAGGGCAGGAACAAGTTCTAATATCAAGATCATGGACAAGTTATCACGTAGCAAGTTATCCAGGACAAGATAGTCTAATACTGGTCACATTAATTTATTACTTTATTATATCGATGAATGAGGATAAGAGTAGTGTGAGAATCCCTCGAGATCAGATCCATAACCCTTAAACCAAACAAGGACCGGGGTTGCAGAACGTCACCCGAGTTGGACTACGCCCCTTATTCTATCCAACGTATAATATGGTGATCAAGAAAAAGTAATCTAATTAGCAAGTAAAATAGTAAGTACATATAGGGCCACATCTACAGGGCTCATGTCAGGTACTTAATCAATTTAGCATATAGGCATAACTAGGTCATTAGGTCCATATACATTCAAGATCAAAATATAAGTCATTCGCATCCTCACAATCATCCAATTAATGTAAAAGATAAACCAAGCAAAGGGCACAACATGCGCATAAAATAGTAGACGCATAAAGCAAGTTGGCGCACAAACAAACAGAAGTAAGGTTGGCACACAAACTCACAGAATTAAGGTTGGCGTACATTCGCAAGAAAGTACGCGAGCTACAAAGGGGTGGCGCACTTTATCAAGTTAACTAACACGGTGCACTTGAAAAAAGTGCGCGAGCAAGAATAAGACGTGCTTTCAAAGAAAGTGCGGGAGCAAGCTAGCTAAAAGATAAAACACACAATTCGAGGTCAAAGCTCGACAGTCGAGAAACTCGTCAATCGAGGAGCACACAAATCAATAGCACAGAAATTGAGAAATCAACCAAATCTTCGTCCCTAAGGAAACAAAGAGAAAAAAAGTGCACGAGCAGACCAAACGTAAGAAAGTGTGCCGGTTGACGAAACATAGGAAAAGTGCGTCAAATTGCCAAACGCGAAGAAAGTGCGCTGACTGACTATGGCGCACTTTTTCTTAGTTTTCCAGGGAGAACTTTGATCGAATACGCACCAAAGTGCGCCAACTGGATTTTCTCTCGAAAGTGCACCACTGACTCAAGGAGTGTGACTGGCACACTTTTGCTAGGATACTGAGTGCAGTATAATTAGTATGCACGAAGAGTTGGGACAGCATACCAATGCGCCCGAAGTAAAATATATGTATTTCTACGCCAAAGGGGTTCTCTTGTATACTATTCATAGAGCACCATTCTTCTTCTCCAGTCAGTCATTTTGTTATACATATTATATCAAGTTTCAGCACTGAACTTAGCTGAACTCGAAATCAAACACAACCAAAAGCAAAGTTACATAAAATATAGTGCTCTACACTATGAGCTAATTAGTTTTTGTAAAACACAAGATTTTGGGAGATCAAACCCCAGGAAAATAAAAGTGAACCCATAGACCCAAACTCAGGTTTATGCAATTCCAACCGAGAAAATCAAGAACAATAAGTATTAAAGATGAAGGGGTACTCGGTCCTAACATTATGAGCTAGAAATAAACAAAAAAATATTAAGAACTAAAAGCATGCATAAATCTATGGTTCTTCTCTTGTGCAAGATGTACTTGCCTACGAAGGAAGAGAGAAAAATAAAAAGAAAATAATGAGCAGAGAGAGAGAGAGAGAGAGAGAGAGAGAGAGAGAGAGAGAAATGAGAATATATAAGTTTAGGTTTGAGATGTGGACCGTTGGATCACTCAAACCCATCCAAGTCACACATGCCACCAACCCAACCAAACCTACTCTCTCCACAACTCTTGGATCTGGTCTAAACAATGGCCGGACTAGCAAATAATATGCGCCAAGTGCACCAAGGACAATAAGTACCAAAGTATGCCGGAAAAGGGGGCTGACAATAGGACAACCTCATGGGTACTTCCGTAGCAATCGGGACCTTCGACAAGGGGACCCTTTGTCCCCCATATATATTCACTATCGTCATGGAGTATTTTATCTGTCTCATGGACCGGGCTATTTACTTGAGGAGGATCACGCCGCTGTTCGGTAGGATCAATCCCGTGATCTTTCACCTGATCTACGCCGAGGACCTTCTTGTTTTCATGCAACCCTCGGAACGAAGTGGTCAACATCTGCTGCAGGTCCTATTGTAATTTGGTAGGTTGTCCGGTCTGGAGCTGAACAAGGACAAGAGCCAGATCTATTTCAGCCGCCTGTGTACTACGAAGCTTCAGGGTCAGCAACTACTTCAGATTGAGAAGGGGATCTACCAGTTAGGTACCTGGGTTTACCTCTGTCGATTGTATATGCTCGGGCTACAGAGTGTAGTAATCTTATTGATGGCATTCAAAATCGTCTCGAAGGGTGGCAAGCCCAAACTCTGTCTTTCGGATGACATATTGAGTTGGTTCGTATGGTCATTACGACAGTCGTGTTTTATTGGGTGCAAGCGGTGATCATTCCTACCAATACTCTGAATAAGATCGAGCAGCTGTGCGCTAATTTTATTTGGCACAGGAGGATCCACACCTTATCATTGAAGGAGTTGTGTCCGCCGAAACGAGAGGGGGGAGTAGGATTCCGTTCCCTAAAAATGGTTCGAGAATGTATGCAGCTGAAGATGGCTTGGAGATACCTCGACGGGGCTTCCTTATGGGCTAGTTGGATGGCCGGTAAGTATACAGCTAAAAAGAACTTCTGGGTTCTCGAAATGGATAACAATTTTTCTGTTGTGTTTAAATCTATCTTGAGGCAACGTTCAAAAATTAAGTCTGCTTAATGATGGGAAGACAACAGTTAGAGGGGCTCATCCACCAAGTTCCCAGGAACGGTTCCAGAGGACGAGATTATTGGAGATTGAACTTTGATGGGTCAGGGAGTTTCATCTTCCGTCAAGTCTACGAGGAGTATAGGCACAAATTCCCCATTAGCGAGTGGTACGAGATTATATTGATGAAATGAGTGGATCTGAAGATGCAACTTACAATGTATAAAGCTCTCCGGGAGAGACTTATCACATTGGATAGGATGCGGAGCCCAACTATGTATCCTTTATGATAGAGAGGAAGAGTCGAATGATCACCCACCTCTTTGCTAGCTGTAATATCACTACTGACATATGGCGGTCGCAACAACAAGTGATAGACCTTCCTTGCTCTGCTATGGGTACCCTGGAGGATATAGTGCACTCTGTATTCATCTCTAGAAATAGAGGAAAGGTGTGGTACAGGCTCCGACTTTGATGTTTTGTCCGGCACATTTGGAAGAAACGTAACAATCGTATTTTCGAAAGCTGAAGAAATTCTAACTACGGGATCATTGCAAGTATCGAGTAAGACGTGGGCATGCTTGGAGGATAGGAGTTCTGCTGGTAAAATTATTCACGGACTAGTAAGGGTCGGTCGGGCTTTTTGAGTTGTGGTCTTTTTGAGAGTTTCTCTCTGTAAAATCCCAAATCCTAAAAACCGTATATGCCCTTTTAATTATTAATTTAATTATAGTAATTAGCGACTAATTAGGAGAAATAGATTTTTAATAATTTTTATTTTAGGTGTTGGTGCACTTAGAGGATTTATGGGGCCATTAGTTTTTTTCGAAATTTATTTCATGTAGGAGACCCCTTGAGCAGTTGCTAGCTTAATAGTGTGCATTAATATAATCTAGAATTTTACTTATGAGTATATATATATATATATATATATATATATATATATATATATATATATATATATATATATATATATATATATATATATATATGCATGTATATATTTAATAGAAAAGGAAAAGATTAAGGAAAGAAAAGAATAATATAAACTAATAATAATAATAATAATTAATAACTAACCAAAGCAAATCTTAAGCAAACCATTATTTACTAACCACTCACCCACATTTGCAACTAACCAGCAGACCCGCCCACATTTGCTAGGAACCACCAGCCGCCCATGCATGTGTGAGCCAACTTAGTAAATTAGCAAACGACCATTGCAAAGTCCCACAGCCAACCGAACCCGCCTCCTCTCTCTCCCCTTCATATATATATATATATATATATATATATATATATATATATATATATATATATATATATCATTATTTTATCTAAAACTCTAAACCTAATCATCCAAACCCTCCCTCTTCCCATCTAGACCTAGAGAGCGCCGCCACCACAGCCGGAGAACCCCGCCAGGCCGTCCAAACCAATCCCGACGACCGCGACCCCGTGCACTGCAGATTTCCACAGCGAGGTACCTGTGTTCCGGAGTTATTTTCCGTCGTCTCGCTCAACCAAACGCTATCCAGTCTTCACCGATATGCTCACCCCTTAACCCTCTTCCATATCTGTGTGTTAGTAGACCTCGAACAAAGCGTAACCATAGGCAAAAATAGTGCCAAAGTTGGCAGAAATAGACAGAATTCTGGGATCGCAGAAAACTGCGGTGACCACCCATGTTGCCGAGTTCGTATCTCCCACCACAGAGATCTGAATTCGATGATTCTTTTTGGTATGCGTATAACACTTGACCTAGTTTAATTTCTGTTAAATAACCCTAGATTATTAACTGCTGTAGACAGAATTAAATTTATTGGAAAACCCCGCGAACACACTTTTTCAGATTTCTAAAAGTTGTGAAACGGAGCTCGCCCCGCCAAACGGGACCGCTCCGCCGTGTACCAAGTATACCGAACGGTGCGCACAGCATAACCAGACACGTGAGAGTTCACGAAAACTGATTCGGACGCGTGTGCACGCCGAAATCAGCCCGTATCCGCGGACACACCCCGTGTTGCAACTTTTGCGAAAGTCGTGCGCATTTTGTGCACGCTCGTCAGATTGCGACAAAACTTACGCCACTAGACTCATGGTAATGCGCTAGTCCTGTGACCCAATTTTTACGCAATTCTGAGACAGTTGACCAAGTCGCCAAGTGGCGGGCCCCACGGTTGACTTTTTGGGCAAAATTGTGTTCGGCCCATCGGAATCCACCTTTGGACATACCGTTGGGTTCGTATGGACATTTAGAGTTGTTTGATCTATAATTTGTTCCATTTAGAGACTATTACCCTTGGCACATTTTTCGGTACAAAGTGGGCCACACGTTGACCCCACTTTTACCCGAAATTATCGTTTTGCCCCTGTGTCCAAATTGGACGAAAGGGAAGTGCTTTTTAGCTATTTTGCTTATTCTGGGAACATTGGTGATATCTATTTCAGCATCCGAAGACATTTGTTCTGAGGTCATAGCTTCTGATCCTGTGTGCTTGACTTCTGGACAGCACACTTTGCAGCTTTCTTACCAGACAAGATACCTTGCCAAATTGCTTACAGTATTTTGCATGCTTAGTATATTTCTGTATATTTATTGTATTTGTGTATATTTATTGCATGTGTAGTTTCTTTCAGTCATTACTATATATTAGATATGTTGACACACACTTGCCACTTAGTATCATGAGAGGACAATCAGTAGGCGTATGGGTTTTAACCACTCTGGTAAACCGTAGTCACTAGCACGCACTATGGTGGTCGTGTCCGATGGTCGCTACCCCCGAGGTATGTCGATTGATGGAGTCCGAGGGTCGCTACCCCCGAGGTATGTCGGCTGATGATGTCCACTAACGAGTGTATGAGTTGTGAGGATTAGATCGAGTAGCCTACCCTTGCCCATACGTCAAAAAGTTATCCTCATTTGCATTCATATAGATTGTCTTGTACAATGTACTTATTTTTTTCAAATCATATGCATGTTTACTGTATTCAAATTGGCTTGCTTTCTGTATCTTGTTACGTCCCTCTGAGGACCTGGTCCCCTGCCAGGTGTATCTGTTCTTGAGTATTTGCAAGAGCGCAGATTTGGATGATTATATATATTTCGTGGATGTCTTCTCTCCGAGCCCCATGATTGTTAGCTGGTATTCCTATATTGTGTTTATTGTGTTGTACTTTTCCATTCTAGTTGGTAGTGGATTTGTTTCCATCCAACTATCATCCTTAGATACTTATGTTGAGATCTAGTTATATAGATGCTGGTTATTCATTTTTATTGATTTTCGTGGATGAAATTTAGATTATACCCTGTGACTTGTGACATATGTTTATACCACTGGTGGATTGATTTTCATATTACAGCATACGTGTGGATTTTGGTTTCCATATATTGGAGTTGCCATATCCATGCGGCTGGCATGCTTACGTGTTCCTAGTCCTACGTATTTTGGGACTGGGGCGTGACATATTTTTGTGGTGGCCTATGCAGGTCGAGAGCATATTGTCTCGGTTACGTTATTGTACCAAACAAGCCTGCACCTAAGAATAGAGTATAGGATCTCATCCACAATTGACTTTGATTCGCTCTCCTTCCAGTCCATTCTATTTGAATAATTGTATCCTGCTTGATTCCTTACTTCCCTAATAGTTCCTTAAGTATAGCCCCTCCTAGAATATAAAAGTCCTTGTCGTTAGATGATAAGTAGGGTAACCTTCCTATTAAGAATACAACTAGAGTGTTGACACACCATTAAGTTTAGAATATCTAGTGAACCCTAGAATTTCTTATCTATAGATTGGTTTACCATTACCCCTTGATGTATTATGAGGACTTGAGAGTAGTATAGACATTACTAGAGTTAGTTAGAAGTTTTACTATAATGTTTGACCCTAGTATTGAGGAACCAATAGAAAACAAAAATTGAATATTATGACTGAACCTAACCTTCATAGTTAGATAGTATTGGAGAACTATAAATTTAGATTCTTGTCTTGAGATTTGCAGACAGTACCTTAGAAAGCCAAGAGCAATGCCTAGAATATTTTCTTGATCATACCTCGAACACGGATATTTGTATACCACCTTCCCCTTAGAGAAACTATGACATTATCTAGAGTCTTTCTATTTAGTTTTATGACTTGTTCCTCTGAACCCTTAGCGTTCGCTAATTGCGCGACGACTAAATTTTGTTCTTCTACTCTTCATCTTTCAACTCGTGCCATCTGATACTTCTGATTGTGGGCCAGGTGATTTATTCTGTGTTAAGGACATATAGTTGCTGGGATTCTAGTTGTTAATGTTAAATTTTGAAATTGTGTACTTGGTAGTTAGAACTGGATAGTTTTAAGTTATTCAGTGGATTGCAACCTGGTGCTTATCCCTTAGTTTTAAATCGCGTAACTTGTACCGCACCTCAATACGAGTTATATTCCCTTTCCCTTGAGGCCAGTAACTGTTCCATTCTTACTATTGACACTTGCACTAAGGCTAAGACTTAGGGCGACCATGACCTATGTAATGAAAGAGGATACGCTAATAAGTACTAAGACCCCCTTCTCGTAGACCTTAACAGGAGTTTCTACGGTATCCTTAAGGCAATTACAGTATTAGTTTATTGTTATAAGTTGGGTAGTATACCTCACAACCTAGTATCACATAGTCTTTTGACCTATTATTGAAGTGTAACCGAATGACATTACCTGTATGCTAGCATAAGAAGATAATGTTTTATCAGACCGTAGAGCTTAGAAGCACATACCCCTAATTGGTCGACTATCGACTTAGACAAGGATTTAGTATGACCACTGTAGAGATTGTAAGATTCTTATCTTTTGTGAACTTGAATTGTTATGTACCTTCTTTCATCATAATCCAACGTATTTATGATTGCTGTACTATATTGACTTATGCTGCTATTATAGCCTAGTTTTTGCAAGCTTATTCTTTTATCGAGCTTGCTCATGACATATGTATTATTGGGTGCACACAATGATACAATTGTCTAATCAGAATCAGTGTATTAAGGTCTAGCTAACCTTAGTGCGCTTGGTTCGCTCTTCGCATGACTACTTTACGTGGATTGAGATATATGGTAGTAGACGGATATCTTGCCCCTAGACATGTCTGACACATCGTATCGGTTACATAACTGTACTGATACGAGCATGTAAACAGGAAACTACCAAAAATAGAATTTTAATCCACAACTGTCCTGACAACTCTCTTTTCGAATTCTTTAATCTCTTTGAGCCTCGTACTTGTATTCTATCACCTTCACCTTGAATTCTTTATTATTGCTCTCCGTTTTCCCTTATTTTGGAAAGACGAAACCTCGTGCTTAGTATAAGTTGACACACTGATAGTACTAGATATACCCCATAAGGCTAATCACATGACCTAGTGACTCTCTTTTATAATTGATTAAGGGCATATCATAGGTGATATATTTGGTGTTAAAACCTTGAGGATTGAACAACGTGGTTAAATAATTGAGGAATAGTTTTCCTAGATGTATAGCCTTCGGTGATAGATGAATAAATTTTTAAGTTCGGTAGATTGTGAACCCTCACCCAAAATTAGACCCACTTGGCAGAGATAGTGAGACTAAGGCTAGATTGAATCCAGTTAGAAATAGAACACGGTATTTTTTATATTTAATTTTGCAATAATTATATCACCTAGCGCACCTTATCGTGCTCCGATAATTGGAGCACTACACTAGCCACTGCCTTCCTATAAATTCTACACCCTTATCCTAGACGTGCCCATCATCCAATTCTCATCTTTGTGCAATTTTCCAATTGTTGGACGCTTTCATGCAAAAGAGCATTTATGTGTCCACACCATTGGACATGACACATGAAGAAACCTACTTTTCGCTCATGTGGATTTTCTTATAATTTTTCGGGATGTGCAACGCGCAACATCGCCCACTCCTTTAAACCTAGTCTTGCATTTTAAACAATGCAAATCTTATACCACCCTTGACTTTCTACCACGACTTAGTTTTAATTTCGAGGACGAAATGTTTATAAGTTGGGTAGAATGTAAAATCCCAAATCCTAAAAATCGTATATGCCCTTTTAATTATTAATTATTAATTTAATTATACTAATTAGTGGCTAATTAGGAGAAATAGATTTTTAATAATTTTTATTTTAGGTGTTGGTGCACTTAGAGGATTTATGGGACCATTAGAAATTTTTCAGAATTTATTTCATGTAGGAGACCCCTTGAGCAGTTGCTAGCTTAATAGTGTGCATTAATATAATCTAGAATTTTTCTTATGAGTATATATATATATATATATATATATATATATATATATATATATAATAGAAAATGAAAAGATTAAGAAAAGAAAAGAATAATATAAACTAATAATAATAATAATTAATAACTAACCAAAGCAAATCTTAAGCAAACCATTATTTACTAACCACTCACCCACATTTGCAACTAACCAGCAGACCCGCCCATATTTGCTAGGAACCACCAGCAGCCCATGCATGTGTGAGCCAACTTAGCAAATTAGCAAACGACCATTGCAAAGTTCCACAACCAACCGAACCCGCCTCCTCTCTCTCCCCTTCATATATATATATATATATATATATATATATATATATATATATATATATATATATATATATAAAATCCTAAACCTAATCATCCAAACCCTCCATCTTCCCATCTAGACCTAGAGAGCGCCGCCACCGCAGCCGGAGAACCCCGCCAGGCCGTCCAAACCAATCCCGACGACCGCGACCCCGCGCACTGCAGATTCCCACAACGAGGTACCTGTGTTCCGGAGTTATTTTCCGTCGCCTCGCTCAACCAAACGCTACCCCGTCTTCACCGGTATGCTCACCCCTTAACCCTCTTCCATATCTGTGTGTTAGTAGACCTCGAACAACGCGTAATCATAGGCAAAAATAGCGCCAAAGTTGGCAGAAATAGACCGAATTCTGGGATCGCAGAAAACTGCGGTGACCACCCATGTTGCCGAGTTCGTATCTCCCACCACAGAGATCTGAATTCGATGATTATTTTTCGTATGCGTAGAACCTTGACCTACTTTAATTTCTGTTAAATAACCCTAGATTATTAACTGTTGTAGACAGAATTAAATTTATTGGAAAACTCCGCGAACACACTTTTTCAGATTTCCAAAAGTTGTGAAACAGAGCGCGCCCCGCCAAACGGGACCGCCCCACCGTGTACCAAGTGAACCAAACGGTGCGCGCAGTGTAACCGGACACGTGAGAGTTCACGGAAACTGATTCGGACGCGTATGCGCGCCAAAATCAGCCCGTATCCGCGGACACACCCCGTGTCGCAATTTTTGCGAAAGTCGTGCGCATTTTGTGCACGCTCGTCAGATTACGACGAAACTTGCACCACTAGACTCGTGGTAACGCGCTGGTCCTGTGACCCAATTTTCACACAATTCTGAGACTGTTGACCAAGTTGCTAAGTGGCGGGCCCCACGGTTGACTTTTTGGACGAAATTGTGTTCGGTCCATCGGAATCCACATTTGGACATACCGTTGGGTTCGTATGGACATTTAGAGTTGTTTGAACTATAATTTGTTCCATTTAGAGACTGTTACCCTTGGCACGTTTTTCGGTGCAAAGTGGGCCACACGTGGACCCCACTTTTATCCGAAATTACTGTTTTGTGTGTCCAAATTGGACGAAAGGGAAGTACTTTTTAGCTATTTTGCTTATTCTGGGAACGTTGGTGATATCTATTTCAGCATCTGGAGATATTTGTTCTGAGGCCATAGCTTCTGATCCTGTGTGCTTGACTTCTAGACAGCACACCTTGCAGCTTTCTTACCAGGCAAGATACCTTGCCAAATTGCTTATAGTATTTTGCATGCTTAGTATATTTCTATATATTTATTGCATTTCTGTATATTTATTGCATGTGTAGTTTTTTCAGTCATTACTATATATTAGATATGTTGACACACACTTGCCACTTAGTATCATGAGAGGGCAATCAGTAGGCGTATGGGTTTTAACAACTCTGGTAAACCGTAGTCACTAGTACGCACTATGGTAGTCGTGTCCGATGGTCGCTACCCCCGAGGTATGTCGATTGATGGAGTTCGAGGGTCGCTACCCCCGAGGTATGTCGGCTGATGATGTCCACTAACGAGTGTATGAGTTGTGAGGATTAGATCGAGTAGCCTACCCTTGTCCATACGTCGAAAAGTTGTCCTCATTTGCATTCATATAGATTGTCTTGTACAGCGTACTTATTTTTTTTCAAATCATATGCATGTTTACTGTATTCAAATTGACTTGCTTTCTGTATCTTGTTACGTCCCTCTGAGGACCTGGTCCCCTGCTAGGTGTATCTGTTCTTGAGTATTTGCAGGAGCGCAGATTTGGATGGTTATATATATTTTGTGGATGTCTTCTCTCCGAGCCCCATGATTGTTAGCTGGTATTCCTATATTGTGTTTATTGTGTTGTACTTTTCCATTCTAGTTGGTAGTGAATTTGTTTCCATCCAACTATCATCCTTAGATACTTATGTTGAGATCTAGTTATATAGATGCTGGTTATTCATTTTTATTGATTTTCGTGGATGAGATTTAGATTATACCCTGTGACTTGTGACATATGTTTATACCACTGGTGGATTGATTTTCATATTACAGCGTACGTGTGGATTTTGGTTTCCATATATTAGAGTTGCCATATCCATGCGGCTGGCATGCTTACGTGTTCCTAGTCCTACGTATTTTGGGACTGGGGCGTGACACTCTATCTCTTTTCTTTCCTTGTTGGTGTATTCTATGATTGGAATTACCGTTTTAATAAAATTTACCATTTCCAAATATATATATATATATATACTTTGAGGTGGGATTCACTTGTCATACAGTGGCTGTATCAAAATTCTTCTCTAGATTTACACCAACTTGTTATCTCGAACAACCTGCAAGAAGGTCATCAAAGTGAGCGGAGAGTCCATGCTTGTGACCTGATGTCCAAATTAGAACTCTGAATCGAACATATTTGATTATTTTCTTTTCTAGCTGATTTATAACATTGAAGGGAAAGAGTGGTTATTAAGCATCAAATTTTGGTAATTACAGATTTACCAAAGGATATTTTCGTGTTCCGGTCTCAAGCGACTAATTACAACTTTATTGGGGGTATTTCATTACTTTACTTTATATTATGGCAAATTCTATAGGCACTCCAGCACTTACTTAGGACAACCCAAAATTTTTAGTTTATTTACAAATTTGTCATCCAATTTTTTTGCTAGAGGGCAGCACAAATCATTATATAAAAGCCAACGACATTTATGTTTCAGCCCAATTTTTTTCAGGACTTACAATATTGACAGTCCTTGGAAAGACTGTTCCTCTGAATTTGACGGGACCTGATTTTTTTTCTCCGACGGGGACGGATTTGGGAATTTAAAAACGGGGGCGGGGGCGGGGATGAGGATTAAAAAAAATTCTCCGGTTGGGTTCGGGGACAGATATGAGTATAGTACTCCCACTCTCGGTAAATCTCCAACCCAGATTACTTATACTCATATGTTTTTATTGTCTGTAAATGTAGACCTCTATTTGGAATATATTTTGTGGGATTAACATTCACTCTTTGTTGTTTTGTATTATAGACTTATATTTAGTACTTGTATGTTTTTCTAGGATTAATATTCTCTTTTTGTTGTATTGTATCATTTTCTCAATCTAGTAGTATATTTGTTTTAAGTATATTTTTTTGTAATGAAAACAATTTTTTTAAGCTTATAATGAAAAAAAAAAATGTTAACAAGGAAAGAGATGGGGACATGAAAATCCGGTCCCGAAAGTGTTAACGGGAAGGGGACGAAAACAGGGATGGGGATACAAATTTGAACCCGAACGAAAATGGAGACGGGGATAAATTTTTTAATACTATTCAGGAACGGAGATGGGGGTATGGTCTCCGTCCCCAACCTGCCACGTTGCCATCCCTAAATGCACATACAAAATAGGACATGATGATTAGTGCATTATAGTACAAATTGGCCTAAAAACGTAATTAAATATATTATTCATTTGCCATAACAAGTAGGAGTTGGAAACCAGGTAACCATTTAAATTCTAAGATATGTAAGCCTCGAAAAAAAAAGGAGTAAACAACCACATGAGAATTAGAGGGGAAACTACGATCTTAAAATTGGGGCCAAGTGATAAAAAAAAAGGGTGCAAGAAAGTTCTTTCTTTTTATGGGGGTATAAATTTCAAGAGGCTGCAAGATTAATGATTCCTCTTTTTTTTTTTTTTCTTTTGATGTGGGTATAAATTTCACGAGATTACATGAATTTGTAGATTTACGACCTAGTCCACAACTTTATCCGAAGGACCGCTGCTTAAATTTCTTATCTACATATGAAGAAAACATTTTTTTCTTAATTATCCAACTTTGTCCTTAGGGATCACTGACAGATAAACCCAGTATTACAAATATTTTTTTTGAAATTATAATATAATTAATGAAACTCTATGTCATGCTTTCGATCTCTCTACATTTATAGTTTGCCAATAACCTCAACGCCATTTTAATCATTACACACAGAAATATTTTGTTAATAAGAAAATAAATACATTAACCCTTCCTATGTTTCATAGATATTACAGGAACCACCCTTATTTTAAAAATAATTACATTGACAACCCAACCGGTTTATGTTTTATTTTCGAAATAAGGATGCTTAGTGTCATAGTTCTTTATAGAAAATATAAAGCATAGGGATGGTCCGTATAATTAGTTTCAAAATAAGGATGGTTTGTGTAATAAGTATAAAACATAGGAATAGTTAGTGTGAATTGCCCTTAATAAGGAATGTTTTATTTTTGAAATAAGGGTGTTTAGTGTTATAATTCTTTATTGAAAATATAAAACATAGGGGTGGTCGTGTAAGGGTGGTTAGTGTGATAAGTATAAAATATCAGGGTAGTTAACGTAAATTGTCCTAATTATAAGCAAGTAAGCAACACTGGATGAGCATTAACAAAAAATCTGCAAACCCAAAAAAATATTACAAGGTATAAATTTGGTGAAATTAACCCAAACGTGCAGTACACACCTGGAATATTTGCCCTAAGAACATGACTAAGTCAACACTTGAGACGGTCTTGTAAAGTGCTCTTAAGCCTGTACGATCTTAGAAGGACTACAGATAAGCTCAATTGCACGTTTAAATTTCTGCTTGCTAACAGTTGAGGATATATGGATGGAAAAGCATTTGGAAGTGAGCATGATACATGAATAGAAGATGCTAGTATTGCAAACTCGGGCACAGGAAAGGAGCTGAGAATATCCCAAGACTTGGAACCAGAACTGCAATCAGAATCAGAACTGAAATCAAGTGATGAAATAGGCACAGAGCAATCATTAAAGTTCCTGAAGTATGAAACCCCAGGCTCCTCAGCACCACCACTGGACTAGTAACGATTCGACACCCATAAACTGCCATCAGAATCAGAATCAGAATCAGAATCAGAACTGCAACCAAGTGACGAAACAGGCACAGAGCAATCATTAAAGTCCCTGAAGTACGAAACCCCAGGTTCCTCAGTACAACCACTAGTAATGATTCGACACCCATCCACTGCCATGGCTGATAAACCAAAACGGTAGATGCCAGATTCGCCAGGAAGGCGGCAGTCTAGCTGATTTACCAAGATGCCTGTACCAGTTTCCCACACATTGACGTGGTAATCGGATGGCCCTCCAGTAACAACTTTGTAGGGATCCATATGTAGCATGGTTACACGACCCACATGGGGCTCCAACTCAGCAACGGGCTCTGGCTTGGCTTGGTTTTTCCTGATATCCCAAAGCAATGCCCTACATGGTGACAACAATTAAATTAATTGACAAAGTTAAATCATGAACTAACCCATATGAGCAGATAAATATTTTTGTTTATTTTCAAGGAAAAAATGAAACACAAACTCCAAGTGGATGCAGAATTTCAAATGATTCAAGCTTGCATATGTATGAGTAAAGGTAACAGTGGCACTGGCAGGATGTTTGCTTTGATATAAGGTCTAAGCAAAGTTCACAAGAGTCTGTGATATTGGTATTTTGAGACTACTTCCTAAGCTTCGGTCATGTACATATTTTTCTGGTAACTGTTTAATATTTAAGTGAATCGGTAAGGGTTCTTCAGATCAAAGATTAGAATACAAGCATCAAATAGTTTTGAAGGAAGACTTTAAAAAGTGAGGGCAAATAGTCATTCTTACTTGTCATCTCCACCTGTACAAATTAACCATTTAGACGGTAGCATTTCAAAGGAGTACATCTTGGGGAGATGAACTGCAGTTGTGGAAACTTTCTGCATAGTTCTTAAGTCAACTGCAGTAACTGATGAACCAGCAGCAATGTAGCATTGCGTATCATGACATTTCATACCAACAGGAGGACCAGAAACACAAGTCATTCCTACACATGAGGAACTAGAGGATGTTGGTGAGCTTGCATCCCAAACCCTGACCTACAAAGAGAGACAATTACATACATCTTATATATGGATTAGTATGAGAATTATCTAACTGAGCATACAAGTTTTCAATTCCATTTAGTTAGATTTGCACTTTCAAGGATGGAAAGTGTATGGAAATCCATGCACTTCCCTGTCCTCCTAGTAGGGGACAAATGTGTTTGGTTAGGATAAAAAAGTGAGGAAGTGAAAAGTGAGAGAGTATATTATAATAATAATAAATTATGATAATTGTTTGATAATAAACGGAAGAAATAAACAAGGTTTATACAAAACCCTTTCTTAGGTTTACAAACAAGAAGTACTATTAATCCTATACAAGGATGTTAAGTACAAAATTTAATCTGGATAAATATTGCTATAGGAGTCTGATCTGCGGTCGATCACTTTGTCCCTTGGACCACACGATGATGAAGAAGTGCTGTAGAAGAAGGAGATGCTTCAAAGATTGCAAGAGGGAGTGGATGCTAGATGCCAAAATCGTCGATCACTGCTCTCTGTCTGTGCTCTGGATTCTTCTCTATCAGAAAGTCAATTTCCGACCTTCGACTTTGATTCTTCGACTCTCTGACTTCTATTCTCCAAATTTTTGACCTTGGAATTTCTGACCCTGGACCTCTGTCAATAGAGGTCTCTATTTATAGGGTTTTTAGTGACAGTAACCATCCAGTCGGCGTAGAAGCCGGAGAGTGGAGAGTATGGCACTTTTTACGCGGCGGTTATAATAACTGCCACCCACGTATAGATGATCTTCTGAATCTGCGTGTGACGCGTCCCATGATGAGATAATGCGTATAACTGCTGCGAAGATCACAGCGTGCAAGCCACGTGGGTAACTGCCCCTTGCGTAGAAAAGGTTGGCGTAGAAGCCAATAACTGTCACCATGGCGTAGAAGCCAAATAGTTGTCAGGTTGGCGTAGAGGCCAAGTGGTTTGTCGAGTCGGCATAGAAGCCAAATAGGCGTAGAAGCCTGCTGCTGCATGGATAGGTAGTTAGCGTAAAAGATAGCTGATCCTCCTTCCTTGACTGAGGTCTTGAGCGTATTCTGGACCAAATAGCCTTATCACGCACAAAAAATGCAAATATAGCATGAGTTGGCGTATTCCGAGGAGATAGCGTACAGCGTGCTCCTTATAGTTGAAGATAGCCCGATTGGCGTATTTCAAGGAGATAGCGTACAGCGTGCTCCCATAGCTGAAAATAGCCTGATGGCGTACTTTGCAGAGGTGATGATGTGGACGTATTAGCCGTAATTATGGCTCGCTCAGTCTTTGAAAATAGAACCAAATCTCGTGCATTAAATGCATAGATCTGCCCCCATTCTGCGCATTAAATGCAGAGACGTGCCTCGAGCTCTGTACGAAGAGCAGCTTTTGACGTGGCAGTTTGTTTTGTCTTCTGCTGAGCGTAAAAGCTCACATCTGCCTGTATAAAACTAGGCAGCGTATTCCCTTGTATGCGTAAAAGCACTTTGTATCAAGGAAATGTCACTAAACGACGGGTTGGGTCTCTGTGCCGAACCATCATTACAGCCGTCGTTTGGGTAGTTGTGCAGTACTCTTTGTCAGGAGTCAAGTTCACTGCATGATTTGACAGGTTCATTCTAGGAATACGAAGCGTTCCTCGTACTCTTCTATGCTGCATTGAAAGCAGATAAGTTTTACGCCATAAAGGCGAGATAGCAACCTTTTTACGCCGAAGCAGTCTGAAAATACTGCATTACGCGGGTTGCTCTGGAGCTATATTTTACGCTGTACTAGCGATAAAGCTCTGTTGTACGCCGATGGCTCTGAAGTCATGTTTTACGCTACACAGCACTGAAATACTGCATATAGATTTGCAGCGTATTTTTCATGCTTCTACAAGACCCCCTTCAAAGTTTTCAAATTCCTCGTAATTTGAAACACTTTGAATGAAGCATGAAACGGTCAAGTCTGACTCGTTCTTCGAGGCTGATTTCTTGGCGTATTTTTGGGGATTGTTGGGATTCGGTGTGTTCTCTTTTGCCTATAAAAAGGCTGATGAGTTAACTTGTTCTTCCCACATTTCCTTCACCACGCAGAGATGATTGCCGGAGTTCGTCGGGCCGACTTGAGGAAGAAGAAGATCATGCTCTTCCAGCATGTAAGGAGCCGAAAAAGAAGGCGTCTTCGAGCAAATGTCCTCTGCAACGATGGATCATGGAAGGATATCATAGCTTCCTTTGCTCGGGATGATCAGCAACTTCATATGGCGATTCGTCCGGGAGAGAGGAAGGGTCACATTCGACCACACAGCTTGCAAGCTGTATTTTCTCCCATCATGACGGTGGACGAGGGCAGACAAACTAGCCCTGTCTTCCAGTATTGAGTTGGGTATAAATCCCAACTCAATCTGTCATGGCGTATGGAGGGTGGGCTCTTGAATAATTTATACAAGCCCAGTTATGTATCCTCCCGCCATTAATCATTTTCTTGTTCATCGACTGTGGAAGTCGATGAACTGCTGTAGAAGACGAAAAAGATCTCCACCAATACGAGAACCTGGCAGAACAGACTCTTGGTGTGATCCTAAATGAAAATGAGAAATCCTTTGTAGACGGAATTTCCCTCGTATGTAATCATGAAGATGAAAAACCCTTTGTAGACTGGATTTCCCTCATATGTAATCATGATTAATAAAATCGTCTTCTTTTACGCATCTGATGATTTGCCATATTCTTTGCTGTGATGAAGTTTGAATATGTGTAGCTTCGCCACGTCTGAATAACTTTACGCCGACTCTGATAAAAAGAGTCTGATCTCGTCCCGTCTTTTACGCGTAACTGAAGACGCGTAGAAAAACTGTTTAGCATTTAAGTCGCATATTCGAACTGTCCTGCTGTTTTGGACGAGAAATTGCGTAGAATTCTGAACTTGTCACTTCTCTGATAAGAAGAATTCTTGTTCAGACCATCATCTTCAAGAATGATTTTCCGAAAACCCCTTGAAATAGGGCGAGAAATGGCTATCAAAACTGAGTCGCCATCTTGAACTGTAGAGAAAATATTCTGACTAGGTTTTGGCTGGACTTCCAATCGACCCAAGAAGAAGAGTCATTTTCCATGTTGAACCCTGTATGCTTTGGGTACTGGGGATGTTTTGAGACCAAGAAGGAGCTTTTTCTGTGTGAACCCTTGTAAATGTCCAGATATACGCATACTCTGGCATGCGTATTTTAAGAACTGCGGAAAGTCATAGATCCGTAGTGTAGATGAGCATAAAATCGTAAGTTTGTAGCCTCTCGAGCGTAAAAGCTGCTGAGCATAAGAGCATCCGGGCGTAAAACTGTAGATCTATGGCCTCTGAAAAGAAAACTTCCGAGCGTGAAGTCGTAGATTTGTCGCCTCCGAGCATAAAAAGCTTCTGGGCGTGAAATCATAGATTTGTAGCCTCTGAGCGTGAAGTCGTAGGTTTGTAGCCTCTCGAGCGTAAAAGCATCCGGGCGTAAAACCATAGACTTATAGCCTCTGAGCGTAAAACCGTAGATTTGTAGCTTCCCGAGCGTAAAAAGCTCTTTAGCGTAAAACCGTGAATTTGCTCTGCGCGAAAATTTTGAATCCGCTGACTGTCTGCCTTCCCTGGATAATAGGCTGACGTAGTCCCCGATCATAACCGAATATTAAATATCGGATTTGGTTAGGGATTCGAGGAATCTATCTGAACTCTATAAATACCCCAAGGCCTTCAGAGAAACTTTTCATCTGTCTTTTGCAAAACCCTAGCTTTTCAAGAACCTTTCCTCTTCGTCTCTTCTTTTGAGAACTCTGAGTTTTAGCAATGGCACCAAAACAACCTTCCGCCTCTAAGGGGAAGAAAGCTGTCTCCTCTTCTCACTCTTCCGCCCAAGCAAGAGCGATTCCCATCGGGCAGAGTGAACCTCGCTCGGAACGTAGTGTCCCACCGTCAAGCTGTGCGCCGGGCGTTATAGGTAAAACTTTTGAGACGACAAGAACGAAGAAAAATCCTTCGCACACGTTGTACGTGAACGCGCTAGGCCATCTTCTGTGCTGAGAGCTTCTTCGGGGAAGACGATGCACAGAGATGTTTTATCATTTACGCCCACATTCCTAATGTGTCAGCGTAAAGACTCCATATTTTCGCAGTCTAGCGTAAAAGCTTTGACTGTCGAAATTTGGCGTATAGTACAAAATTTCAGTGTTACGCTCTAGATAAAAATTCCGGCGTAACAATTCAAATTTTGGCAGTCTGGCATAAAAACACAGACTGTATACTGCCAACCTTGAATTTTACGCTTAGGAAATGGACTCCCGCGTAAAAACTCAAGTTTTCACAGTCTTGGCGTAAAAGCACAGAACTGTCGATCTTTGGCATAAACTGCAAGACTGTAATGTCTAGTATAGAAACTGACATGTTCTTCTTGCACTTTGTAGTTGACTTGCAGATATCTCCGTTGGCTGAGGTGATGGGTTCTGCTGTTGGGATGCTGCACTCCAATTACCTGGAGGATTTGTCCCATATGACATTTCCTATTTTCAGACCCCAGTATCCTGAAGGAAGGGGAATCCTGATATCGTCTCAAGGAGAGCTAATGCTGTTGAGCATGATCAACGGAGAGCCCCTGATGTATATAGACGGGGCAAAATACAGAAAACCAGCTTTCCTCTTCGGGGATATGATTGATAAACAATCCCAGACGAAGCCCAAGAAGGAAGACTGGGTTTTTACTGTTGGGGGCATGGTCATGTACTGCCCAAGATGCCGAGGGATTACCCTATCTCGGCATTCTTCCATGCTACGCATCCGAGGAAGACGTCGTGGACTCTGACCCCTAATCTTCACGGCCAGCTGGGGAAGATATTTTATCAGAAAGGATCCGACCAAGGATCATTTGTGAGCCGCCCTTCAGGCCCTGTGATGCCTTTCAGGGGATTGTTTCCGGGCATTGTCCCGAGTGAAGACACTTCATTGCTCCAACCAGTCCAATTACCGACTTTCTGCAATGAATTTATGGGGCATGGAGGAGTGTACCCCAAGGTTAGTCCTCAGACCAATGGGTGGGTTACCCCTACAAATCTTCGATGGGCTCGTTTAGCTGCCTGGGCCCTGAAGCATTTTCAGACTGAGTTGGAGAGCATTGGTCTGTACGCGGCTGTGAGTGCTACCAGTGTTGGGTTACCTCTCAACCCCAACCTATTTGTGGCTTTGATGGAGCGATATATCTCGCTCACTGGGACTTTCGCCACTCCACTGTGGGAGTTGGGATTGGCCATTCACGAAATGGTAGAGATTTCAAGACTGCCAATGGGGGATACTCCTTATGAAGAGTATGTTCCCAGAAACCGGGAGCTGGGGGATACAAACCCTCGGGTGGTGGCAGTGTACCAGGAGCTGATGAGCCATTACCTTGCGTGTACCGCCTTCTATAATGAGCCCTCTGATTTGGCTCATACCAACAAATGGGCATCCTATCTCTTCTTCCACCAGGCTAGAAATGTTAAGCCGGATAAGGTGGTAGATAGCCGAGATAGGCCCTTGAACCTCCTGAGCATGCTCAATGCTCAAGTAGTCGACGACCTTATTGAAGACGCTGGGGCTTCAAATCGAGTTCTCGACGAAGGGATAGGGAAATATCCTGCAGGTACTAAAGCCTACAGTTATTTGAGGCATTGCCGCCGGCCTTTGTCAAGGGAAGCTCAACTGGCTGGCTTCCTCTCTGTATGGCTACGCCGACTGGTAGTACCAGGCATTGCATCTTCGGATCGCATTCACCGCAACACCTTATGGCCTGCAGTGCGTCTGGTGTTCGGGGCAAGACTGGGTCTTCTCCCTGCCATGGTATGCCGCATACAAGCTGGCCTGAAGGCCATTACTGATGGGCTGCTTTCCGATGAAACACGGCGTAACAGCTTTCCCAGGGTAGAATTACCGTTCCTGTATTTGAGGGGATGGTTAATTCTTCATAACCCCAGGGTGATGTCTCCCGGCTCTGGCAGTAGTTCGGGAAGTAATTTCTTGTTGAATTACAAGAATTCTACCTGGAACGTGACCACAGTTTTAGACTGTCGGCGAGCGTTAAATTTTGCTCACAGCTGGAAGCTCTTCTGCACCGTCCCCACTGTACATCTCAATCAACAGGGGAGCAGGCTTCAGGACTCAGGTGAAGGGCAGACCGTTCTTTCTCCTGAAGCTTTTAATTGGTTGGTCTGCATTAGACCTTCCCATTTATTGTACAGAAGTGAAGACCAATGCTTCTTGGAGCCCTACCTGCCTAGTCGGTTTGCCAAGCAGTTTGGGTATGATCAATTGCACGTGGGCAATGCCATCACCAGCTTCAAGTCCAGAGGTGGACTTATTGATGGAGCGAGAGGAAGGCCGTACTTCATAATGGGTTGTACTGGGACGGCTTTTGACAGCTATATCATCCACGTAACACTCTACAGTTTTGCGTAAATGCTCATGGAATATGTTACTCATAGCTCGTTGGTATGTAGCTCCGGCATTTTTCAGTCCGAAGGGCATGACCATATAGCAATATACCCCCAATGGTGTCCGGAAGGCAGTATGCTTCTCGTCTTCAGGATGCATCTTGATTTGATTGTATCCTGAAAATCCGTCTATGAAAGACATGCGTTCAAAACCGCATGTATTATCGATCATGACGTCTGTAGTGGGAAGAGGAAACTCATCCTTGGGGCAGGCTGCGTTCAGATCTCGGTAATCGATGCAGACACGTACTTTTCCATTTTTCTTCATGACCGGGACAACGTTGGTGACCCAGTCAGGATGTTGTTCTTCCCGGATGAAGCCGCAGGCTATCAACTTCTTGATTTCAGCTTCAATGGCGTCCATCATGTCTGGACGGAATCGGCATTGATGTTGCTTCACAGGCTTCGAATTGGGCAATATATTGAGCTTATGAGTAGCCACTTTTGGATCGAGACCTGGCATATCCTCATAATCCCACGCAAAGACGTCGATATATTCTCTTATCAGCTGGATTATTTCTTTTCTTTCTTCTTCGGAAAGATTATTACTGATAAATATCGGCTTTGGTGAAAGTTCATCCCCAACGTCAATCTGGATAACTTTATCTTCAGTGGGGGGTTCTCTCTGCTCGAACCTGAGTTCCCACTGCGTATCCATTTGCTGAGCCCAAGAGTCATTCTCAAACGGTTCAGATTCTTGTTCGTCTGCTTCGAGAGAATCTGTCAATACTGTATTTACTGAAAATGCTCGTTCGAGATCATATGAGCCGGAAGACGACGAGCCATCTTGAGAAGAGGAAGAGATCCTCATTTGACTCAGAAATTGCAAGGGAGGTGGTATACCCTAACCTGAAACGAGTTCGTTGACAGTAGGGATCACCGTGCAACGGCATTCGCCTGCCTTTCCCGTAGTTGAGGCCTGGTTCCAGCTTCAAATCATAACCCATACTTTGCATAATCTTCAAAGCTTGCGGGCTATATCTGTGAACTTGCATTTTACCAGCATCGTCATCGGGAGAATCTTCTTTTACAGCCGGTTCATTGCGCATACGACCGAAGACTATTGAACGCTGACCGCTGCGAGTGGACGGGACAATAAAGGTAGAATCTTCATGTGGCCCATATGTCGTGATGACATTAGATGTTGACGCTACTTTCCACACATACGGATGATAGGAATCTATGGCTTTCAAGAATCTTTGTGATATAGGTTCTATATTGTTATGGGGAGAGGATTCCTGATCAGGAATTTGAGCGTCAATGTACTGAAAAAGAGGATCTTTATTATCATCAGAAACCGCGTTCCTGGTTGTATTTACATCAATCGGCTGCTTGTTGCGCCGAAGGTTGATGACCAAGGGTGGAGGCTTTTGGTTCAAAGTGATCACTAGAGGATCGCCTCTGTTTCATGACTTGGTTTTGTTCAGGTGGATAGCCAGGGGTTCCATGATTTTCGGACGAGTAGTTCGCCCTTTCACCTTGATTGATAGAGGTTGTTCGGCAGAGGGTTCTGGCTCCCGGTGGGATTCCTCCTCTGTCTTGCCTGACACCTCCTCCATGTAGTCTTGGGTGTACAACATGGCATCGGAGTAGTATGATTCTACTCCTTTAAACGGGTTAAGGTCAGCAAACTCCGTTTGTACTATTCCTTGGGCATCTACATATTTAAAGCATTGATGTAGAGTCGAAGGAACGATGTGGTGATCGTGGATCCATGGTCTGCCCAGCAGAATGTTGTAGGACACTTCTGAATCAATGACATAGCACGTAGCCACTGATCTGAGGTCGCCAATCTGGATCCTCAGACGAATCTTCCCCAACGGCTTACTTTTCCTGGCGTTGAAACCCACGATTGTAGTTGTAGTGTAAGCCAATTCGCTGGTAGGAATCCTCAGCGGTCTGAGCAGACTATGAGGAATGATACTGATCGATGATCCCGGATCTATGTGAATCCGGTCAACCTCCATGGAACCGACATATCCGGTGTAATAGAGGGGTCTGTCATGCTTGTTGTGTTTCAACAGCATGTCATCTTGAGTGAAAGTGATATTCGGGACCACCTCCATCACACTATGGCATTGAGGACACGCCACAGGTTCTTCATCAGGGGACTTGAGCTGGGTCAAGTATATATCCGCCTGCATTAATGCTTCACTCAGGACTTGACGAGTGTCTTTGGAGAGCCTGAGTAGTTCAAATATGGACAATCTGGCTGGTGTATTAGCCAACTGGGCCAGGATGTCGAAGTTATATGGCTTCTCCAAACCTTTGTTTTGAATGTTCTTCAAAGGTTTGTCAAAGCGCACTTCTTTTTGCTTGCCCTTGTCCGCCGAAGTTGGTCTCGAAGGACCTGTCTCTGGTACGACGGATTCAGGTTCTGAAGGTTTGGCAGCTGAAGCGTTTGCCGATGTATCTTCCTGACTTCCTCCATAGTCTTTGAGGTAGGCTTTCCCTGAACGGGTTCCAGTAGCCAAAACCTCTTCTTCTGATGTCGAGGATACCGCAACCATATGACATGGTTTATGTTTCGAGTTCTTCTTAGACTTAGCCTTGGCAGCTTGAGTCTCTTCCTCGATCTCTGACACCAGATCTGGATGAACCCACATAATCTTGCCCCGTTGGGTAGTTAGGGGTACCAGGTCATGATTTCGACCCCTGGCTGGAGGGAGATTAACGATGTTCATCGTTGTCCGGGAAATATGTACAACACCATCCGGAACTTCTTGAGGAGGCAGATTGTCAAATTGAAGAGAGATAATGTTGGCTGTGACCGTCTTCTCGCTGTTGCGCAGAGTGATGGCCTTAGCATCGATCAACTCCTGAATTTTCCTCTTTAGTACATAACACGCCTTTGTGGGGTGATGTATGTACCTATAAAAAATACAGTACTTGGGGTTATTGGTACTGCCGACTTCATTAGGCCGCTTCACCTCAGGGAGGGTAACCTTGCCGCTTTTGACGAGACACTCGAATATGCTCGGAATATCGTCGTCGTCAAAAGAGTACACTTCAATGGGCCTGGAAGTCCCAGGTTTCGTCTGTGTGGTTGCCGCAGTCTTTTGCCTGGACGTATTGATCGCCAGAGCTTCTTTTCCTTTGGAACCACGGGGATGGTCGCTGTTGGAGGATGACCTCTTGCCTCTATCAGAGGCAGATATCATAATTCCATTATCACGCACCTTCCGACTGTTGTCTTCCGCGGCTACCGCCGAGATGATGAACGAGGGCCAATCATGGAACTGATATGGTCCTGTGAACACCGAGATCACTGGAAGAAGATTCTTCCTGCAAATGTCCACCAATGCTGAGTCTGGAACTCCGGGAGGCATTTGCAAAGTGGCTTGACGAAAACGTTCGATGAAAGTGCGAACGTTCTCTTTTTCTTTCTGCTTTACTTCAATGAGAGAGGACATAGACATGTCCATCCCTCCTTCGTAGAATCGCGCAAAGAACAAAGTCATGAAATCTTCAAAGGAAGTAATGCAGTTGTCCGCAAGACTACGGTACCACTGATAAGCCACTCCCGAGAGACAGCCTTTGAACACTCGAGTGAGAAGGGCGTCATTCCCTTGCAATAGCACCGTCATCATGCTAAAGTAGTTCATGTACTGGCTCGGTGATGTCTTTCCCTCAAACAAAGCCATAGTATGTGGTTTGTATTTAGGAGGAAAATGGACCTCATCCCAGATAGCTGGGTAAGGCTGGTTGATTCCCAATTTCTTTAGCTGATCCTTATGTTTTAAGGCATCAAATTGGGCCTTCAATTCCCGCACTGCCTGCATCGGATCTTCAGCCGGTAGAAGAACCGCGGAGTGGTGAGAGGTCGGTTGTATCGTAACCCCAACAGGAGGCAATACATTCTCCGAATTAGGAAGTGGAGGGGCTGCTGACTCCTGGTCTAGAGCAGGCTCCTGATTTGCGTTGGATGGTGGTAAGTCCACCCCCACACGTATCTGAGTCGGAGGGACCTATGCTTGAGCTATAGCAGTTGTGTGTTGAGTCAGCATCATCTGGTGCATATTCTCCATCATGGACTGTATCTCTTTCAGGGATGTCTCCAACACAGCGATGCGTTGCTCAGTACTTCCTGACGATGCTGCCTTTTCATGTTCGTCTTCAATGGCATAGACTCTCATTTCTTTGGATGTCATTGAAGGGCTGGTATAGGTCTCTGTAGAGAATGACTCTATACTTTCAGCATCTGATTCGGGAAACTGGCGACCCCCAGTGTCGGAATCAGAAGAATACGAAGCCGGTTGTCGTGACCTCGAACGAGTGTTTCGGAACACTCCAGCTTCAATGTTCTCAAGGAGTTTGTTGAATCTCCTCTGGCTCGGAGTTCTAGAGGGATGACGTCTTGAATTCTACCTTCCTCTAGGAACGTGTGAAGCCATATTCACTGATGCATGTGCAGGCTCTTCTTCCTGGGAAGACAGAGAGTAGTTCAACCGGTTGAAAACCGACCGTTTTGCTTCAGAACAACAATAATTAACTACAATCCTATGACTATTACAATAGTGCTCCCTAGGAGGCGTAATAGACATGCTGGAAGATCCCCTATCCTTGCGCTTCTGGATCAGATATTCACGCAAGTCAGGAGGATTTACAGAAGAAGAAGACTTATTCCTCTTGTCTACATCAGTTGGCATGCGGATATTGGGAACCATAACTTTTCCCCTGCAACCTATATACAGCAGTTCAGCCATCTGAGTAGCAGATGATCCCCGAGGAGTGTCTCTCAGCGAACCAGGTTTTCTTTATGCTGAGGGGCTTAACCTGGCGTAATTTTGAGCTTTGCTCAGGCTGGCGTAAAACTGAGGAAGCCTTCAATCGGCCATCTGCTTCTCGCGTAATTTGGAGAGCGGGCAGATTCTTCTCTTGCTGGCGTAAAGGCCAAGAAGTTGAGAAGTCCGCCACTTGTTTTCCCTTGCGTAGATTGCAGGGACCATCTGCTTTTCCGCGGAGGGCAAATGCATTCTTACGCGCAGAGCGCGTTTGGAATTTCTGATTTGGCGCTGAGACATTATCAGAAATCTTGCCTGCCACGTCACAGACGGGAGACTTGAGTTTTACGCGCAGAGCGCGGAGTAGACTTCTGGATTAGCACTGAGGCATTGCCAGAAGTTGTGTCTATTCCGTCAGTGACGGGAGACACAGTTTTACGCGCAGAGCGCGGAGTAGACTTCTGGATTAGCACCGAGGCATTGCCAGAAGTTGTGTCTATTCCATCAGTGACGGGAGACAGTTTTACGCGCAGAGCGCGGAGGTTGCGAAGCTACAACCTTGCTGGTCGGAGAAGCCAGAGAGTCGGCAGGAATGGTAGGGGATGTCCGGGGCATCCACACCTTACGCAGTTTCCTGTTGTCTTGGACCGAGAGAGAGTGAGAGCTACCCCCTGCTCGAAGCATATCTTCTTAGGCAGATTGGTCGAACTGGACGACCAAGGTCTTCTTCATTGATCCTACTGATACTGCATCGTGTTGAGCAATTGCTTTCTCGTCAGATGAGAAAGAGGTCCCCAGCAGAGTCGTCATCTTGTGTTTGATAATAAACGGAAGAAATAAACAAGGTTTATACAAAACCCTTTCTTAGGTTTACAAACAAGAAGTACTATTAATCCTATACAAGGATGTTAAGTACAAAATTTAATCTGGGTAAATATTGCTATAGGAGTCTGATCTGCGGTCGATCACTTTGTCCCTTGGACCACACGATGATGAAAAAGTGCTGTAGAAGAAGGAGATGCTTCAAAGATTGCAAGAGGGAGTGCATGCTCGATGCCAAAATCGTCGATCACTGCTCTCTGTCTGTGCTCTGGATTCTTCTCTCTCAGAAAGTCAATTTCCGACCTTCGACTTTGATTCTTCGACTCTCTGACTTCTATTCTCCAAATTTTTGACCTTGGAATTTCTGACCCTGGACCTCTGTCAATAGAGGTCTCTATTTATAGGGTTTTTAGTGACAGTAACCATCCAGTCGGTGTAGAAGCCGGAGAGTGGAGAGTATGGCACTTTTTACGCAGCGATTATAATAACTGCCACCCACGTATAGATGATCTTCTGAATCTGCGTGTGACGCGTGTCCCATGATGAGATAATGCGTATAACTGCTGCGAAGATCACGGCGTGCAAGCCACGTGGGTAACTGCCCCTTGCGTAGAAAAGGTTGGCGTAGAAGCCAATAACTGTCACCATGGCGTAGAAGCCAAATAGTTGTCAGGTTGGCGTAGAGGCCAAGTGGTTTGTCGAGTCGGCATAGAAGCCAAATAAGCGTAGAAGCCTTGTAGGCGTAGAAGCCTGCTGCTGAATGGATAGGTAGCTAGCGTAAAAGATAGTTGATCCTCCTTCCTTGACTGAGGTCTTGAGCGTATTCTGGACCAAATAGCCTTATCACGCAAAAAAAATGCAAATATAGCATGAGTTGGCGTATTCCGAGGAGATAGCGTACAACGTGCTCCTTATAGTTGAAGATAGTCCGGTTGGCGTATTTCAAGGAGATAGCGTACAACGTGCTCCCATAGCTAAAAATAGCCTGATGGCGTACTATACAGAGGTGATGATGTGGACGTATTAGCCGTAATTATGGCTCGCTCAGTCTTTGAAAATAGAACCAAATCTCGTGCATTAAATGCATAGATCTGCCCCCATTCTGCGCATTAAATGCAGAGACGTGCCTCGAGCTCTGTACGAAGAGCAGCTTTTGACGTGACAGTTTGTTTTGTCTTCTGCTGAGCGTAAAAGCTCACATCTGCCTGTATAAAACTAGGCAGCGTATTCCCTTGTACGCGTAAAAGCACTTTGTATCAAGGAAATGTCACTAAACGACGGTTTGGGTCTCTGTGCCGAACCATCATTACAACCGTCGTCTGGGTAGTTGTGCAGTACTCTTTATCAGGAGTCAGGTTCACTGCATAATTTGACAGGTTCATTCGAGGAATACGAAGCGTTCCTCGTACTCTTCTATGCTGCATTGAAAGCAGATAAGTTTTACGCCATAAAGACGAGATAGCAACATTTTTACGCCGAAGCAGTCTGAAAATACTGCATTACGCGGGTTGCTCTGGAGCTATATTTTACGCTGTACTAGCGATAAAGCTCTGTTGTACGCCGATGGCTCTGAAGTCATGTTTTACGCTACACAGCACTGAAATACTGCGTATAGATTTGCAGCGTATTTTTCATGCTTCTACAATAATTAGTTTAACATATATTAGAATTAATTAATATTACTTAAAACTTTGGTTAACTAATTAATTATCCTAATTATATAATAAAATAAATAAGTTATTTCAAATATTAATTCATTATCTTATTTAGTAATTAATTACTAATAATTAGATTATCCCAAAAAAATTGGCAAATCTAGAAAGTATGGCCACATCCAAACTGTTTGGCCTTGTCGTGTCGAACATGGAACTTTATAGCTATGTTGCATGGACACAGGAAAATGGTGTCCGTACCCATATCATGTCCATACTCGTACTATCCGTGTCCATATCGTGCAATATAGGTGACTATTTACTGTATCTATCCGAAAATGTCTGTATTCCATATCCGTATCATGTCTTTATCTGTACCCGTGGCAGTACTCCGTATTCATGCAACATAGGTGTAACAAGGATGGGCTAGAGCAAACTTTCACATAAACTATGACATTCGAAATAAAATATTTAATAAAGTATGGTAAAATAAAATAATGCATATTTGAATAAAGACAGATTTACTCTTAAGACATACAAAGAAGCAAATTGCATATAGGAGTTATTAATGTCAAAGATGATAATATACAAAAAAGGTCATATATGAATGCATATAGACTATGAAATGCTATAGAAGGAAAGATTTAGATTATACCATATGACCTTATAATAGCAAAGGCATATTTTTATTTAAAAAAGGACATTGCTACACTAAATCTTGATCAAATCTTAGTCAAATTAATTTAATCCTTCCAATGAATGTAGAGATGGAAACATGAAATGTTTGTATAGCTTAGCCCATGAACACCAATTTATTATAACATAGGAAGATGATACAGCACATTTATATTAGAAAAAGAAAACTATGAAGAGAAACTAATGAGTAGATGGTACAATTTGAAAGAAGAGGAGTTTAAAAACAATTTAATAAAGGAAGATGTAATATAGAAGAAACTAACATTATTGAAAATACATGTCTAGCTACATCAATATATTCATGGAAAATCTAGAGGAATTAGCTTGTGATGCTAGAAGAGGTTGATGGTTGAGTACGAACTCCCCGACAAAGACAGGTTCTTATAATGATATAAAAAATATGGAAAGGTATATTTCTTATGTGCAAATAATTAGGAAGATGTCCGTATCAGTATCATATCATCCAAAATCATCAGGAAGTGAGGAAATCTTAGATGAACATCAAACAAGTGTTTGTTGCAGAGTAGCGATTATACATTGTTCTAAGATCTCTTTGGCTTGAGGCTACAGTTGTGGAGGTCGTATCGACGGGGATGGGGGTCATGGAGGAAACAATTTTCTAGGTTTCAGTTGTAGAAACGGCGATGATAGAGACGACAATGGTGGCTATTGTTGTATATTCGGATGACGAAATCTGCAATGTAAATAACCTTGTCATTCCATGTTCTAATATGAATCTTTTCTTCTTGATACAACGATTTTTCTTGTTAACCCATCATATTTAACGATACTGTATAACCTTATACAGATATGGATGTACTTTTCATTCTTAATAAGGGCATGATGAGAATATAAATTCTCAATAGTGTTTTCCAATTAAATTATCATCACCGTACAAATTGGGATATATCTATTTGAGGAGTTATTTTAGGGTTTTATAATAAAATAAAGGATTTTATCTTGTAGGAAAAACTGTGAAATAGGACTTCGGGACAAGAACATAAGTTTTTAATTTTTAACTCAAAATGTAGGGTTGGGGGTGGCATTTGGTAGGTGACAAGGTTTGGGACTATTTTGGAGGGTTTAGAAGGATTTTTCTCTCATTTATATCTTTTGACTGCAACAACAAAGTGGATCATATTTTTATGACTGGAAATATCAAATAACTATTAGGGATAGACTTTATGGTGATAGAAGGAAATAACGAAAAAGATATACACCTAATCACTCCATGGCAAGAAGATACGTTGTAGATACCATCAATCGCATACGCAGTTGAAACTCATTTTTTTTTATTTCTTTCAAATGATCCGAACTACAAGAGATTTCAGCCTTTGAATAGGCATTGACAAAAGATAAGACTCAATCATATTGAAACTCTATTAGTAAGCTTTATCCAAATAATAGATGAAGACATTAAAATAAGAGAGAAGCTTTTTCCAAACTGGAGATGGCATATCCAAATTCTGGTTCTAACTTCTAATCAAACTCAAATTTAAAGCTACAAATTCAAATTCAGATCAGAATTCAAGCTTACATAATTTGAGATAAACCTAAATAAAATTGAACTAAAATCAAAATAAAATCCTAAATATCTATGTTGTTATGGGCGACGCCTAGGCGTCCAGGTCAGATGATGCTCGCCTCGACCCGCATAAAACATCTTCGTGCCAGTCGACGGGCGCCTAGGCGGACGCTTAGAGCCAACCTGGGGAATTTCAGAGGCGCACCTAGGCGCTCGAGTGACTGAATACATGCTTTACATTACCCATTCTTAAATGTTGCTACTGCTACCTGCTGCTACTGCTACTATTTGTTGTTACCTGTGGTGATCTCAGGGTTTCTCTGCTTCAGGGTATCTGTAAAGATTCCAAAAATTTAAAGTTGAGCACTATCATGTGTTTCTTGTAGGCTAACTGAATCAAGCCTGACATTCTCTTTTATTCATGAGACTACAATGTCAGGACCAACAGTCAAGTCAAGTCAAGTCAAGTCCAGTTCCATTGAGTTGCATAATACTCGTTGGAGTCGTAGCCTGTTTGCCACATTGTCTGTGAGCCAAAGGATTGTATCCACATGTGACTTTATTGAGACCAAAGTTGTAATTGTCGTATGTTGGAATAATAGTTGTTACATGCTGTTGCTACTGCTACCTACTGCTGCTACCTGGAAAAAAATGCAGAAAAACCTGGACGAACGCCTAGGCGCGCCCAGGCGAGACGGACCTACTGTCGCCTCGCCTCGCCTAGCGCCCAGTACAACATAGCTAAATATAAGTTCACAATCATTTGTGTTCTGTCAATTTTGTCTGTGTGGTTATCAGATGTAGCTCTGATATCAAAGGCATGATCGAAGATAAATTTCTTAAATTTTTGACACAAGACATTGTGAGTTATATTTTACGTATATTTGAGTACAGATTTTTCTTGTTTGATAACAGTGAAGTTTGGAGATAGAGAGGAGAGAAGGAGAAAAGTAGGAGAAGAGAAAATATGAGAAATGAGATTGCAAGGACATAAAACCCTATGTTGCATCTCATGTCTATTTATATTGATATGCAATACACCCACAATTACTATTATACCCTCATATGATAAATAACAAAATAAAATAACTCTAACACTCCTCGCTCAAGCAGGAGCATATAGATCAGACATGCCCAGCTTGCTACATAAATCAGAACGATCAAATGGTTTGGTGATGATATCACCTAATTAATCCTCTGACCGAACATAAGGAGTGACAATATGTTTCTTCGGCAACAAATCATGAACAAAATGACAATCCACCTCGATATGCTTCGTACGCTCATGAAATACCGGATTACTTACAATAAACATTGCTGACTTATTATCACAATACATCTCCATCGGAATATGAATCATAATCCCCATTTCATGAAGAAAAGATTGCACCCACATCATCTCAGAAGCTGTATGATCCATCGCACGGTATTCGACCTCTACACTAGAACGAGCCACAACATTCTGCTTTCTTACTATGCCATGTGACAAGATTGCCACCAAAAAACGTACAATAGCTAGAAGTAGACCTCATATTACTGCGACTGTCTGCCCAATCAACATCACTGAACCCCATCACCGTAAGCAACTGGAAAGGTTTGTACAACAAACCCTTTCCAGGTGCACCCTTCAAGTATCGAAGAATGTGAGAGATAGCCTCCCAATGTGGTTGCTGAGGGACATGCATAAACTGACTAACTACTCCAACTGCATATGTGATGTCTGGTCGAGTAACAGTAAGATAATATAAGTTTGCAACCAAACGTCTATAATATCCAACATTTTCAAATAACTCTCTCCTGTCAGCATCAAGATTGTCATGATAATCCATAGGAGTCAACTGGACGACACTTGGGCATCCCAGTCTCGGAGAGCAAGTCTAGAACATACTTGCGTTGTGACAGATACACACCCTTCTTAGATCGAGCAACCTCGATTTCAAGAAAATATCGAAGAAGACCAAAATCCTTAGTATGAAACTGATGACTAAGGTAGGCCTTCAAGTCCACAATACCAGCATGATCACTCCCAAATATAATGATATCATCAACATAAACAATCAACATGATAATACCTGCTGCGAAAGAATGTCAAAAACTGAATGATCTGATGTGGTGCGCTGAAAGCCATACTGAATGAGAACTGAATTGAACTTGTCAAACCAAGCACGAGGTAATTGTTTCAGTCCATATAATGCTTTCTTCAATCGACATTTTGATACGTTTATCAAACTGAACATAAATTTCATTATAAAAGGCAGATAACATATTTGGAAACTCAGATCTTTCTTTCATTAAATAACACCAAGTCATTCTGGAATAATCATCAATAAAAATAACAAAATACTAAAATCCTTTCGGACTTTTGACTCTATAGACCCCAAATATCAGAATGAACAAGATCAAAATGCTCTAATTGATGACTTTAACTACGACGAGGGAAGGAACTATGGTGATGCTTGCCTAACTGACAAGCCTCACATTCAAGACTAGAAACATGACTCAAACTAGGAACAACTTGATGCAACTTAGCCAAAGACGAATGTCCCAAACGATAATGCCACTGTAATGGAGAAATAGATACATAAGTGAAAGCCTTTCCAGGTAGATCTAAGTAGTATAGTCCATCTTTTTCATGTCCCGAACCAATCATCTTGTTCGTCCTGAGTTCCTGAAAATCATACGAATTTGAAAAAAATGTCACAAAACATTGAAATTTTTTGGTTAACTCGCTCACAGATAACAAATTAAATGAAAAATTACACATATAATGAATCAAATAATGATAGTGATTGAGTAGGATGAATGACACATTTCTCAAGCACAGAACGGGTAGACCCATCATCCAAGATAATATTATGTTTTTCATGGGACTATGATTATGAAATAGAGGTTATACCAGACAAGTGAGAGCTTGCTCCTGAGTCGATGACCCAAGAGGTGGATGGTGACTAGGTTGCCACAAAAATAGGATTACATATATGTGCCATGGTTGCAGTAGGTTGGGAGGTGATACTAGCAAACGCGTTCAACTTCTGGAGGATCTGTTCAAATGAAGATGAGGTATCGAACGTTGAAGTCTGATTGAAATCCGAAGTATCATCTCTGGGAGCAGAAGTGGTGACCTGGGACTGCATATTTTCATCATGCACTTGATGTGCATATTCTGGTTTGCCCCACTTGTCCCAACAATAGTCTTCGACATGACCGAACATTCCACAATAGTTACACTTCCGTGGTTGACCACGGCCACCACCATGACCATTGTCTCTACCACCATGGCCTCCTCCTCGACCAAAACTATGACCACCATCTCTACCGCCACGTCCACTACCACGTCCACCACCACGACCAGCAGCACTAGAAACTAGGGCAGAAGAATCAGTACTCGGCACCACAGAATTGTCCTAGAAAGGAACAATTGAGACGGGAGAAAGTATCTACCACCGTAGGTAACTGATCTCCAGCAAGGATTTAAGCTTTATAAGGTTCGAGCACATGATCCAAGCCGGCTAGGATAAGTGAAACATGAAACCCTTCCTTCTGTCTCTGAGCTTCCTTCAAATCAATAGTAACAGGATAATATTGAAGCAATTCCTCCCACAAAGCCTTCTTTGAAGCCAAATATTCATTCACAGGCTTCTCATTTTGCTTTGTATTAAACAATAACTCGTACAACTCATAGATACGGACAACGTTTCGCTTCTGGGTATTCTTTCAGAGATGCCCAAATCTGTTTGCTTGATTCACACCACTGAACATTAGCAGCGATATGCGGCTCCATACTATGCCACAACTACGACATAACGTATGCATCTGCACTCATCCAACCTTCATACTCAGCGAAAGTTTCAGGCGGGGGTTCTTCCATCAAAAACATCTTCTTCGCCCTTAACACCACTTTGATAGACTTGGACAAGACAAGGTAGTTCGCACCATTGAATTTCACCACTGTAATTGACTTTCTCAATTCATCATTATGATTAACAGTAAAAGGAGAACCACCTCCGCTACCACCACCACTATTAACCTCGCCAGAAGATTCGGTCCACACCATACTTGCAGATGCAACAGAAAGACGAGATCTTTGAAACCATAGATCTCACAACAAACCTCAACCGACGACGAACAACCAACAGAGATCTGTAGAAACCCTAGATCTCATAAACGAACCACGAACAACCACGAACAACGAACGACGAACGGCGAATCATAAAAAGTAGAAAAATAGCCAAAATTTATCGGCCATGTCATGGATGGGATGTACAGTACTTTTAAAATATGCTCTGATACCAAGTGAAGTTTGGAGACGGAGAGAAGAGAAGGAGAAAAGTAGGAAAATGGAGAATATGAGAAAGGAGATAGCAAGGACATAAAACCCTAGGTTGCATCTCATGTCTATTTATATTGATATGCAATACACCCACAATTACTATTATACCCTCATATGATAAATAACAAAATAAAATAACTCTAACAATAACCTTGTCCAATATCAATTTATTGTATTGTCAACTGCGAGCCTCGGGCCTTAAGATCAACCCGATTTTCCTTGCCTCGTGATCTGGACTGGATCGTAACTCGTAACATCACTTGGTGTGTGTTGTTTGCTTATGACAGTATGCTAATTGATGATAATAGGGACACAGATTTCTCAAGGTAAAATGAGTAAAGAAGCTCGGAATGTAAATTATTTGGAACTAAGAGGATGGGTCTGGAATGTATGAGACACAACCTTAGTGAAAATGCACTAGTAGTCACCTTAGTCAAGAATCCTTAATAATGATTGTATTTGTGAATTATAATGGATCAAACATTCACCATGAAGGATGATTGGGGAGAATAAATCTCATGAAACTTGACTGATAAGGTTGGCACAGACAAGAATTATGAAGAACTATGTGGCTGAGATACACCTGAAACTGATCGGAAAACTCTACTTGATGGCTATATGATCCACATGCTTTATAGGTTAGCATAGTTGGGAAATAAAACAACAGTATCACTAAAAATGGACAGTTTAGTAAACAATAATGTTGAGATGGAAAAACAACAATATGTTGGAGGATAGAAGATGATGTGAGTGTATTTATTTTGAAGTTAGTCGGAGCTTAAATAAAGATAAGAAGATAATTTTGATTGTTCGGATATGTGCAAGAAGGATGATATCTGGAATTTAGGAGTGACAAGATTGTGCAAAACAAGGAGAGAAAAAGAAGAAGAAGAAGGTGGAGTGAAGCAGAAAAAGATGGATCTGGAGTGCAGTAAAAAGGACATGGTAGTTGTTGTGAAATAGATGAGATGCCTTGCAACTGAACTAAATGGAGAAGAAATCATGCAAGAAACCAAAAATGTGGAATCGTGGTAGTGCTGCAGTTGCTGTTGTTGCTACTATTGTTGTCATTGCCTCTGTTTTTTCTGTTGTATATTTGAAGATAGGTGGAAAACGCCCCCTCTCTTCTGTATATTGTTGCAAACCATTTTGAAAAGGAAAATAGTAGAAAACATCATTCCCATATAAAGAGGGAAAACAAGAAAGACCATATTTGTTTTCCTTCAGGCATATCTTAGACTGTAGAAATATATTTTGCACTTACATACCCTTGAATCCGTAGACATGCTCACCAGAAGAGAAGCCTTGTACCTATGTAAACAAAAGGGAATTTGTAATTCAAGGGAAAGGTAAAAATAACTAGTCACGCTAGCAAAAGAGCTATGTTGCACGCACACGGGAAATAATGTTAGTATCCTCATCGTGTCCATACCTGTATCCATGTCCATATTTGTGCAACATCAGTGACGACTTAGTGTACCTATCTAAAGAATGTATGTATCTCGTATCTCTATCATGTCCTTATTTGTATTTGTGTCCATATTCATGCAACATAATAAAAAAGGTCCAAGTTTATAAGCCATAAGTTACATGGTTGACAGATGGTTGCAAAAACTTGTCAATTATTTTGTGGATCTTTCTTGCACTCCATAGCCAACTCCATAATGATGGGAGAAGTCTCAAATGTTGTGATAATGTCATTGAGTGAAAACAAGACATATACCGTACACAAGCAACAGTTAATATAATGCCTAACGTACATCAACAGAATGAGGTGTATAAAAATACCTGAAGGATAACTCAAAATGTCACTATTAGGTAAGATGGTCCTACAATTGCACAAAAAATGCATGATACTTCATGAAGAGATTAAATTAGTTTTTCCATGTAATAGAAGAATCTCGACTTAGCTTCATTATCATTTCTGAATGATGAATGTAAAGCATTGTTATATAGCCAGGGCAATATTTTACATATGATAGGTGCGAGTGCAACAACCAACAGCCTCTTAAGCCTCAACATCAAATGTTCTGCTAATGGAGCCTACATAGGGAATATTATTTACAACAAATGGAGCAAATATAGGGAAAGTTCACGAAACTTTTGTGCAAATAAATTTTTTAGTTTATTATTTCTTTTCTGGTCTATATTAGTAGCTTTTTTCTATTTATACTTGAGACTCTTGATAAATTGAATTTGAAGTATTTAATCGTTAATATTCCACTTATAGTTAAAATTCATTTGTTTTGAATATTTTCATATTTCAAAATTTCCCCTTGTCTCTTACTCCTTATTACCCCACTTGCTCACCTCCCACTCTTTTCAACCCAGTCCAAGCAGAAACATATGCAATCACTATTAGGAGTGATCTATACTGTTGAAGAAGAGGTTGAGAAAGCAAATTAGAGTCACAGAGCCAAAGGTGCTAGACCTTAATGTTTATGGTGTGCATCACAGAGTGTACAAAACTAAAAGCACTTGATTCAAAGAAAAGAATATTATATGCTGATGGGTAGAAAGACTAGATTTCTATCGAACAGATGAACCATTAAAGTCATACCTAGCTACTGATAGACATGAAATAGGTTTCTCATGGCCATGATATGTCATTGTTAGAGGATGGCGCTTCCCACTTGAACCAACTAACCAAAGACGAACTGTACAATCTTCCCCTCCACTAGCAAGCACTTTCCTTTCATAATTCCCAAGTAACTTATCAGCTAAGGTGGTAACTGGCCCATTATGACCTTTGAAAGAGCGGCAGGAACGACCCTACAGCAAAATTCACAGGAATGAGGTTTTTCTATAAAGAGGAAACATTTGATTTGAAAAGGTTGGAAATTAGTTACAATAGGATGAGCATCGTAGGTGCCTAATCAAAATGTTCAGTAACCAATATTCTTAATAAAAACTAAATTGTATATGGATTGTGAGGACCAAGAAAGATGATGAAAAAGATAACATGGCATAAAAAAGATATTCATAATCAGTATTATGAGATTAAGTGATAACACTTCAAGCAATAAATTTATAGTTGGAGTAACAAACAACAATCATATTTGACTTCACAAACATGTATTATTCTTTTTACTCTCCTCACGTCCAAGAAAAATTCTAATTATCAGTATTTTATTAAGTTAGAAGATTAATATGGCACTATCAAGTTGCTACCCTATATTATATAATGGCATGAATTTACAACATCACTTCCATTTTCGGATGAAACTTTGAAGTTGTTTTATTTAACTCACTAATCTCTATAAAAGCATATAATGACATAGGCGACCAACCCAAGTTGGGGCAGAAGTGAAGTTCATCCCGCTAGCTAAATCTCAAGACTAGTAGACCCATTTACAATGAGATAGCATCGGCTATCCGCTATAACTTTCATATGTAAGTCACTGAATCTAAATCCTCTCACAGTGGCAGCTGGATCAACGACAACAATGTTCCTTTGAAATAGAACACTGTCACTCTCATGGGTGCTAGTGAAGTTACAATCATACTAATAACCTGGGCCCCATACTGCTTATGGGAAAAATATAAAGTTCATCTTGTGATATATACTCGTAAGAAAAATATTTATGTACGGGTCAATGGTAGATACATTGATTTGCCGCTCCAATTTTATTTCTTCCTAGCCTCACCATCCTTGGGAGATAATAAAACAGAAACATATCTTGTCACTGTATGCTCGGGTTCAAAGGTCTCACCACCCGAATTCAGCAGACAGACAAGAGACACTCCCTTACCTAATGTACTCAACAAATACTTATGTTGCATACATAAAGATATGGTGGCATGATACAGATAAGGCACAGATTTCGGCTTGCCATGTATATGTTGTCATTCTCTGTGTTGAATCTAGCATGATACAGATACGGCACTGATTTTGGCTTGCCGTGTATATGTTGCCATTCTCTGTGTTGAATCTGAGACGGATATGAGAAGAAACGGCCATATTCGATTAATTTTGCATTATATATCCCCTCAATTTTTGTAGTAGTTGAATCGCATTCTGCTGCATCTAAAGGATTCTTACAAGTTGAGACAGACGATCACTGATGGCTGAATGTATTCAATACTCCACCTCCAAACATACCGTTTTGCAGTGTAACTTGCATAACTGCAGTGGGATTAGGGCTGTCAATGGTGACTGATAACCCGTTAACCCAACCCGAATTTTAGCTAAAATTTTGGATCTGGGTATAAAAAATCATAGGAAGGAAAAAAAAACACTTAAAAATAGAAGAAAATGTGTGTTTGATTAAGCGGGACCTGGAATGTGTTGTCGGATTATGCACCAATTAATCTTATTACGTGATACACGTACCTTTTTCCACAAAAGGTAATAAAATGTTAATAAAAAATACTTAAAAAAAGCTTCGAGTTGAGTGATATAAAACCCATTTAACTCAAAGCCATTAATACTGAATACCTAAATCCATTTACCCAGATGTTGTTTCCCAATTCCACCTCTCTTCTCCACATTCCCCTTAACAGTAGCAACTACAACAGTGACGAACAATAATGTTCTCCAGACCTTCCACAGCCTCCTCCTGCAAGGCCAGAGACCTCTTCCAACATCTGTGGCAAGCTCCTCCAGTACCTTAGTACCTTCCGAGCTCCATATACGCATAGAACTTATTTGCTTCTTTTTTGCATTTAGACGAAATATAGTTCTCTTCAATCCAAAGATTTCTTCATTATCCATAATCATCCTTCTCGTGCCCTACCCTTCTTATTTTACTAGTATAAATATGTAACTAATTACTATAGTGTTGCAATTAGGCAACTTCATGAACATTAATTAATATAGTACTCCTTAGAGATGCTCTCACTCGGAAGTTTTCACGTATTTTTTTTCTATGTTCAAGTTGTTTTTCAACAGAATAGGATTTATCTAATATCTCTAATCTATATTTATTTTTAAACTCATAACGCATAATTCCACCAAGCCCCCCCCCCCCCCCCCCAGGCGCTAGCCCCCTCTCCTTTCACACTCCCACCCCTACTCCACAATAGGGTTGAGCAAAAACGGTTTTGGGCCAAAAATCGATCCGAACCGACCCAAAATAACATTTCGGGTCGGGTTCAAACAAAATTGGTTGGTTGTCGATTTAAAAAAAAAATCAGTTTTTCGGTTCGGATCTTGGGGTTGGGATTCGATTTTCAACCAGAACCGAAAACCGAATTTATGGATACAATTACATTTTTACCCCTGACTTTGTATATACATGAAATAAAAACCTAAACCCAATCTTTCTCTCTCCTCTCCTCAATTTCTTTCTGCATCGGCTCTCCAGCAGAGAGAAGAAGAAAGTCTCTCTTTCAGCCGGTAGTAGAATCCCAGAAGGGAGCTCGTTCTCCCCTTCCTCAGTTCCTCTTCATGACCTCCACCGGTCACCTCTCCGACCTCGGCCCCGATGGATCCCTCGTCTGGTCCACCGCCAATCTCCTTTCGGCATCCTCCCTTCGCCTCCTTGACACTAACAACCTCGTCCTCTCCCCCTCAGGTGACATCCTCTGAGGTGTTCTCCTACAAGGAGCTCTCCGACGCGACTCGTGGCTTCTCGGAGAAGCTCGGTCAGAGGGGATTCAGGGTGGTCTTTCGCGGCTTCTCAGAGGTTAGGGTTAAGGTTAGGGCTATGGGAAGAAGGTTCAGTAGGAGGAGGAATTGGTTCGTCCACGGAGTGGGAGCCCTCTCTCCAGAAATGGACTAGTAGTACTACCGTTAGTTTGAAGCATATGCACTTGATAGTTCTTTACTCTGGGAAGTAGTTCGTTCATGGTTGGGACTATGAGAATTTAACCTATTTTGAGCGTTTCTTTATCACTCTTTTTTTATTGTCGTGCTATTATATTCTCTTTGAAGCATATGTACTACTGATAGTTTGAAGCATTTCTTGACTTTTTACCACAAAAGCTTCCCATTGTTGTAGTAGTAAACATATTCTTTTGTTTGTAGAAAACAAAAGACATTCAAGAGTCAAGAGGGAGGGAGCTTTTGTTGTTTGTCCTTTCCTACAAGATTTGGGTTGGTGAAGATAGATGGGGGAGGGATTGAAGTGTTTCAAATTTCATTCAAAACATGGAAAGTGAGGAAACTATATCCCAAGATTAAAAAACAAAACAACACATTCTCCAAGGGAACTGGAGGGGTACGAGAAAGGAATCCGATTTTTTTCTCTTTGTTTTGAAGTTTTTTTTGGTCCCTTTGTTTTTTCCAGTTTATGGGAGTAGTGTTTGGTTCGATTTTTTTAACTGTCAATTTTGGTAGTAAATTTTATTCTAGAAGGACCGACCCCTTGGATCCATTAAACCGAACCGACCGAAAACCGAACCATTTTAATTCGGTTCGGTTTAGTTCGGTTTTTTCGATTACGGTTCGGTTTTAGGTTTTGTACAAATACGGTTCGGTTTGGTTCGATTTTTTCGAATACAGTTCAGTTTGACCAGAACAGAACCGTTGCTCACCCCTACTCCTCAGCGGCTGCCTCCTTTTATGCCCTTGATTTTTAGCTGTAACTTTTAAGGTATTGATGCTCAGGTTGGAGCTTCTACATATGGTCATTAGAAATGAGTATATGCTTGCATATTAAGTATATACACAATAACAACAACAAATTACTTAAAACTTCTAACTACAATTGTATTTTGACATGATTGACAATCCGCGCAAACAATTCATTAAGGGAACGATAGGCTCTCTTTTGAGGATTGCTAGTAAAACTTCCTTAATAATCTACAAAATGAATCCTTACAAAATGGTACGTCGAATGTGTTGTTGTTTTGACAATTTACATAATGTATATAGGCTTCTCATGAATTGTTAATATGTTATATACTTATGCTTCCTTATCTTCACTTTGCATTTTACATTTATAGTATTATAAAGAAAAAGTTAAGCAACTTGAAATCCAAGTACCTGGGCCAGATCGTGTCTAGATGGTCAAGGCACCCAAAGTTCTTTTGATAACATCACATAGAAGAATATGATGAATATAAGTATAAAGAACTCACAAAGAGGATGCAAGATCGCTGGGACACCAAACATTTAGGTTTGGTTGCAACAATCAGCTTTTCTTAATTCAACTTTAATTCAACTTTCAATGGATTAGTGCTAATCAGAGTTTCCTGGTTCAGTCACCGGGGGTGTCCGAGCAGTTGGGGCTAGTGAGGATTATTGGGGGGTCTTGGGCAAGGTTCAAAGTATCGGTATCGGACCATTCCTATGAGTACTGCAATCGGCGGTATCGGTAGTATCGGCGGTTTCGGATCGGAGTATCGAATTTTTTGGTATCGGAAAACAAATAACTATTAGTAAATTATTAATATTTTAGAAAATATAGTTTATACATTTATGCATAATTTTAAGTATTTTCAGTGTTGTTTCTTAGTATTTTTGAAATTGAATGAAATAGTAGTCACCCTTGTCGATTGATTTACATGCAATAGATAAGTTTTCCTCTTTTATATGCTTTTACAACTTTACTCTGCTTTTACACCCTTACTGATTGGTCTTTTTCATCCAATTTTCTTTGTCGAATTGACCAAAAAAGAGACCTTTAATATCGGTATCGATCAGTATCGGGTATCGGTCGGTATCGATCAGTATCGGGTATCGGTCGGTATCGGATCGGGACATGCCAAACTGTATCGGCCGATACTGCAAACTATGGGACTCTTGGTTTCAATAAAACAATCCCAAGTCTAAAATAATAATAATAATATTAATAATAAAGAAAGAAAGAAAGAAAGAAAGAAAGAAAAGGGTTTCCTGCTTCAGTACTTACCCCATTAGTCTCGAAGAAAAAAAAAACACTTAGGATTCCAGTAAGAGTATTTTATTGAGAAATTGTACATCACACCTAGAACTAGAAAAAACACAGTAGGACTAGAATGATAGAGGAATATTTATATTTTCTACTTGTTTGTGCCCAACCAGTTAACCTGGTATTAAATGCATTAAACAATTAAGAAAATTAATTTGTACATAGATGAGACCACAGAGAGACTATTGGAAGGAGAAACAGACACCATGCATACAAGAACATGTTTCATTCAACAAGAAGTTAGGCTTATATAACATCATGACAAAGACCAACTCAACAACTTATAGAAGATGTTTTGATAGGGTAAAAATACCAAACCTTCCACCAAAGACGAATGGTACGATCTGAACTTGAAGTGACCAAAACATTTTCCTCATTTTGCATCTCATTGCGGAACAAAGATGTGTCAATAAGAGGAACCAATCTGTAAAAACAAAATTGTCGAGTTATAAACTATGCAATGCACGAGGAAAGGAAAAAGATGAAGTTTATAATATTTTTGCAGCAACAGGTAAAACTCCTGTATTGATCCGTCAACTAACAACTTGTAAAGTAGATTCCTTCTAATTCAAACTGTTTTGTAGTAAAAGGCTGCCAAGTTGATGTGTAGTGGTAGCCATTGTTAAATCTAAATGGTGAGTTTTATTGAAATCAACTTCAAACAGATAATAGATATTAGGTTAAGATGAACTTCTGCCTAAATAAAAAATTAAGATAATACATGAATACCAAGGAATTAATAATTATTGCATGTAGCACATGACCAATCATCATCATCCAAGCCTTCTCCCATCATAATGGGGTAGGATATGGAGCACAAGCCAGGTCCATAAAGATTTGACAAGTTTTTATTATTGTATGTTCATCTGACGTCAACCCTCTATCTTGGGGCCAAATTCCTCGCCAAGGTAGCAATTTGGATGAGAGGGACATGCCATAAAACCTAGACAGTCAGTTTGCAGGTAGGTTTGGATATGTGGCTTAAGCTCATGTAACCAAGGAGCATAATCAATGGCTTAGGTATTTATATGCACTTTACAGTATTAACCATATCCCACCATGCAGTGGGTTGGAAACTTGGAACCTTGCACAAGGACACACAAATACATAATAATGCAGGAAGCATTCAACAGGAGTATCATTGTTTTCAAATGCTGGGATTAAGTTCATACAAGCAAAAAAAAATTAAAAAAAAGAAAGAAAAGAAAAGAAAAGAAAAGAAAAGAAAGAAGCCTGGATAGAATTCTTATCAACATAGATGTTAACTTCCATTGTCCACTCTATAGCAGGATCCATGTCAAGGACAGATCAAAGATCAACAATATGAAGTAACCACATAAAGGATCGCAAATCCCTTTGAGCAACATATATGATCATTCATCGCCCAAAGTATAAAGCAGAGCTGTAACAGATCCTACAGCAGTTTCAACCTCAAGCGGCATAAACTGTCATAAGCACATATTAGCTCTAAAACATCCAAATAGCATTTTTACAAACTCCCAATAAGAACAGAAAACACACGTGATGAGGTCCCATTAAAATAATTGCCAAATACAAGAAAAATAATATGTCCAAGTTAACTTCTATATTTTTTGTTAAAGTCCCAGCCACCACACCAAAACTGTAGAGTTGTAATGAGAGCTAAGGGCTGTATATTTATATTATTCTAACACGCCTCAGCATGTTGAAGGCTCATTTTTGGCAGAGAGCTGGATTCACGCAACAGTATATATTTTTTTATTCATAAAATCCACTTAAAATGTGCACCAGAGTAGATTCAAAACTATGTTACTCTAATACGATGTTAAAGTCCCTACCAATGAACCAAAACTCTAGGGTTGTAGTGAAGGTTAAGGGATACATATTTACATTACTCTAAACAGTTTTTATTGCTAATCAAAAAAATTCCCATTCTTCACTTGCATATGCATTGTAACTTTCCCCACATAAGGAATAAGTTTCCTCTTATAGGTACTTCTTTTCTTAATAAATTGTGAGAATTTTGGTGTGACATAATTTCCCTGTTCCTAGACACCTAAGTAGAATGATATTGCTACATGAAAGCATAGCTGCATTCTTAAAACTTCTAGCTCTGTTTCATCCAGTGTTCTGAGAACCGGACCGGATGACCAGCCGGTCCGACCGGAAAACCGGGAACCAGCATTAGGCCGGTTCTCCAAAGCTTAAGAACCGTTTTATAACTTAACCGGTATCAAACAGGTAAATCAGCCTCAAAACCGTTTAAACGGGTCAACAACACGGACACAGTTCACACGGTTATTTAGGTTCAAACCAAAAAAGACTCTTCAGTTCTCAACGGTTGTTTAATAGTTTGGGTTTCTTGGTCAAATCAAAAGACTTTCCTGTTTTCAAAATATGCCAGAAGTGTATAGTAAATGTAGGAACTTTATGTTGTACCTTCTTTTGACTCTCTCTCACTCTCTCTCTCTCTCTCTCTCTCTCTCTCTCTCTCTCTCTTCACCTTTCTTACATTCTGAATCAATGTCATATGTCTCACTATTTCATTTGTTGAAGGCAATCTCAACACATACATTCCCAATCTATGTCACATGTGTCATTTTATTATTTGTTGAAGGCAATCTCAACACAAACATGCTGATATGTGCATGCTATATTACTTAGCATTGGTTGTTTCTTTCTAGTAAAGATCTTTTACTTTTCATGTATTTGTCTACTTATTTCAGTATGTATCTCTTTAAGTCTTAATATTTATGTTAACAAAGTTGTTAATAATACTAAAAATGATACATTGTCCTAGTTTTTTTGCTACTTTTGAATTTGTGACAGAAATTATGGGGCTACAGGTAATGACAGAACACTTCTTGACAGATATCTAAAAAAGTAGAGGTTGACCACCGGTTCAACCCCGGTTGAACCACTAAACCTTGAACTGCTACCTTCTCCGGTTCGATGGCCGGTTAGGTTCTCAGAACATTGGCTTCATCCAAACTATGTTTATATCATGTCTTGGTTAGAGGATGTTAAAGAGATCATCCTTATCAATAGTATGTCACCTAATCTTTCTGGCCTCACTCCTTTAGACCTTCATAATTTATAACAAAAGCTTTAGGTAAACATGTTTTGTTCTCCTTCCTCTTTGTTAACATACAGAATATATTTTTTGGTTTCTCTGTACTTTCTCAGGTTAGATGTAACCATACAGAGTATCAATGTCTTGATAGTGTAGCTTATTTGTACTTGTGCATTTCTCATAATACTTCCATCTCTTGAGAATGTCAATTACTATGCTCATATTGACCAAATTTACCATTTAACAGAACATTTGTATCATTTTCCGTTCTTAAAACTTATTCCCAAATTCGGAATGGTTTTGTTAGGAAAGAGTGAATCTAACAACACAAATGTTCCAGAAAGAGAAAATAAACCCCAAACATTCTGGTAGATATGAGGTGCTATTTGATTGAAAGTCAGCAGGAGAAATAAAACAAAAGGAGCTGGAACAGCCCATATAACAATAACACTAAGAAAACCAAAAGTTCACATAAATACATACATAAGAAGCGTACTTTGTACGCACCTATGTAACAGATACATACAAAGTTATAGGCGAGAGAGACACTTCAAGATAAGCTCAAAACATTTCTAGCACACAATGTTTAAGTTGGGAACATAACGCTAACTAAAATAGGCACTAAAATAGGCATGAGGCAGCATATGGCAATCACAGAATATTGGAAAAACAATAGCTAAACTAACCTCATACAAGTAATCCTGGCATTGTGGCCCAACAGAGTGTTATCATCACTCCATGAACCTTTATCTTTTGGGGATTTAATTATCACTTGCTGTACATTTGAACCCTAACAACAGAAAATTACTTTTCATTAGGACAATAAATGCACAAAGAATATTATAGTAAAAAAAAATCATAGAATAGTTTGTATAGAACTACAAAGCATATGACATGACATTACTAAACCTAGTTAGAAATGGAAAATACATGAAGTAATAAATGCACAAAAGGAAGATAACTAGTCTACTCTCTAACAAGGTTCAAGAACTCGGTATCGGTATCGGTATCGGTATCGGACAGTTTGTATGAGTAGCCGTATCGGCAATATCGGCGGTATCGGATCGGAGTATCGGATATGTTGGTATCGGATGTATCGGCAATTTAAATAATTATTAATTAATTAGTAAAAAAAATAGAAAAATATAATTTACATATTTATGCATTATTTAAGTGTTTTTCATGTTTTATTTAATTAGAATTGAATAAAACAATAGTCATCCTTGTTGAATGGTTTACCTGCGATATATATGTTTTCTTCCTTTACATATTTTTAGTTACAATCTTACTATGTCATTATATTCGTACTAATTGAATCTTGTATTGTTCTGTAGGTTTCCATTTTGACGAATAAAGGCGCATAGAGGGAGGCACAAGAGATTAGAAGCAAATAAGCAATGCAAATAGCAGGATGAGATAATGAGACAAGTGACAAGACCCATAATTATATTTGTCGAGGAATCGAGAATTTTTTTAAATTTTTGTAAATAAATAAATATTTAATTGTATTCAGAAATTTAGTATAAGTGAGTAGTTATAAATTGTTACAATGTGATCTATGACACCAATTATTTTGTTTCATAATATATCGAAATAAAATTAGCAACAAGATTTACATGTTTAAATTTAAAAGTACGACAAAAAATCACTTGGCCAAAAAAATTCATCGGGACTCTGGCCTATCCCTTCATTTAAATTTCATGAATAATAGTCTTTTTACAATAACTACGAACTACAATTTCTATACAAATACAAAAACTTGTGTATGAACTATCAAATACAATTTGTATACAAAAACTTGTGTATGAACAAATACAAATACAAATACAAATACAAAAATTTGTATACAAATACAAAAACTACAATTTGTATACAAATACAAAAATTACAAATATATCACTAAAATTGTTCATAATTATCATGATCGTCCTGATATGGTTCTTGGTTATGAGGGTAGTAGTGACTGATATCTGTATTATGAAAAAAATTTGTCATGAGGCCATCAAATGTTGAATGTTGTTCCGCCTCTGGAGTGTTGTATGGATAATAACTTGTGTATGAACTATCATATGTATTGTTGTAATTGTCTGAAGGAGTAGGTACATCATGATGGCTAGATCCTCCAGCATATGTATCATCCATGCGGTGCTCTCTAGGTTGATAATCACTTGGCCAGTCTTCAGAGTATTCATGAGACTGATCTCCAGGACTTTCATATTCATTAGTATTGTCAGCACCAGCAGCGAGTGTAGCTCCTCCATTGCCTCCACTATCAGTAGTGTCGTCATTATCGCTGTCGACCTGTCGAGATTGTACAGCTGGTGTTTTCTTTCTTTTTCCAGGCCTTCCAGCATTTTCGGCAATATCTTGTGGATCGACATCCAAGTTATCATCTAACCACTCATTTTCTCTGCCATCTAAGAGTGGTGTTTCCCTTTCTCTAGTCCAAGCTATGAGTGGATCTTCTTCATGAAATATCTCATCCAAATCAATAATATTTTGTTCATCTTGTGATCTTTGCATATTTCGAACCCTCAATCTCATATTATAATGGACAAAAACTAATTTTTCTAGTTTTGTCATTAAAAGTCTATTGCGGGGACGAGTATGGATGAGAGAAAATGTTTTCCAATTCCTTTCACAGTTGGAAGAAGACACAGTTTGACTTAGGATACGCACAGCTAATCGAGTCAAATTTGGGGCTTCCTCCCTAGCAAGTATGGACCACCACTCAGCTACAAAATAATAAAATATATTAGCTTTGTAAGTATATAAATTTAATTAATAAATATTTTAAAGTATGAACTATTACTACCAGGAAGACATCTATTTACAGCACTTTGGAATTGATTTGAACTAAATACACCACTTCTCAATCTGAACTTTTCTGCCTGCAAAGTGATATTACAACAGTTATGCGTCTTATGACATTAAAATTAAATATTGTAAAGTTATAAAAAAATCCAATATCAAATAATATTTACCTCTTTGTTTATATTAAGGCGTGTTGTATTGTCATTTACCATTCTATTAACGATGCGGTGGAAACCATTCAGTACCTCGTCGTCATTTATAACATCATTAGAATATTGGTATTTGGGATTCAAGAAATAACCTGCAATATTGAATAAATAACTAGTTTTAAAATTCCTACAAACATTATAAAATAACATTTGAAGGGTATTAAATTTATAGAGTAGTTACCAGCTGCATGTATATCTCGATGTAGTTGAGAATTCCATCTGGTATCAATCATTTCCCACCACTTCCTATATCCTTGACCAACATTCTTTTTGATCATTTCTTTAGCCCTGTCCATAGCCTCGTAAAGATGACCCATCTCAGCTTTATCCCACCATCCTCAAAACTTTTACTAGAGGTCGAAATATAGCAGTGACCCCTACAATATCCCTCCAGTAAGTTTGACTCTCGATTAAACTGACAACCACATCTGCCTTTTCTCTATCTTTACGATTGAGTCTCATGTAGTTATCTGTCCAACCCCGTGTATTTATCATCCTTTTTAAATCAGCCTGATGTTTAAGGATGGAATCAAAAGCAATAAAATTGGTAGCAAACCGAGTGATAGCTGGTCTAACCAATTCTCCATTCTGAGTCTCAGTCCTCATGATGCTAAGAGCCCAACCATGATTATATATGAAACAAGTCATATCTTGAGACTTCCGTATTAGTGGCTTAATATGTGGATCATTGGCTATATCCTTCAGCATGAGATCTATGCAATGTGCTGCACATGGCGTCCAATATAAATTTCTTCTCACCTGCATATAAACATATATATATATATAATTAGAAAGAAGCTATATTTACAATAATAAATAACATATATACAAACATATTTATAATAATAAAAATTCAGTATAAGTGCATTCTCACCTCCATTAACCTCATTCCCGCCTTCTTGTAGTTGGAGCCATTGTCAGTAATTATTTGGACGACCCTGTGTTCTCCAATCTGTTCCACAACTTCATTCATCAGTCCAAATATGTATTTACTATCTTTGTATTTGTCAGAGGCATCTACAGATTTAAGAAATATTGTTCCTTGTGGAGAATACACAAGAAAGTTAATGATGCATTTTCTGTTCTGTGTACTCCATCCATCGCACATAATGGTACATCCATACTCATCCCAATACCTATGAAATGATTTTAGGTACTCCTCCATGTCACTTATTTCCATATCCAAATAAGTATTTGAAATCTCATAAGGAGTTGGACCCTTTACTCCAGCCCCGGAAGCTGCTATGGCATCTATCATTGGTTGATAGTGTGGACTTTTAGCAGCATTGAATGATATATTATTGTATATAAAGAATTTTGATATAAATCTTCCTATATGATTTTTGGCATTCTTTATCCCCTTAATTGCATCCTTTATTTTGGGTTGCATTGCCCCTTGTTTTCTGAGGACATAAGGGTCCATACTCCTTACTTCTATCTCTGGAATATTTCTCACCTCCTCCCCACGATATGCGACTGACTTTGATCGGCCACCTAACGTCGGACCCCTGCTTGACCCTGTTTCTCTGTCCCCGACACTCCACCGTCTACCCCATTCCTCAGCTGCATGTTCTCTCCTACTTTGTCTCATGTCCCTTCTAAGATCCGTGAAGTCTTCAATTTCTTCTTCTGAGGAGGAATCTACTCGAGCTATCCTTGTCAACTCCTCCTCTACCCTTTGCTTTCTTTGATTCGCCATTATTTTATCCTTTTTTTTACCCTCAACAAGCAACAATATTTCTTTTTTTATAGCAATTGGTACCTCAGGACACGATGCTACATTTCCTGTAATACCGGCTAAGTGTTGTTTCAGCCGAGTAACACCTCCGTCCATTATTTTGCTACAATAATTGCATTCCACCCTCCTCTTATTATTAGGATTGACACATTTTCCATGTTTCCAACCAGCATCCATTTCCTCCGGCGTACGACTTTTTGGTGCCATTAAGTAATCCTGAAATGATATAACGTTACATACAATAATAATAATAAAATGTTACATGCAGTAATAAAAACGTATAAAATTCTTAGATGCAATAATTAAAAATACGAAGAATGATAACTAATGTGTATTCTCCAGTAGATGCCTCTGACAAATAATGTTTATTCTCCAGTAATAATTAGTGACAAAAAATACAAAGAAATATCGTTACGTACAATAATATAGTTATATAAACTATAATGTTACATACAATAATATAGTTATATAAACTAAAATGTTACATACAATAATTTAAAAATAACAGGTAGTATATAACTATATATAAAATTTTGTTAGATATATTTTTGAAAAAAAAGACGTACAATATATAGTATATAGTATATAGTATATGATGCATAGACGTACATATATTAGTGTATATGTAATATAAAAAAAGTCATAATATATATATATTAGTGTATATGTAATATAAAATTAAGTCAGAATTTATATATATTAGTGTATATGTAATATACAAAAAAGTCACAATATATATATATTAGTGTATATGTACAATAGAATATATATATATAAAATGTTACATACAATATATAAATTGCAATAATATAAAACATTACATAGATAACAATAACAGGTAGTATATAACTATATATAAAATTTTGTTAGATATATTTTTGAAAAAAAAGACGTACAATATATAGTATATAGTATATGATGCATAGACGTACATATATTAGTGTATATGTACAATATATATATATATATATATATATATATATATATATAATATAAAAAAAAGTCACAATATATATATATTAGTGTATATGTACAATAGAATATATATATATATATATATATATATATATATATATATATATATATATATATTAGTGTATATGTAATATAAAAAAAAGTCACAATATATATATATTAGTGAATATATATATATATATATATATATATATATATATATATATATACATATAAATATAAATATAAATAAATATATATATATATATAGATATATTAGTTTTATAAATAAAAAAAGTCAGAATATATATATATATGTATATATATATATGTGTCCTCCTAAAATACTATATGGATGCTGACTGAAACAACCAAATTACAACGACTTTCTGGCTAGTGGGATGACTGTCGGTTACACTGGTCACGGGTTCGAATCCTGCGTTTAGGGTTTTTTTTTTTTTTTCACAACCGTTGGATCTGAGCGGTGGATCGCTGACGTGGCGAAATGAACGGTGGAGATTTATCAAATGTGTGTTTGTAGGTTGCTGACGTGGCGAAGATCTGAGCCATGGATCGCTGACGTGGCTTAATGGACGGTGGAGATTATTTTGATCTGTGTTTTTGGGCTGCTGACGTGGCAGAGATCCGAACGCTGGATCGCTGACGTGTCAGTTTGGACGGTGGAGATGGGCTGATCTGTGTTTTTAGGATGCTGACGTGGCATGCATCCGAACGCTGGATCGCTGACGTGGCGAAATGGACGGTGGGGATTCGTTTCTAAGTTATTGAGGAAGCTGACGTGGCATTTTTTTTTTTAAAAATTGGACAAAACACGGGCGGAGAGAGAAAACATTCGGCCGAATGTTTTTTTCTCGGGAGAGAAACTCTCCGCCTCCGCTCGCCTCTCTCTCCGCCTCCACTCGCCGGGGAAGGCCTCCACTCGCCGGGGAACGTCTCTACTCGCCTCCACCGCTCGAGCCAAGGACGGAGGAGATGTTCTCGAGCCGCGGTGGAGGCGGAGGAAGACTTCTCGAGCCGCGGTGGAGGCGACGGAGGAGGCCAAGGACGAGCTCGACTGGAGAGGAATTGGTTACCTGGAAAAGGTTAGACTATCTGGACTTCTTCTCTGTTTGTAAAAATTAGGGTTTGTTGTTTGTTGTGTGTTAATTTAGGCAAATGTTCGAGTATTTATAGAACTTTTTTATTGCACTGATATTTTTCTTCAATTATTTGATTTGACGTCGTCTGCAAAGCAATATTTGCTTTATTGGATGCTGATTTTTGGATTAGATTTGATTTTGTTTTTGGTCGGAAATCATTTGATATGGTTTTGTTTTTGGTCGGCGAGGATTCCAATCTCCAGTAGGATTTAGGTTTGTATCGGGTCGTGTCGGTCTGTATCGGCTCGTATCGGACCGATACAACCCGATACAATACATTCCCACCAAATATCGGCCGATACCGATATTTTTCGTGAGTATCGTATCGGTTAGGCTCAGATCCGATCCGATACGGCCGATACGTATCGGTATCGGCCGATACTTTGAACCTTGCTCTCTGATACGTCTCCGCAAGCTCGAACTTGGTGAAAGCAAGTCTAGCTTGGAAAGAGCAAGAAAGAGTGAAATTGGATATCTTCCGAAAACAAAGACCGAAAATTCGTCACATAAGAAATCCCGAAAAAAACTGAAGACACCATCTCAAGAAAGTTGGGGTCGGAAATGTAACGACCCGTTCCGCATCAATGCGGATAGCCGATTCAAATGGCACAAGTGCAACGACCCGATCCACTTTGCTCAGTGAGAAGACTCGTTTGAGGCAAATGATTTCAGACTTGGCCCTTCAGGAGTTCAGAGTTAAGACTTTCAAAGGCACGCTCGGAGTATCGCTCAACCGAGGCGAATCATCGCTAAGGTGGATGGCTACGATGAACCTGTCTTTGCTTAGCCTGCACACCATAAAACATGGACGGTACATGCTAATCGCTAGGTGAATCACCCTTGCATGCAAATAAAGAATACAACGCACCTAGCTAAGGGAATAATCCCATCCTATATTACTTGTGTAGAACATAAAAATGAAACATGGATTATATATGGTTCCTCGCACTGCCCTTAGACCATGCTAGTGTAACGGCTAATGTTTCTAGTAGAGTATGTCGCACGTTTCTTATAATGCTTATGTTTCATACTTATGCAATGCTTGCCTGCTTTACGTGTTAACTAGTACTCGCTCGCCTCGTTTTAATGCTTGTCACATGAATTCATCTCTCAAATTGTTGCACTTCACTCAATTATGGTTCACTCACTGGAGGCATGAAGACAATCAAAATAGTCTTTTCCAAGCCAAGTAATGGAAACATGAAAACGCTCGCCAAGACGATTTCTCGTACCGGGAACCGCATAATACAAGATTAAAAAGATGAAGAATTGATAAGAAAGAATGAAAGTGAAGTTTGATTATAGACGGGTATGTCGGTAACGTGTAGCGGGGCTCGTTACCCGCGCTGCATGGAGCGTCGCCTAATCCAAGAATTGCTCGGAATGGCATGTAGCGGGTAATGGCCTACTGCGTCTACAACCATCGTCGTTGCACAGATAAGATACAAAGAAAGATAAAAAAAAGAATCATAAATGGTCACGGACAACTCGTGCACGAGGTATGTGGATTCCTCGAACGAATCACCGGGACACCAGGATCGTGCCGGCCTAGGAGGAATCATAGGGTATTTGCGCGACCAAACGGCTATAGGATGCTCCGCTGGGTTGGGGCGATCCAAATATCGGTAGAGGGCCCAAGGTATGGCATCGTACACTTGGTATACCTATCTATCTCAACGGAAGTCTCGGCTCTGAGAGAGACTATTCCTGAATGGCTATGCCAGGACCTTCATATAGATTAAGTTGGCTCGGTTGCGGCAATCCGCTTGCGAGCCATTGCATTGAATAAGAAATCTAAAACATGTGTAAAATGAGTATAACACCTTTGTACAATCTGAGTAATCGGTGTATGACATTCACATGGGTATTCGAGTAACATCATGCGCCTTAGTCAGAACACGTCCGTAACATTCGTGGTTGCTTATGTGATCTTTGATTTCATTATAAATATCCGTGCTTGGTTTAACTTGATTTTATCTTTGTTCAGGGAAGGACGAATGGTAAGTTTTGCCGTGTTTCTCTTATATCGCACGGCGCACTGTCACACGAGTTAGGCTTTACATCATTGCCATGAAACTGATCCTAAGGAAAGACTAGAAAGATAACTTAATAGATGGTGCACGAAACTAATACAACATGTTTGGATTTGTCGAGCGGACGAGAAGCCTCCCCAGCAGTGTATTCATGTGCTGATAACCTACCAGATTACTTGCAGGATGCGGGAGAACCTTGTTCGGTGCGGAGTGTCCCCTCGTGCGCGCTAAGAGGTAGAGTTTGCTCGGGAGCCTTGGAATGTTGCGTCTGGAGCTGAAGTACATATACAGGACATAATGTTGGAACATCGCCTATGTATCATCCTAAGTTGGAAGCCGCTTGGCACGCCCTTATATGTTTGAGAGAGAGAGCTTGAGCGACTTGTAATCTCGGCCTAGCGCCGCTTGTAATAAATCTTGATTATCAATAAAGAACTTGCTTTTGTTTCATACTTGTGTTCATTCGATGCTTCCGCCATAATGACTTCGTGAACTAGTTATCGAACGGCCCTTTGCTCGTGTCGTTCAAATTTCTGCTGCATTGGAGACTATCTGTGCGACTCTGTGGCTTAGTTGTTTCTCCGCCTGTTCGGATCATGGCCTTGCGCGGCGCAGCTTGTGCTCTCGCGGCATCATGTCCTGATGGGTACGGTCGTCTCACGGGAGCGTTGGCGCGGTGATTCGTGCCTATCGGGACGTGACATATTTGTATCAGAGCACGGCTTTACGTCCTTGGACTTCTTATCAATTCTCTCAGTTTCAAAAGCTCGTTCGTGGGTTATGTTATAGTACGCTCTCTCTCAATGTTCTAATGGGATGTTCCATACAATGAGTCTAAATATTTTCGAAAGTGCATGTGAATGATATGATTGCTCGAATGGAATTGTTATGCGAAAGCCTTTGTGTCCAACTGAGTCAAACTTTATGGGAGTAGACTCGTGCTAGAATTGCACTTTATGTATGAACCCGAATACCTATACGTGATTACCAAGCGAATTAGTGGGCGAGATAGAATATCGTTCGAACGGATAGCTATGCACACAGCCTTTCGGCTAAATTGTGTTTAGTATAACACGCCAAGACCCTTTGGTGCGAGCTAGTTTGCTAGCGAGATTGGGATATCATTGGGATAAGCAGAACTCAGACTTAGAATGACTACTGATAGAGATGTTATAAGACTATCGCTAAGATGAATCTAGGGAGTCGTGCCTGGGTTTCGTGATATAGTTTCAACGTTTATTCGTATCGATAAGTTACGACTCAAAATATAGTTTGTATGGAGGACTATCGATAGGGGTATATACGAGACTAAGATTATTAAGACACGTATAGGGATTGCAAATGAGTTCTAAGGAACGAGTTGGATTGATGCGAACACGATTGAGAATTTACTTGGGTGACTCGATTCCTGAGTGGTGTATGCGATAACTCAGGAACGAATAAGCGATTTGATGATTCGTAGAGTATGGCTCGAACCCTGAGTGGTGTATTGATCGCCTTAGAAATGTTCGAGCGAATCGAGAATTTCGGAATAGCAAACGAGTCTAGCAGCAAGCAACGTAATTGTGCGAAGCCTTAGTATAAATACTGCCTAACAAGTAAGCGAATTCAAAAGAATCGTGCGGGATTTCATTCAAACGAGTTAGAATGTGTTGAACAAGTGATAAGACTTATATCGAATAGGGATTCAAGATAATGAAAATCAATATATGGGTCGAGAAAAACTTAAAAATCGTACGAGCAATTTCGAATTGAATCAAACGGATTGAAACTTGAGTTTGAGATGAAATAATGGCGCGAACAAATGATAGCGCGCATGGAAAAATTTGGGATTGAGTAGGATATCGCTCGCTAGGATTTAGCTTGAGTATAGATGTGGTGGTTCGGATTTGAATAAGACTTGATACGATATCGATAAGTTGGAAGATAGCATGGATTGATGCAAGTTAGCAAATTTGTGGTTCAATGATTGAGGTAAGCGATAACATATTTGATCTTGAGTTGAACGAACGATCTTGAATCTAGTTCGAAAGATAACACTCGACATCAGGCCCAGATGAGAACGATTATCCCACGAGAATGCTGGCGTAGTGATTTCGCGTCCAGCGGAGATGATCGAACTCGCGGGAATATGTCCGTCGATTATTCAGATGAACTCGATGAAATAGAATGTATCGAAAGTGAATAGACCTTGGCTTGGGATTGAACTTAATTGTTTGAGGAATGCTAGAGACTATGTTTTGAACGAACGGTAACATCGAAATTGGACGATTTGGTTAGACAAATTACGGTCACGGCAAAGAACGGTTATTAGATGAACATGACTTGGTGGATTAATATATAACTTGGATGAAACGAAGTATAACGATAAGGTGTATGTCCGTTCGATGATAACCATAACATTTGACATTCTTGTCTTGTACGAGTGCAACTCCATGCTCGTACATGCGCCACGTCCGGATTAGGACGGTTATTCCGCTGGAGCGTTGGCGTAGTGATTTCACGTCCAACAGAGATGATTGAACTTGCGGGAGACCAGATCGTGGTAATTAAAGGATCGTCTTGACTTATGGTTCGACACGATAAGACGAATTTCAGGATACAAATGAATCAAAGTATTTTGAGAATGAGTTAGTCTAGAACGTGAAGTTATAAGGTATGCTTGATGGTTTCGTGAACGGATATGTAGATCGTGTTGGACGACTTATAGTTTATGATTGAGATCGAAGAATTAGAATAGAATCGTGACTTGGTGGTCTAGACTTAGAAAAGAATGGATAGGTGAATTCTATCAAACGTAACGGAGGAGATAGACTATGCAAATCGCTGGGTTTGACCTGTGACGTAGATATATCGTTGATTTGATTGAACGAACGTGTCTTAGGAACGGTTTTGCTAAACGGACCCAGATCATGTACAAACGAACGTATTGATGTGGATAAAATGATTTGTGCTCGATGTTTAGAAATCTGAGTAAAACGAGCTTGGGTCGAATGCCCCGTACGAAAGAACAATGGTTTAACCTTAGAAATTTGGACAAATATCGTGCAACGAATTTGCACGATGAGAATCTTGAACTTAAAAAGTACCTATGACCTTGTGAGCCGACCTAGCGGTTAGGCAAACGTTAGGCAATCGACTATATGCCGAGTGAAAGAACTTGTGTGACCGACTTTAGAGTATTGCTTGAGCAAGCCATAAACTGGGGCAAGACTTAAGAGTTAGGCTTGGGTCGATAAGTATACACTGTGTTTAACATGAGCGAAATGGATAATAAGACTTGAATGCTAGTCAGTTGATCGGATAGATTGTGCTTAACGGTTGTGCAATACTTGATTTTTGAGTTGGATTGGAAAGGATTTAGATTTTTATTGACCTCGCTTGAGGTATTATGGTGATTCATAAATACCCTTCAAATTTTCGCAAGTAACTTGTCCGATTTTGCAATTGCTAAGTTTGGTTGAATACATATGTTTAAGGGATGCCTTGAACGTGTACACGATCCAAGACTCAGTGATATGTTGAACTCGAGTGCAAAGACTTCGCTATTGCTAAGTTGGTTGACGTGCATATGTTTGAGGGACACTTTGAATATGTGCACGATCCAGACGGGTATCGCTAAGTTGGTTGACATGCGATATGCTGATCTCGAATGCTAGTGCAAGTGAATATATTAGATTCGCATGGACGAGTATAGCGATTTGGATAAGTTGCCTCTGCATAAGATCTTCGTACACAGTAGATCATGCCTGCGTTAAGCAAAAATATGTTCCGCGCTAAGGCGCAGTAGAGACCGAGTAAAAGCTCGAATTGAATGATAGAGTCATTCATTGAAACATACCCTGCACACATGCAACATGGAATGAGGAACGAGTAGAAAATTGTGTTCGAACGGGTCTAAGGCTACAAAGTAATATGCTTGAGTTAGATACGATAGTGTGCGATAGAACGGTTTGCGCTCAAGAAGTCTCGAGGACGAGACTTGTTCTGAGTGGTGAATAATGTAACGACCCGTTCCGCATCAATGCGGATAGCCGATTCAAACGGCGCAAGTGCAACGACCCGACCCGCTTTGCTCAGCGAAAAGACTCGTTTGAGGCAAAGGATTTCAGACTTGGCCCTTCAGGAGTTCAGACTTAGACTTTCAAAGGCGCGCTCGGAGTATCGCTCGACCAAGGCGAATCATCGCTAAAGTGGGTGGCTACGATGAACCTGTCTTTGCTTAGCCTGCACACCATAAAACATGGACGGTACATTTAATCGCTAGGTGAATCACCCTTACATGCTAATAAAGAATACAACGCACCTAGCTAAGGGAATAATTCCATCTTGTATTGCTTGTGTAGAACATGGAAATGAAATTTGGATTATATATGGTTCCTCGCACTGCCCTTAGACCGTGCTAGTGTAACGGCTGATGTTTCTAGTAGAGTATGTCGCATGTTTCTTATAATGCTTATGTTTCATACTTATACAATGCTTGCCTACTTTACGTGCTAACTAGTACTCGTTCGCTTCGTTTTAATGCTTATCACATGGATTCATCCAACAAATTGTTGCACTTCACTTAATTATGGTTCACTCATTGGAGGCAGGAAGACTATCAAAATAGTCGTTTCCAAGCCAAGTAATGGAAACATGGAAACGCTCGCCAAGACGGTTTCTCGTACCGGGAACCGCATAATACAAGATTGAAAATATGAAGAATTGATAAGCAAGAATGAAAGTGAAGTTTGATTATAGACGGATATGTCGGGGATGTGTAGCGGGGCTCGCTACCCGCGCTGCATGGAGCGCCGCCAACCCAGTTAATAATCCAAGAATCGCTCGGAATGGTTTGTAGCGGGTAATGGCCTACCGCGTCTACAACCATCACCGTTACACAGATAAGATAAAGAGAAAGATAAAGAAAAGAATCATAAATGGTCACGGACAACTTGTGCACGAGGTATGTGGATTCCTCGGACGAATCACCAGAGCACCGGGATCGTGCCAGCCTAAGAGGAATCATAGAATATTTGCGCGACCAAACGACTATAGGATGCTCCGCCGGGTTAGGGAGACGCAAATATCGGTAGAGGGCCCAAGGTATGGCATCGTACACTTGGTATACCCATCTATCTCAACGGAAGTCTCAGCTCTGAGAGAGACTAGTCCTAATGGCTATGCCAGTGACCTTCATATAAATTAAGTTGGCTCGGTTGCGGCAATCCGCGTGCGAGCCATTGCATTGAATAAGAAATATGAAACATGTGTAAAATGAGTATAACACCTTTGTACAATCTGAGTAATCAGTGTATAACATTCACATGGGTATTCGAGTAACATCATGCGCCTCAGTCAAAACACGTCCGTAACATTCGTGCTTGCTTATGCGATCTTTGATTTTATTATAAATATGCATGCTTGGTTTAACTTGATTTTATCTTTGTTCAGGGAAGGACGAATGGTAAGTTGGTAAGTTTTGCCGTGTTTCTCTTATATCGTACGACGCACTGCCACACGAGTTAGGCTTTACATCATTGCCATGAAACTGATCCTAAGGAAACACTAGAAATATAACTTAATAGATGGTGCACGGAACTAATACAACGTGTTTCGATTTATCGAGCGAGCGAGAAACCTCCCCAGCAGTGCATTCATGTACTGATAATCCACCAGATTACTTGCAGGGTACGGAAGAATCTCATTCGGTGCGGAGTGTCCCCTCGTGCGCGTTAAGTCGTGGAGTTCGCTCTGGAGCCTTGGAGTGTTGCGTCCGGAGCTGAAGCACATATACAGGACATAATGTTGGAACATCGCCTATGTATCATCCCAAGTTGGAAGCCGCTTGGCACGCCCTTATATGTTTGAGAGAGAGAGAGAGCGCTTGAGCGACTTGTAATCTCGACCTAGCGCCGCTTGTAATAAATCTTGATTATTAATAAAGAGCTTGCTTTTGTTTCATACTTGTGTTCATTCGATGCTTCCGCCATAATGACTTTGTGAACTAGTTATCGAACGGCCCTTTACTCGTGTCGTTCAAATTTCTGCTGCATTGGAGACTATCTGTGCGACTATGTGGCTTAGTTGTGTCTCCGCCTGTTCGGATCATGGCCTTGCGCAACGCAGCTTGTGCTCGCGCGGCATCACGTCTTGATGGATACGGTCATCTCGCGGGAGCGCTGGCGCGGTGATTCGCGTCCAACAGGGACGGCCGATCCTGCTGGAGATCGGGACGTGACAGGAAATACGAAAAATCCCACAAGAAAACTAATGAAATAATCTGAAGAATGCTGGATTTCGAAAGCGAAGAAATCCTGGAAAGAATATGAAGAAATCATCTCAAAAAAAGTTGGAGCTTAGAACTACGAGAAATCCCACGAGAAAACTGAATAAATTATTTGAAGAAGGTTGGGATCGGAAAGCAAGGAAATTCTAGAAGAAAAATGAAGAAACATATCAAAAAAGCTGTGGTTGCCTCCACCTCTACACCTCCACCCTACTCTGCCTCTACCTCTATGCCTCCACCTCCACCATTACAGGTTTATGCTCATCGTCATCTACGAACTCCTCATCTCACCAAGACTATTGTCGATCCTCCGCCGCCCATTGGGGATCCTATACATGCTTCTAATATGGATCTTCGTGTTACTCTTCGGAAAGGTAAACGAACTCCGTGTCCTTATGCAACATTTGGATGATTTCGTCTCTTTTGTTTGAGTTGGCCCCTCCTATCGTCAGATGGCTCTATCACTATCTACTATTTATATTCTTCGAACACCAGAGGAGGCACTTATTGTGTAATGCCCCGCTCCGTATAGTGTATTAGGCTAGTTTGTTGGCTCGAAGGGTTTGGTTGGACTTGGATTCATGTAGAGAAATCATTCAGTCTTCATGATCGGGACGAAGGCAATTCATCAATGGTGGGTGGTTTTGATCATTCTCTCTTTTACCTTTACACTTAATTAAAAGAAGTTTACTAGTCTTTGTTTCTATATGCCATGAGATTGTTAATGCTAAGTAAAAAAGAACCAAAATAAAATAGAGTCAATATTATTAATGTTAACTTGCTATATAGAAATATGGAATATTGTACTGTTGTTAAGTTATCTTGTGGAATATTTTATTATTGTTATGGACATGTGAAATATTGCACTGTTGTTGCAAAGAGATGGATTTGTGGAGAAAAGTTTGGGACTTTTGAGCCAATAAGGTAGAAATCTCTGGATTGAGAAGTATGAAAATATGAGCGATGGGCCGATGGCTCGAGGAATGTGTTAATAGAAAGAGAATGTGTTGCATAGTTATTTCAAGCTTTATATTATCATGCATATTATATGTTTAATAGCTAAGTTGCATATGCATGCATGGTCATGGACAATTTGTGCATAAGATTTGGATTCCTCGAACTGTTGTCAGGATACTGGAACCGTTTAGGCCTAGGAAGAACAGAGATGGCCGTGCTGACGTACTAGTACGGGATATCGCGGGACCTTCAGTAGGGCTAACTACCTAAATTGGAAGGGTGTGGCGCAATACAGGGTGATTCAGAAACTTTCAGTTGAAGAAAAATGCCTTCCAATGGGGGGAACAAGCCCAAAAATCTTTTGAGCAACTAAAGAATGCACTAACCCAGCCACATGTCCTTAGAATGTCTAATTTCACCAAGGAATTCATACTTGAATGTGATGCATCACAGGAAGGAGTAGGGACAGTCTTGATGCAGGAGGGCAGGCCAATAGGCTATTTGAGTCGAGCTTTTAAAGGGATGACCAAAGCATTATCAACATATGAGCAGGAAATGCTTGTAGTGCTATTAGCTATAAAGAAATGGAGGCAATATCTCTGGGGAAGAAGGTTCATTATTAGAACTAACCACAAGGCACTCAAGTACATGTTAGAGCAGAAATTGTACTTTGATGCTCACTACAAATGGGTCATGAAGTTGCATGGTTACAACTACGAGGTTGAGTACAAGAAAGGCACAAAGAACAGGGCTGCCGATGGGCTATCCAGGAGAGGAGAGGTACAACTCAAAGCTATCAACCTAGTGTCTGCTGATTGGGTCCATTAATTCAAGGCTCATATGGCTTCCTCAAAAGAAATTAACTAAATGGGCATACAAGTTAGACCCCAACAAATATTCAATCACAGATGGTTTGTTGTACCACAAAGCTAGGTTACTGGTGGATCCCAAATCTCCATTTGCCATGACAATGCTAAAAGAACACCATGACACTACTGCAAGAGGACATTCTGGCACTAGCAAGACATTACAGAGGTTAAGAAAAGTCTGCTACTGGAAGGGCTTGAAGAAGATGGTGAGGGATTATATCAACAGTTGTGAAACTTGTCAAAGAAATAAGAGTGAACATGTAGCTCCTGCAGGCCTTCTTCAATCCCTTCCCATTCCTGAGAGGACATGGAAGACCTTACTTCATTGATGGGTTGCCTACAAGTTACCAAAAGACTTCTATCATGGTAGTAGTAGTAGATAGGTTAACCAAGTATATTCATATTTTTGCCTTGAGACACACCTACACTGCTAGTACCATAGCCCAGATTTTCATGGATGGTGTCTGCAGATTGCATGGTATGTCCAGAACAATTGTATCTGACACAGATTCCATTTTCACAAGTTCTTTTTGGAGGAAATTGTTCAAATTGCAGGGGACAGAGCTCAAGTACAGTACTGCCTACAATCCTCAATCTGATGGGCTGACAGAGGTTACCAACAGGTGTGTGGAGGAATATTTAAGGTGTTTCTGCAACCATAAGCTCGAACAGTGGAGCAAATTCCTATCCTGGACTGAGTATTGGTTTAATACCAACTGGCATTCAGCCACTAAAACTACCCCCTTTGAAGTTGTATATGGTATGGTAGACCCCCTCCCAACCTTCTCACATATGTACCAGATATAGCCAAGGACAAAGAGGTAGCAGACCAGTTGGATCAGAGAGAGAATGCTCTCCAAATGTTGAAGGACAATCTACTGCTAGCACAAGATAGAATGAAGAAGATTACTGACACACACAGAACTGAAAGAGAATTTTCAGTGGGAGATTTGATTTACCTCAGGGTGCAACCATACAGGCAGATTTCCATTGCCCATAGAAAACCACAGAAGCTCTCACCCAAATATTATGGACCATACATAATTCTAGCAAGGGTTGGCAATGTAGCTTACAAACTGGACTTGTCCAGTGAAGCTCGACTTCACCCAGTTTTTCATGATTCTCAACTAATGAAACATGTGAGTACAAGAATTCACATCCAGCCAGGGGCTCCCAGTAATAATGAGGAAGTAATCCTGGAACCTGACTACATTCTTGAAAGGAGACTGGTGCAGAGGAATGGGAAGGCAGCAGTGGACATTCTAGTTCAATAGAAGGAGGGAGACCCAAATTCTGCTACATGGGTTCCCTATGAAAGCTTCATCAGAGATTACTCCTACTTTGACCTTGAGACAAGGTCAGTTTAAGGGAAAAGGAGTGATATTTATCAACTGAGCTCCGTGTTTTATCAGTCACTATGAGGAAGAGCCAAGTGTGATACCCAGTATCAGAGAACACAGAACTCTCAAATTCTCTTCTCCATTACTTCCCGCCAATTCTTCTTTCAATTTGAATTCATATATCTGTTCAGATCCACCTCAGCAAAGACTTGCCAGCTCAGCCAATCAGTTAAGCCAAACAGTTAACTGAATGTCCAATCAGCTTTTGGGTTGTTAAAGTCTTAATGAGGTTAGTTAATCATAATTACCCGTAAATCCTCATCCTCTTATATAAGGGGATGCTAGGAAGAATAATGGATCAGAACATTGAACCATTTCTATTTTTCTTACCAATTTCTCCAACACTTTCTTACTTTGCAATTTACCTTGTCAATTCCTTTTTTTCCTAGTTCATCAATACAATTCCAAACCCTAGTTACATATTTCCTTTGTTTTCCTTCTATTTCTTCAAATTGCTGTGAATTTGCTGTTGATCCATGGTGAATCATCTACGAGGTTCACCAATGTCAGTACAGTTAGGGTGGGCACCTAACATTATTCTTAGGACTAACAAATATGTGCTTCTACTGTTCCCACAAACCTGAAATACGGTCTCACAGAATACTCATGGATAAGTAGGTTACTCATGCTTACAGCTGAAAACTTCCAATGAATGTGACCAATTCAACTAGTTTGTATATACATAATATTATATGGATGTTAACTACATTTCTCATATAAAACTATATGCTTGACATTCACAAGCAACTGCTAATGCTGCTTAGAATGACATCAATGTAACAACAACAACAACAACAACAACAACAACAACAACAAAGCCTTTAGCCCAAATTTTTGGGTTCGGTTGTTTGAATCCCTTCTTTTCTTCCTTTCAGCTCTCTTTGGAGTTATGTCCACTGTAAAACTAATAAAATCCATATCCTTCTTTAAAACCTCAATCCATGTTCACTTAGGCCTACCTCTAGTCCTAGCGGCTTATTTAAATACTATCTCATCGCTCCTTCTCAGAGCATCTATTGGTATGTGTTGCACATATCCAAAACACCTAAGACGGTCTTCTCTAATTTGTCAACAATTGGTGTCAACTCTAACTTCCCATGATTACGCTCATTTCTTATCCTATTTTTTTAACATATTGCCACTCATCCATCTTAGCATCGTCAATTTGGCTACACTAATATTTTGGACAAACACTTGGATCCATAAAACATAGCCACTCAGTCTTATAGATCTGTGGTGGGGGTTGTGTGTGTGTTGGGTGGGTGGGGGGGTGGGGGGGGTGGGGGGGTGGGGGGGTAAGAACACATAACCACATACTGGAGCAGAAAAGTTCTACTTGGCTCAATGATAATGAGTTTAATGAAACAACAATAGAAAAGGGCCGAGTGAAGGATAAAATATAAGGAATGCGCTTGGATACAAAGACAGGATTAAGTGAAGATGGATGGTAGTTTGCTAGTGAGTACCTTTGACAAAAAAGAAGTGGTTATAGAATCAATCTTTATCTAGTCACTACCAACATTTTAGAATTCAAAAGAAATAATCTACAAACCTTTTTCCAATAATATAAATGATGACCTACCACGAATTAGGGTTTCACAATTTAATAAAATAGGCTCAACAATTGAGGTCTAACGTGACATAAGATCCAGGACAATAGATCAATGGAAACATAAAACTATCTAAGGTTATGAAGGTATCAATTTATTCAAGTAAACAGGCTAAAACAAATCCAGTGGAAATGCTTAGAACCGCAATTTAACACTAATATCTTTAATAAACCTTTCAGTAGAAAAAGCACCTTGTATTAAGACATGAAGAATATTCTATGATAACTATCATGTCATAGAATTAAATTATTAGTACAGATAAGTTGCAATTGATTATAAACTTACTGCAGTTTTTGCATCTTTACTTTCTGGAATATTAAGTGACTGTCATATATAAAATGATCTAGTTTACACCTACTTAAGTAAAGCTTACCTGGGCTAAAAAAGCTTTACTTTTGTTCAGTAAAATATGGCTATGAGGAATTTGGTGTTGGGAGATAAAAGTCTCCTTGGGATCATGAAATCTAAATTGGTTTACTGCAATGTGCCTGGTCAAATATTTTTGTCTTACTCCTTCTGGTTCAGAAGATATGCATTGAGTAGGCCATCTTTCCCTGCACATTCCACAATAGATGCTAAAGCTAGAAGATTACTCCACAACAGATGCTAAAACTAGAAGATTCTTCTTTATCAGACATGCAGGCAATGGAAGAAGCAATCAAAAATTCATCCACATGACATATGCACACAGAAAACATACAGGATGGACACATACGCACATACACCGTCGGATCTAAAAAAGAAAATCAGGGTGGGGATTGTATTACCCAATTCAAGAATGTAACAATTATAATAAGATACTTAACTATCTCCGACAAACTTATAAAGATGCCTCAAACGAAACATAAATAATTGATCAATCGGTTTCCAACCAGATTTCGACAAAGGCGGTGGGCAGAATATTCCTTCAATTTGATATATTTTGGCAACAACACTGGAAAGTATTTCCTTCAAATATTTATAACCGACCCAATCACATCTACTAAACGTAGCTCTTGAAATGGCATTCACACGACAACAGCTAGCCACGCTAATGAAGAATATACTCCCCCTGATGAAGTGTCAATGGAGGTTCGATCATCCAATCTATTAAATTGAGCTACGTAGAAGTAGTAAACTCAAATTGTAATTAGATAACCAAACCATCCATTGGACCGGTGTTATTAAAGGCATCCACCTCGCTGCCTAGGCATTTCAAAATGCTCGGATGCCTCTCGTCGTTTTAGGCAGTGGTCATCATTACAATAATCCCTAAATGTTACCATCTAGTCCAGGCTCCAACACGACAGCATGCCACTTCCTCCTTGTCACAGCCGCCTCCAACCGCGACTCCTCCTCCTCGATTCCTAAACGGTTATTCCTCCAGCAATATTATCTCCAGCCTCTGTTTGAGACCATCAAAGAAAAGATAAGTGTTTTTTCCTATAAAATTCCACTGTAGCATTGCTAGCAGGGTCGGTTTTAAGGGAGTGCAATGAGTGCAACCGCACTAGGCTTCCCGAATTCATAGGCCTCAATAAAAAAAATATGTATATGTTATATATTTCACATTTATTTATATATAACTACATATAGAAGGAAAAAAAAACTAGTAAAATTAAACTTTTGACACATATTTAGTTAAGTCATTGTTACAATCAATATTCCGTAGGCCCAACTATTTTAGGAAACTTAAAAATATAATTATAGGGTAAATGATTGTTCTTATCTTAATTGAAAGATATTGTAGTTGAATGATTTTTTTTAGTTGATGCTAGTTTTGGAAATTTTAATTTCTGGATTTTTTTTATTAGAAAAAAATTATATGAGAATAGATCTCCATTTCTATTTCGCACGGGGTCAGTCATGGTTGCCAGCAACCAACAAAACGCGATGCTGCGGCAGTGCCACGGTACTGATCTCGGCATTTTTTTTCTCTGGTAAGCATGGACTCTCCAAAATAATGTGGTCCGTGTTGTGTCGGACACAACCCGGACACTCCATAATACACTATAGGACGCACTGAAATAGGTGCCGTGTCCGTGCGGCCGTATCCTTATCGTCTTGTGTCCCATCCGTGTCCGTAAACAAAGTCTTTATGTTGAAACTCGGAGTGCCTGTGCCGTGTCCGATACGTGCAGGAAACTACGACAGGCGGACATATACAATGATTGAGTATGCAGCAGCGGTAGAGGAGGGATTACGTACGAGAAGTGGCGGCGCCAGATGGCATCGGAGTAGGCGACGCGGCACAAGGGCTTGCAGGTCATGGCGAGGCTGGAGAGGTCGCGCGCGCTCAGGAAGCCGGCGCAGTGGACCAGCGCGTCGGCGTTCAGGTCTGTCAGGCTCGGCTGCGGCTGCTCCATTTTCTTTTTTCTTTTTCTTTTTGGGTTCTCTTCTCCGATGCGATTAGGGGTCAGGGAGGAATGAATGAAGAGGAGGATGGAAAGGAGAACAAAAAGTGTGATATTTGGTTTTCTTTCGACGGGATATTTAGACTATGGATAAGGAATAAGTTATAATATTTGTATTTTGATCTCCGTAATAGATATAATTAGTGTTTAGATCTAATAAATTAGAATATTTGTATTTTAGTTTTCATAATAGACATAACTATGATAGGCATAATTAATACCGAACTCGAGTGGTTCTTGTGGTTACCGAGAAGAGGTATAAGATTTCATTCTGGATGGCAGAATGTCAGCGGATCGAACCACGGAAGAATAAAAAAATAAAGATAAAAAAATCAAAAAATAAATAAATAAATAAATAAAATCAAAATAAAAAAATTGAGCGTGGCTAGCTGTTGTTTTAGATCATGCTTCTTCTCCTAGTTCTTATAGAAGATATTGCAGATATAACACTTCAGCCGTACCATGAGCAATGGCTCGATATTCAGCTTCAGAATTTGATCGTGCGATCACACTTTGCTCTTTCACGATACAAAGTTTTCGCCAATAAATACCGAGTAACCAGATGTAGATCGTTTATCTGTCAGGCTTGTACCCCAGTCAGCATCGGTAAAACACTCAACATTTGTATGTCCCTGAATCTCCATACGAATTTCTTTTCCAAGATTCTGGACTAGATAGCGCAGAATTCTGAAAATTGGCTGCCAATGTGGAACTCGTGGAGAAGACATAAATTTATTCGTGACACTGACTGTAAAAAAAAATCCGGACGAGTCATAATTGTCAAGTAGTTGAGTTTTCCAACCACTCGACGATATTGATCCAGATTAGTCATTAGTACCCCCTCGTCGGGGAGTAACTTTTCTCTTGGGTCCATTGACGATATTGCTGTAAACACCCAGATTTTTCAAGAAATTAAAAATAAATTTTTGAAAATTTTCTGTAATTTTTAACTAATTAAAATAAATATTTTCTAGAATTAGATAATTTTTAAGTATTAAAATAAATATTAAAATATTCTAAAAATAATATTTTTGAGTGTAAAATAAATAATTAGTCATAGTGTAATTTTTCTGGAATTTATTGGACCCTAAAACTAATTTTAAATATCCAAAAATATAGTTTTTAAATAAACCTAAATAAACCAACCTGAACCGGATTGAACCAAACTAAATAAACCGGACCAACCTAAATAAACCGAACCGGACCAACCCTATTGGATCGGGTCGGATTTGAACTCGACCCGTACCCGCTAACTCGACCGCCTACCCTTTGCTACAGTAAACCCCCCCAATTCCCGTAACCCCAGCCGGCCGCTCCTCATCCCCGGCCGTTTTCGCTGCCGCCGCCAACTCCTCCTCTCCCCCGCGGCCGTTCAGCAGCAGCAGCAGCCCCTTCACCTCCTCACCCGCCAACTCTTCGCCTTCCCGCCGGCCTCTCCTCTTCCCACCGGCTGACGGTCCCCCTTCCCTAACCGTAGGCCACCTCCACTATAAAACCCTCAAACCCCCGGCCACCGCTGCCACAACCACCCGGCCACCGCTGCCACTTCTCCACCATCACCACCACGAACCCTAGCAGGAGCCGACGCCTCTCCGACGACCATCCTCCGTTGATCCCGAGCCTCCCCGACGGCAACCCGGCCGACCTCGACCCTCCCCCGAGCTCCCCTCCGACAATCCTGACGACGTCGTCGCCGACCCCAGCACCGACGAGCAGCCGTCACAGTCGAGCACAACAGCCCTACCCGCCGCTGACGAGCGCAGCGCCGCCTCCGACCGGCCGAGCTCTGCCGCGTCGTCCACGTACGCGTTGAATAATCGATACCTACCCATGTTCAGGTGAGAATTTCTCTCTCCTCGTCGCACCGATATTCGAACGGTCTGTTGCGACACGTTCGCTACATGACCCTCTCGAAACCCGTATAATTAGTTCGGGGTATCGCGCCCTGTGTTGGTCGCAAACCGCGACGCAAAAACAGAAAAAAATTCCCTATTTATGAAAATCAGAAATTGGTCCCAAACTCACAAGTTCTCGACTGTTTTGCGTGCAACCTGTTAACTATTTCTAATTTCTGTTTGAACAGTTATTTAGACCATATAACCAAGTTTTAAAATCCTGTTTTAGTTTAATTTAATGAGCTATAGATTGTAATTATTTTGCGGGTGAAATTGACCAAAAACTTGGTTATTTAAAACCTATTTTTTTCGGAACTGGATGCGCCCCGCTAAACGAGGCGACTTGGTCGTGTGTGAATTTCACTGAAAGGTGCGCACCGTCAATACGGACGTGTAAAATTTTACAGAAGTTAATTTGGATGTGCGTGCACACCGGAATCAACGCGTATTCGTCGAAATTGTCCCGTATCGGCCCTGTTCTGAAACTCGTTGTAACTTTGTGTGTGCTCGTCATTTCGAAACTAAACTTGCGCCATTAGACTCGTAGCGATACGTAGGTCCTATGACCCAAGTTTTGTTCGATTCTGAGAACGTTGATAAAATTCCGTATCGTGGGCCCCACGGCTCTACTTGACGGACAATTTTGTGATCGGCTCATCTGAATCCAGTTCTGGATATTCCGTTGGGTTCGTATCGTCGTTTTGGACTTGTAGACACAAAGTTTGACAAATTTGAAGAATATTGTCTCTGGCACATTTTTCGGTGCAAAGTGGCCACATGTGGACCCCGCTTTGACCCAAAACTGTCAAGTTTTCCCCTGTGTCCAAATTGAACTTATGGATAGGCAATCCTAGCTATTTCATATCTTCTAAGAATGATGGTAGTGTTTATTTCAGCAACCGGAGGAGTACTTGAAGATCCCGTTGTTACCGAAGCAACTGTTGGAATCCAAATCCCAAGCAAGTGTACCTTGCCAATCTTGCAGTACTTGTTACATAATATTCTCTTGATTTATTTATATGATATATTTGTTCAACCTAGGACCATGTGACATTGCTTAGCGTTCGAATAATATTCGGGTGTCAACGCCGTATGCGGAGTTGTGTAACGTCACCTAGAGAGTTGATATCGCAATCCTATATTTTTGTGCTTGTATTATCAAGTACGTCATACCATAGGACACTTGACATTATTCATGAGACAGAATCTTTTCCTGAGATATTCACGGTGATTCTGTATAGGATTACAGGAATCGTGACATAGATATTACATATGTTTAGCTATCGTTATGACTCGCTGCATTAGTTAGAGTTCATGATCTTGCGTGTTATGGACATGAGACGTCGTGGACATGAGATATGTGATTACATTGGGTGGGAAGAGAGACACAGGCTATAGGCTAATTTTATATATATATTTATTATTGTGAGGCCGTAGACTCTACATCAGAGCTAGGCACATTATGTGATATTACTGCTATCGGCTCTCCGACACAGAGCTTGTAGTGGTCTCAGCCTGAGTTCTAGTGATGCTCTCATTTTGCATATCACTTAGCTGGTTACATAGTTTATTCTATTCATATATTTTATATATTGCACTTATTTGGCTTGAGTTATTCTTGTACCTTGCTATGTCCCCTGAGGACCTGGAATCCAAATTATGTCCCCAGGTTAGCAGAGGAGTTCTACCCCGAGGTATACGAGACATGAGCAGATGCTAGAGCAGTACCAACACCAGAGGACGAGGTGATGCTAGAAGATTTCTTCTGAGTATCTGCTTTATCTATACTCAGTCGTTTATGTTGTTAGACTCTTATTGAACTGCTGTATCAAACTCATTATCGGGTTGTTCCCCGAGATACTTATTGAGACTTGATGATTATTATTTCATCTTGATTATTCTGATATTGATTGTATTTATCTTCTGTGGATGAGATTAGTATAATAGACCCTTATTATTGTTTTACAGCTTAAGTACACCCTAATGGGTCCATTAAATTGGGTTTGTCCATTGGAGTGTGCTGCTGGCTATTGCCACGTGTCTAGTCCCTCTGTATTTTGGGACTGGGGCGTGATAATTGCTCCCTTGGCTTGCATCATTCCTGCATCATTTAGTATGTCTATCACATACTTTCTTTGTGTCATCCCCCGATCTCCCGTAGGAATCGGTCGTCCCCACCAGGTACGAATCACCGCACCAGTGCTCCCACGGGACGATCGTTTTTATCGGGACGCGATGCCGTGCGAGCCTGGGATTGCGCCCGCATAAGGCAACATTGTTAAAGTTGTGTCTATCATCAATTCGATCGAGTACGCAGCGGAGGGATAATGTTTCAAACAATAATCCATCTGAGTATACGGGACAAAGATCAAGGTACGAGGTTCTCTGCATACAATGGCACCGTTCTATACATTATGTCCCTCTATACAAAAGCAGCTCAAAACGATCGATACGGCTCAAGTCATCAAAACAAGATTTTCGGGTCCTCGGGATGAGGCATGGCTATCGCTTCCTCGGATGATCCAGCATATGTGAACAAGCAAACTGTTGGTGGATCAGCACTTTGGAGAAAGTACTGGTGAGTCTAAAATCAACGAACAGAAGCAACATTCACTAAAACCAACACTAAGTAATTATGTTATAAAATATTTCATTACTAGGAATCTTTCTAGTTTTACCTAGGTTCGTTTCATGCAGTACAGGAACGGAGTCATATTACTTCTTTCTAAAAACATCTTTGAAATCAGAGTTCATATTCGATATACAAGCAAGCATACAAGCAGTTCATGTATGATAAGCAAGTTCGATTACTATCTCTGGTGCACAGCGTGTCTTGTGAGTCATATTCATTCTTTCAAAGACTCTAGCATATATCTAGTGGACTATCTTCTTATACTGTTTAAGGCGATCATCAATATTCAAGCAATCATGCAAGTCTAGGTGCGATGCAATTTGATATGCAACATAATATATCACTTATATAGTGATTCTTACTCCTTTTTGCCGAACGGTTATCCCTGCAGCAGACATATAAGTTAGCAACATTTGCATATATATGAATAAGATTCTCATTCCCTGTCCGTCTCTGCATCAAACAGTTAGGTATGTAAGAAGGTAAATCTAGCATGCGCCCTAACTACATGATGGTCCATGAAAAACCTATGAATAGTAGCTACTGGGACTACAAGCCCAGGCTAACTATTAGACATGACACATCGCGAGGACTACAAGCCTCAGGGTGTTTCGATTTCTCCCCCAGGATGAATGATTCCCGGTGCCCCAGGAATGGTTCGAGAGATAAACCTTGTGCACAAGTTATCCAAAGACCGATGCGATGAATATGATTCTATCAGATAAAGACTATACAATGCACATATTTGAGACAAGCAAACACGATATCAAGCGATAGAGCCAAAGCCCTCAATTTTATTCTTTCAATCAAGTCGATAGGTTCGATAAGTTTGATCAATTCGATAGGTTCGATCATTCGATAGGTTCAATCTTTTTTCTTTGAATCAATCGATATGTTCAATAGCATCTATACAAGTTATTCAAGCAGTTCTATCATTCAAGCATCAATGACAAACAAAATATGGTATGATTCTTCTATCTCTTTTAGCTAAGCATGCAATTCTATTCTTGTTTAGCATACGATAGAAACATATGAACATTCTTTTACTCTTGTTTATTAGCATGGCAGCGGTTCGTTCGATAGTGGTGTTTGTGTAACTAAGCATGCAATATTTCTATCTTTTCTTAGCATGGCAATGGTTCTATCTCTTTTAGGCAAGCATACAAGTTCTCTAGTTAGGCAAACAGATTTGTTTCAATGACAAGCTATACGAGTTCTCTTATTAAGCATGCAGAGTCAGGTTCTATCATTCTTCTTATGAAACTATCTTCTTAGAACAAGCATTCAAAAACTCAGATTCATTATTAAGACGTGCAAGAATCAGAGAATGAAGTTCTGCCCACTCACCTAGATCAATCTTCTTGTGTTTCGATCTGGAACTCTTCGAGAAGACTTTCACTCGAGTCAGCAAAGCGATATCTCTTGTACATAGTGCCAACGCGGAGTGGGGCACTACATACTTATCCACCAAGAAAGAGTTTCATCCTTGAAACTTCAAGAAGAAACTTTTGATATCCAGAGCAGCGATAGTCCTCATCCCTCACCATCCTTGTCATGCCCCAGTCCCAAAATACCGAGGGGCCGGACGCGTGTCAATGGCCAGCAGCACACACCGATGGACAAACCCAATTTAATGGATCCATCGGGGCATGCTTAAGCTGTAATATAAGAATAAGTAGGTCCAATGATACAAACCACAGTCTATACTAATCTCATCCAAAACAGATAATCATAGATCAAATGCCAGAATAAATACAAAGAAAATAACTAACAATCTCAATAACAGTGTCTCGGAGAACAATCCGAGAACAAGTCTGATACAGCAATGCAATAGACTGGAAATAAAGGAACTGTAAATAGAAATAAATGAGTATCACCAGACAATACTCAGGAGAAGTCCTCTGGTGTGATCTCGTCCTCGAAGGTCGGTACAGCTCCTGTATCAGCTCCTGTATCTGCTCCTGCTGCGGTCCCGTATACCTCGGGATAGATCTCGTCTGTAAATCCTGGGGACATAATCCGGATCCAGGTCCTCAGGGGACATAGCAAGGTACAAGAAATCTCATGCCAAAATAAATACAGTACAGCAAATAATAAAATAAAATAGGGTAAGTATATAATCATCTGTGTGAAATGCAAGAGAGAACATCAATAGTACTCAGGTTGAAACAACTACAAGCTCTGTATAGGGGAGCCGGTAGCAGTGGTATCATGAGAAGGTCTAGCTCAGCGGGAGACTGAGTAGCCGACATAATATAGTCAACCTGTAGCCTGCGGATCTCTCCAGCAATAGATGGAACAATAAGGGATTACTAAATAACCAGCTAAGTGATATGCAAGCTGAGAGCAGCACTAGAACTCAGGCTGACGCCGCTACAAGCTCTGTGTCGGGGAGCCGGTAGCAGCAGTAATAATGAGTAATGGGCCAAGCTCGGGCTTCAGAGTCTTGTGCCTTACAATAATAGGGGTGTATATATATGGTCAGCCTGTAGCCTGTGTGTCTCTCCCCACCCAATGTAATCACACGTCTCATGTCCATGATGCCTCATGTCCACGTCACGCACAATCGTATCTAATGCACAAGTCATCTAATGTCTAGGAATATAATATCAATGCCATAAAGTCTGTATCCTATACAGAATCACCATGAATATCTCAGGAAGATCCTATCCATGAATAGTGTCAAGTATCCTGGGTTATAGTGTACTTGATAAGACAAGTACGAGAATGCAAGGGGTCACGGATATCCATCTCTAGATGACAATACACAACACCGCGTACGGTGTTGGCACCCGACTAATAATCGGACGCTAAGTACGTCACACGGTCCTAGGTCAAGCATGCACAGCAATATAATGAATCAAGGAAAATGCAACAAAAAATATAAAGTTGGCAAGGTATACTTGCCCACTGATGTATAACTAAGTCAAGAAAAAATAGGTAGCAAAGCTGCTTGTTTGGCAAGGTACACTTGTCTAGGGTCCTGGCTCCAACTGTAGCTCTGGTCTCAGTGCGATCTGCAGGTACTACTCCGGTTGCTGAAATAAATATCACCATTAGATTCAAAAAATATCAAATAGCTAGAAATGCCTGTCCTTGAGTCCAATTTGGACACAAGGGCGAAAATGACATTTCCGGGTCAAAGCGGGGTCCACATGTGGGCCACTTTGCACCGAAAAGCGTGCCAGGGTCAAAGGTCTCCAAATTCGTTAAACTTAGTGTCAACAAGTCAGGAACGATGATACGAACCCAACGGAACTTCCAGAATTGGATTCCGATGAGCCGATCACAAAATCGCCCGTCAAGTGGAGCTTGTGGGGCCCACGATACGCGATTTTGTCAACGTTCTCAAAATCGAACTAAACTTGGCTCACAGGACCAGCGTATTGCTACGAGTCCGATGGCGCAAGTTTCGTCTCGATCCGACGTGTGTACACAAAGTTACAGCATATTCCAGAACAGACGGATACGGGACGGTATCCGCGGATACGCGTTAATTCCGGTGTGCACGCACATCCGAATCGACTTCTGCGAAATCCCACACGACCGTATCAACGTCACGCACGTTTTGGTAAAGTCCGCGTGCGACCAAGTCATCCCGTTTGGCGGAACGTACTCAGTTCCGGGGTGAAACAGGGCGTTGGTTTTCCTGTTTTTGGATCGTGATTTGCGATCACCACAGGACGCGACACACCGAGCGAGTTGCACGAGCATCGAGGGGGTTATATAGTCTACGCGTTGCAACTGACGGAATAGAAATCGGAATCACGAGGTGAGAGAAAATGCTACCTGAACAGGGCTCCGTGAAGACTGATTTCCTGTGTCCGAGTGTCTCCTTCGTGTCCTGCGTCTTGTGTAGCTGCGTCCGCTGTGTCCAGGCTAGGGTTCAGAGTTCGAGTGCTGTCGGAGACCCGTCGGAGGGTGGCTGCTCGGGGCGGCCGGGGAGTGGCTGCTCGGGAGGAGGACGGCGAGGAAATCGCCGGCTGGAGTCGGACGGCGTCGGCGCTGGAGGGCTGGAGGGGTTCGAGGAAGAGGTCGGGGTCGGGTGCTGGTCTCGGCGGCATGGAGTTGGTGAGGTCGTTGGCCGTGCGGGGGATCGAGCGGTGGTCTGGCGGCAGCAGCGAGGAGGGGTTGAGGGGGAAGTCGGGTACGGCGGCGTTAGGGCTGGGAGAGAATGGCGGAGGAAGGAGGAGTTGGGGCTGAGGAGCGCTGGAGGCACGGCGGGCGTCGGAGAGTGAGGCGAGGCGGTCGGTTGTGAGCGGGCGGAGAAGGGGGAGACGCGGCCGGAGGAAGTTCTGGAGATGATGGAGATGGGCTCGGGTGTGGTGGTTGTAGGCGGCGGTTAGGGCTGAGGGAAGGAGCTAGGGCGGCTGGGCGGTGCTCCGCCGGAGACTCGCCGGAGGGGTCGGCCGACGGTCGGTTAGGGTTAGGGTTAGGGTTAGGAAATTAGGGATTTGGGGATTAGGAATTTGGGGATTAGGGATTTGGGATCTTTGGTAATTCTTTTTGTTTTTCTTTATGGAGAAAAACTTAGGGAATTATGTATTTATACATACAGAAATTGGACTAGGGTTTGGCCTAGGATTTGGGCTGGGTCAACGCTCCTTGGGCTTCGCTTCGGCTCTCATGGGGATGTCGGGCGTTTGGCACGGGTTTAATTCGGCTTATATATCCAATAGTATTTAGGGCTTTAAACGCGTTTCCGGAGTCCAATAAATTCCCGGAAAATTACCCTATGTCCGGTTCTCCATTTTACACCATAAAATATTATTTCCATAATATTTTAATATGAATTAACCGTAATTAAAAATAATTAAATTGCCAAAGGCCTAGGTTTTAATTACAGAGAATCCCGGAAAATTGCAGAAAAACCAAATTAAAAATTCTGAAAATTAGGGGGCTTACAATCTACCCAACTTATAAAAATTTCGTCCTCGAAATTAAAATATGGTAGGGTTCTCTCTATCCAATCTCACTTGATTACAGTCTCAAGGATTCCTCTCAAGTGAACATTGCGGTCTCTACCCAACTTAGAATTTACCCATCTATCATCTAAGACTATACATCTACTAAAGCTACGCCCCAACTTATTTAATCATGTTATTGAATCCTCAAGTCCTTAACACCAAACATATCACCTATGATATGCCCTTAATCATATAAAAGGGTCATCAACAATGCGACCGGCCTGTGGGGTATATCTAGTACTGTCTATATATCCAACTTATACCAAGCACGAGGTTTCGTCTTTCCAAAATAAGGGAAGACGAAGATCAATGATAAAGAGTTCAAGGGTGAGGTAAAAGAATAGAAGTATCAGGATCAAGGCGTTTAACAAATTTAAATGGGATTTGTCAAGACAATTGTGGATTGAAATCATGTTCTGGTAATCCTTTGTTCGCATGCTCCTATTAGTACAGTTATGTAACTGATACGATATGCTCAGACATATCTAGAGGGCAAGTATACTAGTCAACTATATATCTCAATCCACGTAAAGTAGTCGTGCGAAGAGCGAACCAAAATGCACTAAGGTTGATAAGACCGTAATACACTGATTCTGAATAGACAATTGTATTAGTGTGTCGACCCAATAATACATATGTCATGAACAAGCTCGATAAAAGGATAAGCTTGCAAAACTAGGCTATATTAGCAGCATAAGTCAAGGTAGTACAACAAATATAAGTACGCTAGATGATGATGAAAGGAGGTACAACTTAATTCAAGTTCACAAAGATAAAACAAAATGAGCAATTAACAAAAGACTCTACAATCTCTACGGTTATCAGTTATAAGCAAGTTCAAAATTACATAGGTTAAGGCTGAGGTCACGAACCAATAGGCACGAGATAAAACAAATCTATAAACAGATAACTACAAAAATTTTTGCGCATTAGCTACTCCATGGGTTTGTGCGTCTTCCAAAGTCATTGATGGGGCTTGTTCACGTCCTTGTAGTTGATTCCTCTACTGTTGTTGAGCCTGCTGGAAGAGTGTTGCTTGTGGTGCCAAGGGTGGCCTCGACTGATTCCCTCCTGGGGCTGGTGGTCTGACTTCTTCAACTCTTGTTTGTGGTACTTCCAATACTGGAGAGGCTGGCGTTGTTGCTAGTGACATTAGTGCTCTTTCTCGACGTTCGGGGCATTCCTTTAATAAATGCTGACTGAATCTGCAAGCTAAACATAATTTACTTTTGCGTCTGCACTCGTTCTCAACATGGCCTCGCCTGCGATAATATGGACAGACAGGTAGTACTTGCGGAGATGCTTCTGGTGGCTGGTGCATGTGAGACTTCTTTGTAACTTTTTTCTGTGGTGCTCCGGCTGATGCTGATGTGGCTGGTTGACGAATCATCACTGCTTTCTCTCGATGCTGAGAACAGTCCCTAGCGAAGTGTTGACTGGTTCCGCAAATTAAGCATAATCCTAACTTGCGTCTGCATTCTTTTTCAATATGGCCTATCTTGCCACAATAGTAACAAGTAGGAAGGAATGAGGCTCTGGATGCTGCTTTTGGTGGTGGATTAATCTGTGGTCGCTTTGCAACTCTTTTTTGTTGTGCTTGGTCTGGTGCTGATGCATACGGCCGCTTCTGGCTGGACCATGTCCTCGTGTCGCACTCCATGGGTCTTGCTATAGTAAGAACATTCTCGTCTAAGGTAGTTGCAGCGGGGCTGATTAACTTCCGTAACTCTGAGCTGAATCTATCGATGAACTTCTCCGCTTGGATCTGCTGAGCTTCTTCCTGAACCTTCTGATGGGCTTGCATCATCGCGTAGAACATTCGAAATATTTGTTGTTCGTCCATAGCCTGCCCTTGTGGAACGGTAGGCGTCGGTGGAGCCAACTGCGTCGATGGTGGAACGTCATCTTCCTGGATTCTCGAGGTATGCTGACTTGCTGGACTACGTTGTTGTGATGATTGACCTGCACCAACTGGTGTCACTTTATCTTCATGGGTAACCACAACACCCTGTTGTGTTCCTGGATGAGTCTCTTCGCCGACTTGGGGATTCATTTCTCTGCAACCAAAATAAACTATAAGAGGCGTACAGGAATCAAGGTAGGATGCAAGTCAAGAATTTAATTCAAATCCGATATAGATGTCAAGAACGATCCAAGCAAGTGGATGAGATCCTTAAAACTTATCCTATTTTTTTTGCAGGCTTGCTCGGTCCCTAAGTTAAAACCGAATAATTTAGTCGTAGACCTGCATGGGCCACCATAAAAACCATGTCACGCCCCAGTCCCAAAATACCGAGGGGCCGGACGCGTGTCAATGGCCAGCAGCACACACCGATGGACAAACCCAATTTAATGGATCCATCGGGGCATGCTTAAGCTGTAATATAAGAATAAGTAGGTCCAATGATACAAACCACAGTCTATACTAATCTCATCAAAAACAGATAATCATAGATCAAATGCCAGAATAAATACAAAGAAAATAACTAACAATCTCAATAACAGTGTCTCGGAGAACAATCCGAGAACAAGTCTGATACAGCAATGCAATAGACTGGAAATAAAGGAACTGAAAATAGAAATAAATGAGTATCACCAGACAATACTCAGGAGAAGTCCTCTGGTGTGATCTCGTCCTCGAAGGTCGGTACAGCTCCTGTATCAGCTCCTGTATCTGCTCTTGCTGCGGTCCCGTATACCTCGGGATAGATCTCGTCTGTAAATCCTGGGGACATAATCCGGATCCAGGTCCTCAGGGGACATAGCAAGGTACAAGAAAGCTCATGCCAAAATAAATGCAGTGCAGCAAATAATAAAATAAAATAGGGTATGTAATCATCTGTGTGAAATGCAAGAGAGAACATCAATAGTACTCAGGTTGAAACAACTACAAGCTCTGTGTAGGGGAGCCGGTAGCAGTGGTATCATGAGATGGTCTAGCTCAGCGAGAGACTGAGTAGCCGACATAATATAGTCAACCTGTAGCCTGCGGGTCTCTCCAGCAATAGATGGAACAATAAGGGAGTACTAAATAACCAGCTAAGTGATATGTAAGCTGAGAGTAGCACTAGAACTCAGGCTGACGCCGCTACAAGCTCTGTGTCGGGGAGCCGGTAGCAGCAGTAATAATGAGTAATGGGCCAAGCTCGGGCTTCAGAGTCTTGTGCCTCACAATAATAGGGGTGTATATATATGGTCAGCCTGTAGCCTGTGTGTCTCTCCCCACCCAATGTAATCATACGTCTCATGTCCATGATGCCTCATGTCCATGTCACGCACAATCGTATCTAATGCACAAGTCATCTAATGTCTAAGAATATAATATCAATGCCATAAAGTCTGTATCCTATACAGAATCACCATGAATATCTCAGGAAGATCCTGTCCATAAATAGTGTCAAGTATCCTGGGTTATAGTGTAGTTGATAAGACAAGTACGAGAATGCAAGAGGTCACGGATATCCATCTCTAGATGACAATACACAACACCGCGTACGGTGTTGGCACCCGACTAATAATCGGACGCTAAGTACGTCACACGGTCCTAGGTCAAGCATGCACAACAATATAATGAATCAAGAAAAATTCAACAAAAAATATAAAGTTGGCAAGGTATACATGTCCACTGATGTATAACTAAGTCAAGGAAATAGGTAGCAAAGCTGCTTGTTTGGCAAGGTATACTTGCCAGGGGTCCTGGCTCCAACTGTAGCTCTGGTCTCAGTGCGATCTGCAGGTTCTACTCCGGTTGCTGAAATAAACATCACCATTAGATTCAGAAAATATCAAATAGCTAGAAACGCCTGTCCTTGAGTCCAATTTGGACACAAGGGCGAAAATAACATTTTCGGGTCAAAGCGGGGTCCACATGTGGGCCACTTCGCACCAAAAAGTGTGCCAGGGTCAAAGGTCTCCAAATTTGTCAAACTTAGTGTCAACAAGTCAGGAACGATGATACGAACCCAACGGAACTTCCAGAATTGGATTCCGATGAGCCGATCATAAAATTGCCCGTCAAGTGGAGCCTGTGGGGCCCACGATACGCGATTTCGTCAACGTTCTCAGAATCGAACCAAACTTGGCTCACAGGACCAGCGTATTGCTACGAGTCCGGTGGCGCAAGTTTCGTCTCGATCCGACGTGTGTACACAAAGTTACAGCGTATTCCAGAATAGACGGATACGGGACGGTGTCCGCGGATACGCGTTGATTCCGGTGTGCACGCACATCCGAATCGACTTCTGCAAAATCCCACACGACCGTATCAACGTCGTGCACATTTTGGTAAAGTCCGCGTGCGACCAAGTCGTCCCGTTTGGCGGGACGTACTCAGTTCCGGGGTGAAACAGGGCATTGGTTTTCCTGTTTTTTGATCGCGGTTTGCGATCACCACAGGACGCGACGCACCGAGCGAGTTACACGGGCATCGAGGGGGTTATACAGTCTACGCGTTGCAACTGACGGAATAGAAATCGGAATCACGAGGTGAGAGGAAACCCTACCTGAACAGGGCTCCGTGAAGACTGATTTCCTGTGTCCGAGTGTCTCCTTCGTGTCTTGCGTCTTGTGTTGCTGTGTCCGCTGTGTCCAGGCTAGGGTTCAGAGTTCGAGTGCTGTTGGAGACCCGTCGGAGGGTGGCTGCTTAGGGCGGCCGGGGAGTGGCTGCTTGGGAGGAGGACGGCGAGGAAATCGTCGGTTGGAGTCGGACGGCGTCGACGCTGGAGGGCTGGAGGGGTTCGAGGAAGAGGTCGGGGTCGGGTGCTGGTCTCGACGGCGTGGAGTTGGTGAGGTCGCTGGACGTGCGGGGTATCGAGCGGTGGTCTTGCGGCAGCGGCGAGGAGGGGTTGAGGGGGAAGTCGGGTACGACGGCGTTAGGGCTGGGAGAGGATGGCGGAGGAAGGAGGAGTTGGGGCTGAGGAGCGCTGGAGGCACGGCGGGCGTCGGAGAGTGAGGCGAGGCGGTCGGCTGTGAGCGGGCGGAGAAGGGGGAGACGCGGCCGGAGGAAGTTCTGGAGATGATGGAGATGGGCTCGGGTGTGGTGGTTGTAGGCGGCGGTTAGGGCTGAGGGAAGGAGCTAGGGCGGCTGGGCGGTGCTCCGCCGGAGACTCGTCGGAGGGGTCGGCCGACGGTCGGTTAGGGTTAGGGTTAGGGTTAGGAAATTAGGGATTTGGGGATTAGGAATTTGGGGATTAGGGATTTGGGATCTTTGGTAATTCTTTTTGTTTTTCTTTATGGAGAAAAACTTAGGAAATTATGTATTTATACATACAAAAATTGGACTAGGGTTTGGCCTAGGATTTGGGCTGGGTCAACGCTCCTTGGGCTTGGCTTCGGCTCTCATGGGGATGTCGGACGTTTGGCACAGGTTTAATTCGGCTTATATATCCAATAGTATTTAGGGCTTTAAACGCGTTTCCGGAGTCCAATAAATTCCCGGAAAATTACCCTATGTCCGGTTCTCTATTTTACACTATAAAATATTATTTCTATAATATTTTAATATGAATTAACCACAATTAAAAATCATTAAATTGCCAAAGGCCTAGGTTTTAATTACAGAGAATCCCAAAAAATTGCAGAAAAACCAAATTAAAAATTCTGAAAATCAGGGGGCTTACAATCCTCAATCGAAAACTCTAGAAATCTATAACAATCACTCAAGCAAATTAAAATTAGAAGCCATAACTATCAAGCAATAAATCAAATCCAAAAAACTTTTGCTGGCATCTGTAAGAATATCTATGGACTTATTGTATAGAACGCTCTATTCAATAATGATATCAATGTACAAGGAATCGTCATCTAAGAACATCAGCAAAATGGGCGTAAGACTAGAGGATCGAGTTGCTCTGATGATACTATGTTACGCCCCGATCTCCCGCAGGAATTGGCCTTCCCCGCCGGGCACGAATCACCGCGCCAGCACTCCCGCGGGACGATTGTTTCCATCTGGACGTGATGTCGTGCGAGCCTGGGGTTGCACCCGCACAAGGCAACATCGTTAAAGTTGTGGCTATCATCGATTCGATCGAGTATGCAGCGGAGGGATAGTGTTGCAAACAATAATCCATCTGAGTATACGGGAAAAAGATCAAGGTACGAGGTTCTCTGCATACAATGACACCATTCCATATATTATGTTCCTTTATACAAAAGCAGCTCAAAACGATCGATACGGCTCAAGGCATCGAAACCAGATTTTCGGATCCTAGGGTGAGGCACGGCTATCGCTTCCTCGGATGATCCAACACCTGCGAATAATCAAACTGTTGGTGGGTCAGCACTTTGGAGAAATTACTGGTGAGTCTAAAATCAACGAACAAAAGCAACATTCACTAAAACCAACACTAAGTAATTATGTTATAAAATATTTTATTACTAGTGATCTTTCTAGTTTTACCTAGGTTCATTTCATGGAGTACATAAACGAAGTCATATTACTTCTTTCTAAAAATATCTTTGAAATCAGAGTTCATATTCGATATACAAGCAAGCAAACAAGCAGTCATGTACGATAAACAAGTTCGATTACTATCTCTGGTGCGCAGCGTGTCTTGTGAGTCATATTCATTCTTTCAAAGACTCTAGCATGTATCTAGTGGACTATCTTCTTATATTGTTCAAGGCGATCATCAATATTCAAGCAATCATGCAAGTCTAGGTGCGATGCAATTCAATATGCAACATAATATATCACTTATATAGTGATTCTTACCCCTTTTTGCTGAACGATTATCCCTGCAAAAAATATACAAGTTAACAACATTTGCATATATATGAATAAGGTTCTCATTTCCTGTTTGTCTTTGCATCAAACAGTTAGGTATGCAAGAAGGTAAATCTAGCATGTTCCCTAACTACATGATGGTCCACAGGAAACCCATGAATAGCAGCTACTGGGACTACAAGCCCAGACTAACTATTAGACACGATACCCCCTAATCGCGAGGACTATAAGCCTCAGGGTGTTTTGATTTCTCCCCCAGGACGAACGATTCTCAGTACCCCATGAATGGTTCGAGAGATAAACCTTGTGCATAAGTTGTCCAAAGACCGATGCGATGAATGCGATTATATCAGATAAAGACTATACAATGCACATGTTCGAGATAAGCAAACATGATATCAAGCGATAGAGCCAAAGCCCTCAATTTTATTCTTTCAATCAAGTCGATAGGTTCTATAAGTTCGATCAATTCGATAGGTTCGATCATTCGATAAGTTCAATCTTCTTTCTTTCAATCAATCGATATGTTCAATAGCATACTATACAAGTTATTCAAGTAGTTCTATCATTCAAGCATCAATGACAAGTAAAACGTGGCACGATTCTTCTACCTCTTTTAGCTAAGCATGCAGTTCTATTCTTGTTTAGCATACGATGGAAATATATGAACATTCTTTTACTCTTGTTTATTAGCATGACATTGGTTTGTTTGATAGCGGTGTCCGTGTAACTAAACATATAATATTTCTATCTTTTCTTAGCATGGCAATGGTTCTATCTCTTTTAGGCAAGCATACAAGTTCTCTAGTTTGGCAAGCAGATTCGTTTCAATGACAAGTTATACTAGTTCTCTTATTAAGCATGTAGAGTCAGGTTTTATCATTCTTCTTATAAAACTATCTTCTTAGAACAAGCATTCAAAAACTCAGATTCATTATTAAGGCATGCAAGAAACAGATAATGGAGTTCTGCCCACTCACCTAGATCAATCGTCTTGTATTTCGATAGGGAACTCTCCGAGAAGACTTCCACTCGAGTCAGCAAAGCGATATCTCTTGTACATAGTGCCAACGTGGAGCGGGATACTACATACTTATCCACCAAGAAAGAGTTTCATCCTCGAAACTTCTAGGAGAAACTTTCGATATCCAGAGAAGAGATAGTCCTCATCCCTCACCATTCTCAATCGAAAACTCTAGCAATATATAACAATCACTCAAGCAAATCAAAATCAGAAGCCATAACACTCAAGCAATAAATCAAATCCAGAAAATTTTTGCTAGCATCTTTAAGAATATCTATAGACTTATTGTATGGAATGCTCTATTCAATAACAATATCAATGTACAAGGAATCATCATCTAAGAACATCAGCGAAACGGGCGTAAGGCTACAAGATCAAGTTGCTCTGATATCACTATGCCACGCCCCGATCTCTCGTAGGAATTGGCTGTTTCTACCGGGCACGAATCACCGCGCCAGCGCTCCTGCGGGACGATCGTTTCCATCGGGACGTGATGTCGTACGAGCCTGGGGTTGCGCACGGATAATGCAAAATTGTTAAAGTTGTGGCTATCATCGATTCGATCGAGTACGAAGCGGAGGGACAGTATTGCAAACAATAATCCATCTGAGTATACGGGACAAATATCAAGGCACGAGCTTCTCTGAATACAATGGCACCATTCCATACATTATGTCCCTATATAAAAAATCAGCTCAAAATGATCGATACGGCTTAAGGCATTGAAACCAGATTTTTGGGTCATGGGGATGAGGCACGACTAGCGCTTCCTCGGACCATCCAACACCTGCGAACAATCAAACTATTGGTGGGTGTAAACCCCCTCACCCAAAGATTTAGATATTTTAATTTAATATAATATTTAGAATTAATATTTTTATTATTAATTAGGATTAAGTAAACAAAAGTATCCTTTAAAAATATTTTTCGTAGATTTAATTTTTGGGAGCACAACATTAGCCATTATCTCCAAATAAATTTTATATGCATGATCTAGACGAGCCCACCTTAATTTATGATTATCATATCCCACTCAAACATATCTCCTTGTGCTCTTTTTAATATAAAATATTCGGATCAAAAACTTAATTTCTAGCGCCTATAGTGCAACCGTTGACCATTCCAATTTAAATTGGAGATCCAATTTCTACCAATTCTTTCGACCTAATGCATGATCATGATCTAAAATAGGTCTAAGACACACATGATACCTGTGTCCTACTCTATTGGACCTCTATGTGCTACCTACACTCAATAGTCACAAATGAATAATTTTCTAGTGAATCGGACCAATCTAGTCAAACCAACCGTAACGACCTGAACCTGACCCAACTAGAAGTAGTTGGACTTAACCTAGGTTGACTAAGCTAGGTTTGACCATCCATATTAAATATCATTTCAGTTTTGGACAGCCATGGGTTTATTAAATTATTAGGGTGGAATGTGAAAGGGAAGGGGTTATAACTTGTGACCTTTTCTTACCCCCATTGGTAACTCCAAACCCTTCCCCTCCACACTAGGCTATCCATAACCCCCTATCTTCACCTCCTCCATTCAAACCACCTGAAGCAAACTTATTTCTAACTCTCTTCCTCATATTTTTTTCTTCACAAACCATCTCCAAATTCCTTCTCTATCTCCCTCCACACTTTCATCTATCCAACCCTACTAAGGCTGAATCTGAATTCAGCAATACCCCCACCAATCTGGCCTTACCCCCCTCCACAGTAAGTATCTTTCTCTCAAAAATTTTATGCTTCTTCCTCTCCCTGTCCTTATCACTTTCTCTTCACAAAACTTTCATCAAAATTCACTCTCCTCAAAATAGCCCTCCATCAGAGGTGTCCAAGCTGAATCCGAATTTAGTGTATCCTCTTCTCAGGCCACTCCACTACCTACATAGCCTCCAAACTACCACCAAAGTACCCAAATATCCTTCTCCTATACCTCCTTAACAAGTTTTATTTATAACTCAACACCTAAATCATCCCATAACTCCTCCAAATACCCCCTACAAAACGAAGGCACCATGTTGAACCCGCCATCAATAGCACCACTTTAACACCTTGTTGCCACCACTTCCAGCACCAAAACCCCTTCAACAACCACCCTATCTTCATACCATACCTCTCCCCTAATCTTTCTAAGCACCAAAGTACTTGGAGAAATATCTTAAAGCCCCGGACAACAGCTACGAGACAAAGTGTCCAAATCTGGACAGATTTGTGCAAGCAGTGCACAACCCTCTTTTGCCTCCCCATTTCACTTTGGTCAGAGCTACAACTCCTCCTACTCAACCCTTACTATATTTACTTCATATCCCTATTAAATTTCACCAACTTTATATTCATATTTTTATGATATTACACCAAGAACACTTATTACTTCTCATGTCTAGACTTGAATGTTATTTATGCACTTGTTGTCATATTCACTTTGCCATGATCTAAAACCCAAGAAACCACTTGCAAAATATAATTTTTACTCTAATTATCACTAAATTTTAGAATATATAAGTTTTGTTTAGGGTGTTATATATAAATAAATGCATGGTTGAGACATGATTAAATGTTGTGCAACTAGTAGTGCATTTTGCCTAGGTTTTGTGATAGCTAGTTTTATTGTTTATAAACACTATGTTGGAATGTAGAAGATACCATGCTAAGGTTGTTCACTAGTTTGAGTAGTATTTGTACACATTTTTTATGACAAATATAAGTTAGAAATGAGGTATATGCCATGATCTTATTATAAATTCAGATTTGACTTGTCTATGTATACTTGACATTTTGTAGTAGAACGAGAGTTGTATATAGTTGGATGAATGGATATACTTGAGAAATACAGTATATGATTATTTGTGATGACCCTAACTTAACCTATTGTTAATGCTCATGTGCATGTTTTAATAGACAAAACTAACCCTAGGTTGGTTAACATAGTTTGACACTTAGTGAATACCAAGGTTGATGATATGTTGTATATGAAAATCTAGTGTGAGAACACCTAGTACCTACATGAACCTTTATTATAACCATGTTTATGAGGCTTGATGATGTTATATGACTAGTAGGCTTGGTGTTTACATACTTTCTTGGTTCTTGACTAGTGAACCTTAGCCAACCTACTTTGTTAGAACCCCTAATTATTCTATACTCTAAATAATCGATGGCATTGTATAAGTTGTATCCTTGATTAATTTAGACCCTAATTGTCTAATGATTAATGATGTAGAGTAGTTGTACTCTTGTGCATGCTTAGTGAACCATGTCATAGTGACTGATTTTATGATATTATATATTTAGACTCTTGGGATCGCACGAGCGTGGATTCGAGAGCAAGTTTTTTGTATTATCAGCTTGGAGTTCCAGGCAAGTATACCTTTCCAACTTGCAGTAAATCCTATTATATTATCGACTTGTATTTCATTTTATATATTCTTGTGATGTGCCTGCTCAACCTAGGTCAGTGAGATGTTGCTTAGCGTCCGAACAAGATTCGGGTGTCGACGTCGTACGCGGAGTCGTGTAACGTCACTTAGAGAGTTGATACCACAATCCTATATATTTTCGTACTTGCTTTACTAAGTACCTCATATCATAGGACACTTGACACTATTAATGTGATAGAATCTTTTCTGAGTTATTCGTGATAATTCTGTATAGGCTTACAGGATTTGTATATACATAGATATCATTATGACTCGCTGTACTAGTTAGAGGTCATGATCTTGCGTGTTATAGACATGAGACGTTGTGGACATGAGACGTATGATTACATTGGGTGGAAAGAGACACACAGGCTACAGGATGATTATATATATATATATATATATATATATATATATATATATATATATATATATATATATATATATATATATATATATATATATACTTTATTATTGAGGTGCTCTAGTCTCTATATCAGAGCTTGGCCTATTACGTGATATTACTGCTACGGACTCCCCGACACAGAGCTTGAAGTAGTTTCAGCCTGAGTACTAGTGATGCTCTCACTTGCATTTCACTTAGATGGTTACATTAGTTTACCCTTGATTATGTGGTGTCACGCCCCAGTCCCAAAATGTATGGGACCAGACACGTGGCAATGGCCAGCTGGTACGACTCCGTAGGGCTTTTCAATTTAATAGACCCGGCGAAGCGCACTTACGCTGTCCACGGTCAAGTGATCCAGTTAATAATCTAATTCTAACATGCAACAAGTAAACTAAATCTCAATCCATGGTAAATAAATCTCAAGAAAGAACGATACGTATCATCAGTCTGCAGCCCAATAATACATATATTCGAATAGGCCAAAAGAACAATATCGGCCTATAAATACTAGGCTATAAAAGCAGAATAAAAATGGAAAGTAGTACATGATTGTAATAGCTAAAAATATAAAGATACCTGCAACGATGTCCACACTCCACTAGATCAAGCATCATGCAAACTGCTCAAATAACTTGGAAGGGAACCAGGTCCTCAGAGGGATGTAACAAGATACAAAAAGTACATGCCATAAAGTAAATACTGTGAAAACTCAAGGGTGAACTAACCAGTTAAGTGAAATGCACTTGAAGACAACCTTGGTACGTATGGGTAGGTAAAATGTATAAAGCGTAGCATCGAGCCAGAGCCTAAGTACCTGGTGTAAACCCCCTGGTTTTTTAAAATTTTAAAAAACTGGATTTTTCACAATTTTCTGGAATTTTCTGGAATTTTTCTGTAATTTAAAAATAGGGTTTTAATTATTCAATGATTTTTAAATAATAATAAATGATATTAAAATATTATAAAAATAATATTTTTGGATGTAAAACGAAAAACTGGACTTAGGGCAATTTTTCTGAAATTTATTGGGCCCCGGACCTATTTTTAAAACACCTAAATTTATTTATTTATTTATTAATTAATTACTGTTTATTATTATTGTTATTATTATTTATTTATTTATTTTTATATAAATTTTTACCCAGCCCAACCCCTAGCCCATGGCCCAGCCCGGCCCAACCTCACCGCGGCCCAGCCCACCCGTGGCTGGCGGGTCGGGTCGGGTCGGTCAGACCCGAACCCGCTCCGCCCGACCCGCGACCCAGTCTCCCCACTTCCCCAGCTTCCCGCGCCGCTCCCCCCGGCCACGCCGCCAGCCGCTCCGCCCAGCCCACGCCCCAGCACCCCGCGGCCACGACGCCCGCTCCGCCCGCCTCTCTCGGCCTCCCAGCCTTCTCCACCACCTATAAAACCCCCCTCCGGCCGGATCTCCCTCTCCGGTCACCCGCTCCGTCCCCGCCCCCTCGCCGAGCCGCCGTGACGCCCCACCGTGCAGATCCCCAGCTCCGCCCGGCTCCTCCCTCCTCTCTCCTCCCCTCCGGTGCCCCGTTCCGCCGTCCCCGGCCACCGCAGCAACAGCAGCAGCAGCTCGGGCAGCCCCCGAGCCGCCTCCGGCCGCCCCCGTGTTCTCTCCGCCTCCGCCCGGACAGCCCCGGCGCGCCGCCACCTCGCCGCGCTGCCCCTCCGCCTCAGCCAGCCGCCGTCCCGCCGGAGCTCGGCCACCAGCTCCCCTGAACCCTAACCCTAGATTCGAATTCTCGAATCCGACACGTGTCGGACACGATTCGCCCCCGGTTTTTTGGGTCCCCTTCAGGTGCGTGTATCTTCTTGCTCGTAGCTCCGTTTTCGATTCTGCAAATTGCGTTACGAAGCCTGTATGACCCTCGGTGCCCGGACAAACCGCTCGGGGCATCGCGTCCTGTGGTGATCGCACACCGCGATCCAAAAACAGGAAAAACCAGACCCTGTTTTACCCCAGAACTGAGTACGCCCCGCCAAACGGGATGACTTGGTCGTGCGCGGTCTTCACAGATACATGCGCATCGTCGATACGACGTGTGGGATTTCGCAGAAGTCGATTCGGGTGTGCGTGCACACCGGGATCAACGCGTATCCGCGGACATCGTCCCGTATCCGTACTTTCTGGAACGCGCCCTAACTTTGTGTACACACGTCGGATCGAGACAAAACTTGCGCCATCGGACTCATAGCAATACGCTGGTCCTGTGGGTCAAGTTTGGTTTGATTCTGAGAACGTTGACGAAATCGCGTGTCGTGGGCCCTACAGGCCCCGCTCGACGGACGATTTTGTGATCGGCTCATCGGAATCCAATTCTGGAAGTTCTGTTGGGTTCATATCATCGTTCCTGACCTGTTGACACTAAATTTGGTGAAATTGGAGATATTTGACCCGGACGTATTTTTCGGCGCAAAACGGGCCCACATGGGAACCCCGTTTTGACCCAAAACTGCCGTTTTTGCCCTTGTCTCCAAATTGGACCCAAGGACAGGCATTTCTAGCTGATTGATATTTTTTGGATCTAATGGTGATGTTTGATTTAGCAACCGGAGTACCGCCTGTAATTTCCGCCGAAGTCAGAACTACAAACAGGGCCGGAACCACAGGCAAGTGTACCTTGCCAAAACTTGCAGCTTTGCTACCTATCTCCTGGACTTAGTTATACATCAGTGGGCAAGTAAAGCTTGCCAATTCTCAGATATTTCTGGTTATAGTATTTTACTTGATTTTTGTAGCTTCATATGTGAACTTGTTTAACTGCTCAACCCAGGACACCGGACACTATTCATGTGACGGAATTGCCTGAGATATACCTGGTGATTCCGTATAGGATACATTTTTATGTCATTTATAGTTTACATGCTTAGATTCTATCCTGATTCATTGTATTAGTTCAATCTTGCGTGACTTGTACCTGTGATATTCTGGAACTGTGACGTGAGATTTCATGGGGTGGGAGAGTATTATCATATCAAGGCTGAATATATTATAATATAAATACTTTTATCTGGCGGTGCCTTAGACTCTGATACAGAGCTTTGGTTCCTTACTGGCTCTTCGAGAAAATACTGCTATGGTTTCTTCGACACTGATCCTGTAGTAGTCTCAGCCTGAGTATGACTAAAACTCTCATTTGCATATCACTAGCTGGTTTACATATTTACCCTGCTGTTTATTTTATTGCTGCACTGCATATGTTTTGGCTTGTATTTCTGTACCTTGTTATGTCCCTTAAGGACCTGGAATGGACTATGTCCCCAGGTATAGCTGAGGAGAACTACCCCGAGGTGTACGGTACAGGAGCACTCCTTGGAGCAGAACCCGGAACCGAGGACGAGATAGTTGCAGAAGACTTCTCCTGAGCACCGGCTTCATATACACAGTATTTCCATTTCAGTATTTTATTTCCTGTCTTTCTTCTTAAATGTAACAGAATAATTCTCGGATTTGTTTCCCGAGATAACCTTGTTTAAGATTGCTTATTTATTTCCATTGCAATATTTTTGGCATTAATTTGTATTGTTCTGTGGATGAGATTAGAAATACTTGAGACTTATAACATTTTACGGCTAGACTACAGCTTAAGCATGCCCTGATGGATCCATTAAATTGGGTTGTCCATCGGTGCGTGCTGCTGGCCATTGCTCACGTGCTCAGTTCCTCAGCATTTTGGGACTGGGGCGTGACATGGTTTTTGTGGTGGCCCATGCAGGTCTACGACTAAATTGTTCGGTTTCAACTTAGGGACCGAACAGGCCTGCAATAAGATAGGATAAGTTTTTAGGATCTCATCCACTTGCTTGAATCATTTTTGATATCTGTATCGTACTCGAACTAATTTGAACTTGCATCTTGCCTTGATTCCTGTGCGCCTCTTATTGGTTATTTTGGATACAGGGAAATGGACCCACAAGAATGCAACGAGACTCCCGTCGGAATACCATAAGCTACAGGTGTCACCTACGACGATGAAGTGACACCAGTCGGAGGAATTCCCTCAACTCAACAGAGCCAGCAGGCTGGTCAACCTACCTCCCGATTCCGGCGCGATGACATCCCACCTCCGCCGTAGTTCATCCCACCAATGCCCGTGTTCCCACCAGGACAGCCGATCGATGGACAGCAAATATTCCAAATGATCTACGCGATGATGCAAGCTCAGCAACAAGTTCAACACGAGGCTCAGCGTCGCGAAGCTAACTTCTTAAGGGACAGCATCGTAACTGCACTGGGGCAGGCCAACCTACCAGCTCGACGGCCAACTACAGGCTCAATCACTGACTTTCGCCAACTGAAGCCCTGCACTTTTTCTGGAAAAGAGGAGCCCACAGAAGTTCATGAGTGGCTCACCAACATTCGGCATCAACTTGAAGCAGCTGAGCTTCCCCGGGAACGTTGGATGACTGCCGTCAGAATGCAATTGACGGACAACGCTCATCACTGGTGGCTATCCGAGGAGACGCGACTCAGACCAGACCGAGCACTTGGGAGGAGTTCTCCAGACTCTTCCAGGAGATGTACATTCCTGCCATCGCTCGATCAGAACTGCGGGACAAATTCAATCGCCTCACTCAGGACTCCATGACGGTGGAAGAGTACAACGCAGAATTCATTCGTCTGAGCCGCTTCGCCCCCACCCTGGTCCCGACTGAGGAAGATAAGGCCGAGAAATTCTTCGACGGACTGAACATTGAGCTGCAGAAACTAATTGGGTCCGTCGCACCAACATCATACTCGGACGTTCTTGCTGCGGCTCGAAGCATAGAGCGCGTCACCAAGAGAGAGACCAGACTGAAGCGGCCTTCCCCATCCGCACCAACCAAAGCAGCACAAGAGGAGTCTGCAAAGTGTCAACAAATAAGCTCGCCACCAGCAGCAGCACCAAAAGCCTTCTACCTTCCTACCTGTTACCACTGCGGCAAGATAGGCCATGTCGAGAAGGAATGTAGACGTAAACTCGGACTATGCTTAGGCTGCGGATCCAGACAGCATGCAGTGAGAGACTGCCCTGAGCGTAGAGAAGGAGCACCAAGGGCGAACCAGCAAACTCCACCAGCACCTCGAGCAGCACCCTACCAGCAAGCTCAGCAACAGCAGAGGAATCTACCTCAAGGACGAGAGCAGGCTTACGCGATGACTGTACAGGAAGCCGATGCGAGTAAGTGAATCATAGTTTTTCGTTTTTAGTCTTGTGTAGCTCGTGCCTATTGGTTCGTGACCTCAGCCCCAACCTAGTAAATTGTAACTTGTTAATAATAACCTGGTTTTCATAAAAGTTGTAGATTTTTTTTCTTTAACTAGATTTTCTCTGGAAGTGCATAACTTTCAATGTTAGGGAAACGGTATTCCCTAAGTATCTTGTGATGTATTTTTGAACGATACCTGCGACCGGGTCATCCCTGTTGACCGGTTATTCTTTGATTGCGAGGATACAATCCTCTTAAGGGGGGTAGATTGTAAACCCCTTGGTTTTTCAAAATTTTAAAAAACTGGATTTTTCATAATTTTTTGGGATTTTTCTTTAATTTAAAAACAGGGTTTTTATTATTCAATGATTTTTAAATGATAATAAATGATATTAAAATATTATGAAAATAATTTTTTTGGGTGTAAAACGAAAAACTAGACTTAGGGCAATTTTTCTGGAATTTATTGGGCCCCGGACCTATTTTTAAAACACCTAAATTTATTTATTTAATTAATTAATTATTTATTAATTAATTACTGTTTATTATTATTATTGTTATTATTATTTATTTATTTATTTATTTATTTTTATATAAATTTTTACCCAGCCCAACCCCTAGCCCATGGCCCAGCCCGGCCCAACCTCACCGCGGCCCAGCCCACCCGTGGCTAGCGGGTCGGGTCGGGTCGGTCAGACCCGAACCAACTCCGCCCGACCCGCGACCCAGTCTCCCCACTTCCCCGCTTCCCGCGCCGCTCCCCCGGGCACGCCGCCCGCCGCTCCGCCCGGCCCACGCCCCCGCACCCCGCGGCCACGACGCCCGCTCCGCCCGCCTCTCTCGGCCCCCCAGCCTTCTCCACCACCTATAAAACCCCCCTCCGGCCGGATCTCCCTCTCCGGTCACCCGCTCCATCCCCGCCCCCTCGTCGAGCCGCCGTGACGCCCCGCCGTGCAGACACCCAGCTCCGCCCGGCTCCTCCCTCCTCTCTCCTCCCCTCCGGCGCCCCGCTCCGCCGTCCCCGGCCACCGCAGCAACAGCAGCAGCAGCTCGGGCAGCCCCCGAGCCGCCTCCGGCCGCCCCCGCGTTCTCTCCGCCTCCGGCCGCCCCCGCGTTCTCTCCGCCTCCGCCCGGACCGCCTCGGTGCGCCGCCAGCTCGCCGCGCTTCCCCTCCGCCTCAGCCAGCAGCCGTCCCGCCGGAGCTCGGCCACCAGCTCCCCTGAACCCTAACCCTAACCCTAGATTCGAATTCTCGAATCCGACACGTGTCGGACACGATTCGCCCCCGGTTTTTTGGGTCCCCTTCAGGTGCGTGTATCTTCTTTCTCGTAGCTCCGTTTTCGATTCCGCAAAATACGTTGCGAAGCCTATATGACCCTCTCGGTGTCCGGACAAACCGTTCGGGGCATCGCGTCCTGTGTTGATCGCACACCGCGATCCAAAAACAGGAAAAACCAGACCCTATTTCACCCCGGAACTGAGTATGCCCCACAAAACGGGACGACTTGGTCGCGCGCGATCTTCACAGATACGTGCGCATCGTCGATACGGACGTGTGGGATTTCGCAGAAGTCGATTCGGGTGTGCGTGCACACCGGGATCAACGCGTATCCGCGGACATTGTCCCGTATCCGTACTTTCTGGAACGTGCCCTAACTTTGTGTACACACGTCGGATCGAGACGAAACTTGCGCCATCGGACTCGTAGCAATACGCTGGTCCTGTGGGTCAAGTTTGGTTCGATTCTGAGAACGTTGACGAAATCGCGTGTCGTGGGCCCCACAGGCCCCGCTCGACGGGCGATTTTGTGATCGGCTCATCGGAATCCAATTCTGGAAGTTCCGTTGGGTTCGTATCATCGTTCCTGACCTGTTGACACTAAGTTTGGTGAAATTGGAGACCTTTGACCCGAACGCATTTTTCGGCGCAAAACGGGCCCACACGGGGACCCCGTTTTGACCCGAAACTGCCGTTTTTGTCCTTGTCTCCAAATTGGACCCAAGGACAGGCATTTCTAGCTGATTGATATTTTCTGGATCTGATGGTAATGTTTGTTTCAGTAACCGGAGTACCGCCTGCAATTCTTGCCGAAGTCAGAACTGCAAACAGGGCCGGAACCACAGGCAAGTGTACCTTGCCAAAACTTGCAGCTTTGCTACCTATCTCCTGGACTTAGTTATACATCAGTGGGCAAGTAAAGCTTGCTATTTCTCAGATATTTTTGGTTATAGTATTTTACTTGATTTTTGTAGCTTCATATGTGAACTTGTTTAACTGCTCAACCCAGGACACCGGACACTATTCATGTGACGGAATTGCCTGAGATATACCTGGTGATTCCGTATAGGATACATTTTTATGTCATTTACAGTTTACATGCTTAGATTCTATCCTGATTCATTGCATTAGTTCAATCTTGCGTGACTTGTACCTATGATATTCTGGAACTGTGACGTGAGATTTTATGGGGTGGGGAGAGTATTATCATATCAAGGCTGAATATATTATAATATAAATACTTTTATCTGGCGGTGCCTTAGACTCTGATACAGAGCTTTGGTTCCTTACTGGCTCTTCGAAAAAATACTGCTATGGTTTCTTCGACACTGATCCTGTAGTAGTCTCAGCCTGAGTATGACTAAAACTCTCACTTGTATATCACTAGCTAGTTTACATATTTACCCTGCTGTTTATTTTATTGCTGCACTGCATATATTTTGGCTTGTATTTTCTGTACCTTGTTATGTCCCCTGAGGACCTGGAATGGACTATGTCCCCAGGTATAGCTGAGGAGAACTACCCCGAGGTGTACGGTACATGAGCACTCCTTGGAGCAGAACCCGGAGCCGAGGACGAGATAGTTGCAGAAGACTTCTCCTGAGCACCGGCTTCATATACACAGTATTTCTATTTCAGTATTTTATTTCCTGTCTTTCTTCTTAAATATAACAGAATAATTCTCGGATTTGTTTCCCGAGATAACCTTGTTTAAGATTGCTTATTTATTTCCATTGCAATATTTCTGGCATTAATCTGTATTGTTCTGTGGATGAGATTAGAAATACTTTAGACTTGTAATATTTTACGGCTAGACTACAGCTTAAGCATGCCCTGATGGATCCATTAAATTGGGTTGTCCATCGGTGCCTGCTGCTGGCCATTGCTCACGTGCTCAGTCCCTCGGCATTTTGGGACTGGGGCGTGACACCTGGCATTAGCTGTAAACTGGATGCCAGGAGTATATGCTGACTACATCACCGATCATGATAGCGCGCAGCTAGTAACCTCTATCTGATGTATCGACAAGCATATACGCCCATAACCGGGTAACACTGAGCCCATAATCGGGTAACACATGGCCCATAACCGGGTAACACTGAGGCTCACGACCCCATAGTTTACACTGAAACTACGATAGCCAAATGTCTGTCCCATACGCCTACTAATTGTCTTCCCCACCCAATGCCAATGTACAAGTCGCGAATACAACGTGTACATCTCGTACTATAATGCAAGTCACTAAAGAAATATATAACTAAGCTAAATACCGCCACACGTGCTGCTCACACCGATGACCAGTCAGTCATGAAGCATGCGTCCCTACATGAACTCACTCTGTGACGTACAATGATACATGTCAAGGCCTGGGGAGTCATATCGATAACTCCACAACTTTAGGTGCGTCCACTAGACACTAGGTCAGACACAAGTCCTAACGTCAACGCCTTCGTTGACTGCACCCGTGTCTTTCTCGGACGTGCACAGTTATATAATAATAAAATAATAAAATATGCAACTAATAATAACTGAATTTAAACAGTACAATAAGGCAAGGTATACTTGCCTGGATCCTCAAGCTGTGAGTACCAAAATCCTGCTCCCCAAGTCTCACCCGAACGGTCCCGCGACCCTATATATATAATATAATATAATATAATCATCAGTCGTTATACTAGTACGCACGTAAACACAATTACACTGCACTCAGAAACTACGCAAGGGGTGATAACTGGTCAACTAGCAGGGTCAAGTGTGCGCATCTAAAATGTACAAGTGTCATATCCTCGAATACCGTGCACAACAAGACGAATAACTAACACTAACACATGTCTAAATCTCCAATTCTCGTGTGACACTAACATATGGCCTAGCTGGTATGTTAGGGTACACAAGCAGACAGTTCACTAACATTTATTGTCATACAGTCATACATAGTACTAGCAATCAATTTCCCATAAAGTAATATATATTAAACCTATTTATTACATACATGCACATACACACATACTAGTTATTAGGTTTACCAATACAGCTTCATGCAATCATATCTAATACCCAAACTACCATGAAGTAATATGCTAACCCTAATTACTATTCACACAAAAGAAAAGGCAAGTTTTGAACCTTGGCGTGCACGTGACTAGGGTGTGGTCGTGCTGTTGGGGAGGTCGTGGGTGCTCGGTGGCTGCTGTCCCGGCGGAGAGGGATCGCTCGTGGGTGTTTGATGTGGTGGCTGTGATAATGACGGAGGCAGTGGTGATCGTTGACGGAGGATGGTATGAAGTTGACGGAGGATGGATGATGATGATGATGGTATAGATGATGGGGGCTGTGGTGGTAATGTCGGGGTCGTACGAAATAGATCGGTCGTGAGGGTGGTCGAGACGGAGATGAGGCTGTTGTGTAGTGGTGGTCCGGCGTGGGTAAGATGGGGGAGATGATGGTGCTCAGGCGGAGGAGGTTGATGAGTAGTGGTGATGTAGTTAATGGTGGCGGTGGTGATGAAGGCTGCTCGGGGATGGGAATGGTGGAAGAGGAGTCGGGGAGGAGACGGCAGCTGGGAGTAGGCTGTGAGGGAGAGGCGGTGGTGATCAGGCGGGGTCGACTTTGCCGGGGTCGACGGGGTGATCGGCTGTTGATGGCGATGGCGATGACGAGGGAAGTCGCTGCTCTGGCCGTGAGGGTGTGAAGTTGGGATAGAGGTAGTACAGTCGGGGAGAAGTGGAGGGAGTCAGGGAAGTCGCTGTCAGGGAAGGCCGAAGTTGGCCGGGATGGGATGAGGGTGATGGCGGTTGGCTGCTAGTATGGTTTAGGGTTTTTGATTGATTTCTTGGTGATAAAAAATATGGAGGATGAGTTTTTATGTAGGATGGAGAAAAGGGTAATGATTACCTAGGGATTAGGGCCGACTATGTACTCCTTGGGATGTGTTGGCTTCTACATGAAGGAAATTGGGTGGCTAGGATTGTGTGTATTTGAATGGAGGCTTGGATGGTGAGATAGAAAGTTTTGTGTGTTGCACACTCCAAAATAGGGTAAAAATTATATATGATTGGTCAAAGAGGGGGATGTGTTTATTCATGTGTTGTGTCCAATAGGAGGTGGACACCTCATTGCACTTTTGCATAAAAGCACCCAACAATTAGAAAATTGCACAAATAGTGGGATTTGGGATTGGATGAGGAAAAACACCATGTTTAGTGTGATGTAGTGGATAAAAAGGGTGTGTGGTGTTTAGTATGAACCTTGAGGGTGTGAGTGGGGGTTTGAGTTGGTGCTAGGTCTAGTTTTGGGTTAGGTTGGATCCTTACACCAATTTAATTAAAATTAGTGTAAGTGGTGCTCTTTAATTAATTGGAAATACATAGGGTTAAAATTGGGTGGGACACAAGTGTCATAGACGTAGTAGACTCAGAATAGAATATTATCATAAATTGGATTTCATAAAACGGATCGAGGTTGTGTCTCAAATTTCGATTGGAACGGACAAAGATGCAAAGTTGGATTTATTTGGATTTAAAAATAGACGTTTGTAACGAATATTGTGCGACTAAAATGAAACACAAAAGAGAGTATTTATGAGTTACACAAGGGTCAGAATGGAAGGTTGGCATATCTAGGAAAAGTGTATAAAATTTGTTTGAAAGCAAATGCTAGTGTAGCGCTCCAAATATCGAAGCAACGGTAAGGTACACAAAGTGATACGAATATTGTGTGCATTAATCTAAAATACTATGTTCTAATTCTAAATTACTCCAAACTAACCCTAGTCTCTCTATCTAAGCCAGGTAGACCTAAATTTGGTCGAGGAGTTTTACATATGGCATTAACAGTTTTACTTTGGCATGCTGTTTCTTGTACCTTGTTACATCACTCTGAGGACCTGGTCCATTGCCAGTTTTGCAGCATAGACCGTTGTGGAGCTTGCCTGGAGTTGCTGATGTGTGTTGCTTTATCTTGCAGGCATTAGTGCCAGGTACTTATATCATTTTTATCGGAGTTATGGTTATTTATTCTTATTGTCTATTCATCTGCTGATGTAGCCTAGTTTTATATACTCATATTCCTTTCTCGAGTCTATTCGAGCTTATGTGTTACTGGGGGCCGACTTTAGCACATGTAGTTTATTATTGATATTTTATTCTTTAAGTAGATTGAGACATAGATATTTCAATATTGATTTACCCTTATTATACAACTTATACATATTCGAGTCAGACCAGAGTCTGGTCGAATGTGTAGCTGGAATGTTACGTATTCCTAGTCCTACGTATTTTGGGACTGGAGCGTTACAGTGGGTCAGCACTTTGGAGAAATTACTGGTGAGTCTAAAATCAATGAACAGAAGCAACATTCACTAAAACCAACACTAAGTAATTATGTTATAAAATATTTTATTACTAGTGATCTTTCTAGTTTTACCTAGGTTCATTTCATGCAGTACAGGAACGGAGTCATATTACTTCTTTCTAAAAACATCTTTGAAATTATAGTTCATATTCAATATACAAGCAAGAAGACAAGCAGTTCATGTATGATAGACAAGTTCGATTACTATCTCTGGTACGCAGCGTGTCTTGTAAATCATATTTATTCTTTCAAAGACTCTAACATGTATCTAGTGGACAAACTTCTTATACTGTTCAAGGCGATCATCAATATTCAAGCAATCATACAAGTCTAGGTGTGATGTAATTCGATATGCAACATAATATATCACTTATATAGTGATTCTAACCAATTTTTGCTGAACGGTTATTCATGCAGCAGACATACAAGTTAGCAACATTTGCGTATATATGAATAAGGTTCTCATTCCCTGTCCGTCTTTGCATCAAATAGGTACGCAAGAAGGTAAACCTCGCATGCGCCCTAACTACATGATGGTCCACAAAAAACCCATGAATAGTAGCTACTGGGACTATAAGCCTAGGCTAACTATTAGACAGGACACCCCCTAATTGCGAGGACTACAAGCCTCAGGGTGTTTCGATTTCTCCCCCAAGACGAACGATTCCCAGTGTCCCTGAAATGGTTCGAGAGATAAACCTTGTGCACAAGTTATCCAAAGACCGAAGCGATGAATGCGATTCTATCAGATAAAGACTATACAATGCACATGTTCGAGACATGCAAACACGATATCAAGTGATAGAATCAAAGCCCTCAATTCTATTCTTTCAATCAAGTCGATAGGTTCGATAAGTTCGATTAATTCGATAGGTGTTTGGATAAACAAAGAGGTTTATACAAAACTTTTGCTTACAAATGAGAAAAGAAAAAAGTACAAATAATCCTATACGAGGATATAAGTACAATAAAATAATTCTGGGGAAGTATTGCTATAGAAGTCTGATCTGCGGTCGATCACTTTGTTCCTTGGACTACACGATGATGAAGAAGTGCTATAGAAGAAGCTTCAAACTTTCTCTGAACTGAAGGCAAAAGCCAGTCAAAGGAAAGTTGCAAGTAGGATCGAATTCTTGTTGCCAAAGTTGTCAGCCAAAACTCTGTCTTCCTCCTCTTTGCCAAAGTTGTCAGCCAAAACTCTATCCTCCTTTTTCTGATCCCTTTACCCTATGACCAGGGGTCTCTATTTATAGAGATCAATCAAAAAACTGCCTCGTTGACATAAAAGCCAAATAACTGTCTTGTTGGAATAAAAGGCCAAACTGTGAAGAAGATTGCCTCTTTTACGCTGCAGTTATGACAACTGCTACCCACGTTCAAATAATCTTCTGAATCTGCGTATGACACATATCCCTTTATGAAGTAACGTGTATAATTGCTTCTCGAAGATCATGGCATGCAAGCCACGTAGGTAACTGCCCCTGCGTAAAACTTGAGATCAATCAAATAACTGTCTGGTTGGCGTAAAAGCCAAATAACTGTCTTATTGGCGTAAAAGCCAAATGACTACAAACTATGAAGAAGATTGTCTCCTTTACGCTATGGTTATGACAACTGCTACTCACGTTCAAATAATCTTCTGAATCTGCGTATGACACGTATTCCTTTATAAGGTAACGCGTATAACTACTTCTCGAAGATCATGGCATGCAAGCCACGTAGGTAACTGCCCCTGCGTAAAACTTGATGATTCATGAATAATAGATAACCAGCATAAAATAGCCAATTATCCTTTACGACTAAGGTCTTGAGCGTATTCTGGGCTAAGTAGCCTTATCAACGTACCTTTGCAAATATAGCCGAGTTGGCGTATTTCGAGGAGATAGCATACGGCGTACTCCTATAGTTGAAAATAGCCTGGTTGGCATAAAATGCAAGGATGGTGATACGAGCGTATTAGTCCCAGTCAAAGCTTTCCCAGTCATGACAAATTTTAAAAATAGAACAAAATCTCGTGCATTAAGTGCAGAGATATGCCTCAATCTCGTGTATTAAATGCCGAGATATGCCTCGAGTTCTGTGCAAGAAACAGCTTTTGACGTGGCGTCTGATTTTGTCTTATCTTGAGCGTAAAAACTTATTTCTGTCAATGTAGAATAGGCAGCGTATTCAGAAGACTCCGTTTTTCTTCTTTTGAATGCGTAAAAATAACTTGTATCAAAAATATGTCACAAAACGACAACCTGGGTCTCTGTGCAAAATTATCATCACAGCCGTGCAATACTTTTGTCAGATGTCAGGTTCACTGATTTGTTTGACAAATTTATCCGAGGAATACGAAGGGTTCCTCGTACAACTTTACACTGCATTAAAAACAACATATTTTAAACTTTACGCAGGAAGGTATAGCAACCTTTTACGCCAAACAACCTTGAAGCTCTGTTTTATGCGTACAGCTTTGAAGTCCTATTTTACGCCAAACAGCCTTGAAGCTCTGTTTTACGAAGACAGCTCTGAAGCCCTATTTTACGCCAAACAACCTTGAAGCTCTGTTTTACGCAGACAACTCTGAAGCCTTATTTTCGCCAAACAACCTTGAAGCTTTGTTTTACGCGGACAACTTTGAAGCTCTGTTTTATGCGGACAGGGACTTCATGTATGTTAGGGGTTTTGACTGTAAAATATGCGGACAATTTTCCAGCATATTTTATGCTTCTACAAGACCCTCTTCAAAGTTTTCAAATTTCTCGTAATTTGAAATACTTTGAATGAAGCATGAAATGGTCAAATTTGACTCGTTCTTCGAGGCTAATTTTTTGGCTATATTTTAAAAAGTCGTTAGAATTTGTATGTTCTCTTCTGCCTATATAAGGGCAAACTGTAAACCTCCTGAATTTTTGAGAATAAATTTTAAAATGAGTTACTTCGATTTTGGTATTTTCTGGAAATTAAAACAAAGACGATTGTGATTTAAAGAAATTTTGAGTGTGGCCAAAGGGTGTTAAAATATTCTGGAAGTAATAAATTATTGTGTAAAATGGAAAACCGGACCTATGGTATTTTTCGGTGAATTTATTGGACTCCGGAATTCTTTTAAAGGCTCTAAAAGCAATAATAGAATTAAACCGAATTAGAAACCGTGCCAAACGTTCCCAGGAGAACTGAAGCCCAAGCCCTAGGAGCATTGACCCAGCCCAAAATCCTAGGTCTAGACCGAGGCTCGATCCTAAGAAGGGTTAACCAAGCCCTAATCCTAGAGCAACCCTCAACCTATAAGAAACCCACATGTGTATAAATATCTCTCTAATTCCTTTCATTAGTTTTAATCACAAAGCAAAACCTAAAATATTTCAGCCAACTCCTTCACCCTTACGTACAGCAACTTCTTCCCTGTGCCGACTCCACCGTCAACCTAGGCCTCAACCCGCCGGAGCGATCATCTCCTCCCTCCCTGTTCTCTCCTCCCACCGCCCGCGACCCCGTCAACCCCTCCCGGATCTCTCCCCTCCGCCTGGCACTCCGACTGTACAACGCTCCCCAACCGGTACAGCGATCCCGCGGCTGTCCGAGCAACCCAACGGCCGGGGCAGTGCCATCCCTCTCCGGTCAGTTCGACCCAACCATCCAGGCCAGAGCAGCGACCCTCCATACTCGCCGAACCGTCGAACCCGCGATACCGCTGCCCAGACCTCCCCCGTCGACCCGACTCCGACGCTTCCCACGCGAAGCCCCGCTGACCCGAGTCAAACCTTAGAGTCGACTCTGAATCTCCGCGGATACGAGAGAAGTCGATTCGGACGCAAGCAGCACGCGAGGACACGACCAGGACACAAAGTGACGTTCGGACGCGTGAAAACTCAGATTCACGGAGCTCTGTTCAGGTACTGATATCTCTCGCCTCGCAACTCCGAATTTGATTCCGTCAGTTGCTATGCGTAGACTGTATAACCCTCTCGGTGTTCGTGTAAATCGCTCGGTGCATCGCGTCCTGTGGTGATCGCACACCGCGATCCAAAAATAAGAAAAATAATACCCTGTTTCACCCCAGAACTGAGTGCGCCCCGCCAAACGGGATGACTTGGTCGCACGCGGTCTTTACCGAACCGTACTTGTCGTCGATACAGTCGTGTGGGATTTCGCAGAAGTGGATTCAGAGGTGCGTGCACCCCGGAATCAACGCGTATCCGATGACGATACCCCGTATCCGACCTTTCTGGAACACGCTGTAACTTTATGTACACACATCGGATCGAGACAAAACTTGCGCCATCGGACTCGTAGCAATACGCTGGTCCTGTGACCCAAGTTTGGTCCGATTCTGAGAACGTTGACAAAATCGCGTATCGTGGGCCCTACCGGCTTCACCTTACGGGTGATTTTGTGAACGGCTCATCGGAATCCAATTCTGGAAGTTCCATTGGGATCGTATCATCGTTTCTGACTTGTAGACACTAAGTTTGCAGAATTTGGAGACCTTTTACCCTGACACGCTTTTCGGTGCAAAGTGGCCCACATATGGACCCCGCTTTGGCCCAAAAATGACTTTTTTGCCCCTGAGTCCAAATTGGACGTAAGGACAGGCATTACTAGCAGTTTGATATCTTCTGAGACTATTGGTGATGTTTGTTACAGCTTTTAGAATAGTACCTACCGGATCCATTGATACAGGGACAGTTGTTGATACCCAGACATCAGGCAAGTGTACCTTGCCAAACTTTGCAGTCTTTATATATATTTTCCTTGCTTTATTATATTTCTGTGCATGCTCAACCTAGGACCGTGTGACATACTTAGCGTCCAATTATCAGTCGTGTGCCAACACTGTACGCAGTGTTGGGTACTGTCATCTAGAGATGGACATACGTGACACTTATTATTCTCGTACTTGTCTTACCAAGTACAGTATGACCCAGGACACATGACACTATTCATGAGATAGGATTTTCCCGAGATATTCGTGGTGATTCTGTATAGGATACAGGACATGGACATTATATGCTTAGATATAGTATGACTGGTTGCATTAGCTATGATCCCGCTTGACATGGGCATGAGATATTGTGGTCATGATATGCGTGGTTACATTGGGTGGGGAGAGACACACAGGCTACAGGCTGTTCCATATATATATACATCCACTATTATTGAGAGGTCGTAGACTCTCGGAGCAGAGCTAGACCCACTACCGGTTATTACCACTACCGGCTCCCCGACACAGAGCTTGTAGTGGCACAGCCTGAGTACTCGTGTTGCTCTCACTTGCATGTTCACTTAGATGGTTACTTACTTGCCCTACTTATTCTATTTATTTTCTGCACTGCATTTATTTTGGCTTGAGCTTTCTTGTACCTTGCTATGTCCCCTGAGGACCTGGATCCGGATTATGTCCCCAGGATTTGAGGACGAGATCTACCCCGAGATATACGGGACCGGAGCAGGAGTTGATCCAGGAGTTGTACCGCCATCCGAGGACTAGATGTTAGCCGAGGACTTCTCCTGAGCATCCATGTTTCATGCTCAGTATTTATTATTTATTTCAGTCATTTACTTTCTGTTCTGTTGAACCAATGTATTAGATATTTATCGGGTTATTTCCCCGAAGTACTTGGTTGAGACTAGCTGATGATTTACATTCCTTATTTACTCTGCGGATCATGTTTATTTCTTGTGTGGATGAGATTAGTTGTGCCATGATTGTCGTAGACTTGTTATTTTACAGCTTAAGTATGCCCTGGTGGATCCATTAAATTGGGTTGTCCATCGGTGCGTGCTGCTGGCCATTATCACGCGTCTGGTCCCACGGTATTTTGGGACTGGGGCGTGACATGGTTTTTGTGGTGGCCCATGCAGGTCAATGACTAAATTGTTCGGTTTCAACTTAGGGACCGAACCAGCCTGCCCTAAGAATATGATAAGTTTTAGGATATCATCCATTAATTAAACCATTATTGAACTCTATATCGAACTCAAAATTGTTACTTGAACTGCATCCTGTGTTGATTCCTCTGTGCCTTCTTACAGTTTATCTTTTGATTGCAGAGTAATGGATCCTAGGAACGGAGACGAGATTCCATTGGATACGCCACACGACGCCGTGGTTATATATACAGACGGAGTGACCCCAGGGGATGGAGGACAAGCATCGCAGAGCGATCAGACCGGTCAACCTAATCCAAGGTTCCGGAGAGATGACATCCCACCTCCACCACAGTTCACTCCCCAAATGCCAGTTTTCCCGCCCGGACAAGCCATGGACGGGCAACAGATATTCCAGATGATGTATGCCATGATGCAGGCCCAGCAGCAGATTCAGCAAGAGGCCCATCTCCAGGAGGCAGAGTATCTGAGGACCAGCCTGGTATCCGCATTGGAGCAGGCAAATCCACCAACGAGGCGAACAGCGACGGGATCTATCACCGATTTCCGTCATCTCAAGCCTTGTACATTTTCTGGCAAAGAAGGGCCGACAGAAGTTCATGAATGGCTCACTAACATCCAGCATCAGTTGGAAGCTGCTGAACTTCCGAGAGAGAAGTGGATGACTGCAGTCAGAATGCAGTTAACTGATAATGCGCATCACTGGTGGCTAGTAGAAGAGAGGAGGCTCGGACAGGACCGAGTCACTTGGGAAGAGTTCTCCAGACTCTTCCAAGAGATGTACATTCCGGCAGTTGCACGATCAGAGCTCAGAGACAAGTTCAACCGCCTCATCCAAGGCAGTATGACAGTGGAGGAATATAATGCAGAGTTTATATGCCTAAGTCGCTTCGCTCCGGCATTGATTTCGACAGAGGAAGAAAAAGCTGAAAAGTTCTTTGATGGACTGAAGTTCGAGCTTCAGAGATTAATTGGCTCCGTCGCACCTACATCTTATACTGAGGTCCTTGCAGCAGCATGACGCATGGAGCGCGTCACTAGAAGGGAATCGAATCTGAAGAGGCCAAACCCATCTGCACCATCCAAGACAGCACCAGGAGATTCTGCGAAAAGATTCCAGAGGAGTATACCGGAAAGAGCAGCACACAGGGACAGACCTCTTCCTACTTGTCACCACTGCGGCAAAGTAGGACACATTAAGAAGGAATGCAGACGTAAGTTAGGACTATGTCTGAGCTGCGGATCCAACCAGCACTTTTCTAGGGACTGTTCTGAACGCAGAGACGGAGCACAGAGACTAGCTTTACCTGCACCACGACCAGCTACAGGAGCAGTAGGAGCATAGCAGACAAGAGCTGGAGGAGTCAGACCACCAGCTACAGGAGGCTACCAGCAGAGACCACCACTGGCACCACAGGCAGCCCTATTTCAGCAACAGCAGCAGCAGAGAGGACCAACTCAAGGTCGAGGCCAGGCATTCACCTTAGCTATTGAGCAGGAGGCTACAGCAGGCGAGGTCATCGCAGGTACTATTTTAGTAGCTTCATTACCAGCTGTAGCATTATTTGATTCTGGAGCATCGTATTTATTTATTGCAGCTAGCTTTGTTGCCACCCATAGAGTAGCTACTGCACCCCTCCCGAAGACGAAGAGGATTCTTACGGGAGGTGGAATTATTCCGGTTAGTGACGTCTGTAGATCATGTTCAGTAGTAGTTTGTGGCCGAGAAATGCGAGCCCAATTTTTGATATTTTCGATGCCTGACTATGATATCGTACTTGGTATGGACTGGTTAAGTCAGTATCATGCGACCCTTGATTGTCGGCTTGGAAGGGTTATATTTAGACCGCCTGGACATCCAGAATTTGAGTTTCTTCGAGGAGCAGTAGAGCAAGGAGCTCAGCCTACTCTTAGGGTACTATCTATAGAAGAGGAGACAGGTTACCCAAGAGTCATATCAGAATTCGTGGATGTATTTCCCGATGATCTCCCAGGTTTACCGCCTGATCGGGAAATAGAATTCACAATAGACTTAACTCCAGGAGCAGAGCCTATCACTTCATCGGTATATCGGCTAGCACCTAAGGAGTTAGTAGAGTTGAAAGAACAGGTTGATGATCTTCTGGAGAAGGGTTTCATTCGGCCCAGTGTTTCACCTTGGGGAGCACCCATATTATTTGTGCCGAAGAAGGATGGAACAGTATGGTTATGCATTGACTACAGGGCACTGAATGCTGTGACCATCAAGAACAGGTATCCTTTGCCACGCATTGATGACCTATTCGATCAATTGAGTGGTGCAAGGGTATTCTCGAAGATTGACCTTAGATCCGGCTACCATCAGATCAAAGTAAGGAAGGAAGACATACCGAAGACAGCTTTCAGGACCAAGTATGGACATTATTAGTTCTTGGTGATGCCGTTTGGTTTAACCAACGCGCCAGCAGTGTTTATGAGCTTAATGAACAAAGTCTTCCATCAGTTCTTGGATAAATTCGTGGTGGTGTTCATTGACGACATCCTCATATATTCCAAGAGCCACGAAAAGCACGAGGAGCATCTCAGAATCGTGTTGGAAACCTTGAGACAGGAGAAGTTATACGCCAAACTCAGTAAGTGTGAGTTCTGTATGGACAAAGTGCCTTTCTTGGGACATCATATCAGGAGAAGGACTTTCTGTGGATCCAAAGAAAGTTGCGACGATAGAGACTTGGCCTACACCCACATCAGTTGCAGAGGTGAGAAGTTTTCTCGGACTTGCGGGATATTACCGAAGGTTTGTAGAAAATTTCTCGAGGATTGTAGAACCGATGAAGAAGCTGACACGTAAAGACCAAGAGTTTGTATGGACCGAAGACTGCCAGAAGGCCTTCGAAGAGTTGAAGAGAAGATTAACAACAGCACCTGTCTTGACTCTTCCTTCAGGGTCAGGAGGTTTTGTTGTTTACAGTGATGCATTAGGTAGCGGATTGGGATATGTTTTAATGCAACATGGCAAAGTCATTGCTTATGCATCGAGACAGTTGAAGGTTCACGAGAAGAACTACCCAACACATGATCTGGAGTTTGCAGCAGTTATATTTGCATTAAAGATTTGGAGGCACTACCTTTATGGGGAAAGGATTAAAATCTTCACCGATCATAAGAGTCTGAAGTATGTATATACTCAGAAGGAGCTAAACATGAGGCAAAGACGCTGGCTGGAATTGATGGTAGATTTTGACATAGATCTGCAGTATCATCCGGGAAAGGCAAATGTTGTTGCAGATGCGCTCAGCAGGAAGCCTACGGCTTATTTCTTGATGATGCAGCCCGAGTTATTAAAGATCTACAGGAGCTTCAGATAGAGGTGGTCTTACCAGGACAGAATGGCTTGATGGCTAATCTTGAAATTTAGTCATCACTCGTGGAGAAAATTAAAGAGGCATTGTCCACCGATGCTAGATTTAAAAGGTTAAAAGAGAGGACAGAAGCAGGCATGCAGACAGGACTTCGCATACACGAAGACGGGACATTGAGGTTTGGAAATTGCCTGTATGTTCCAAATGGAGAATTGAGGCAAGAGTTAATGACTGAAGCACATAGTTCTATATACTCTGTTCACCTAGGAGGAACCAAAATGTACCGAGACTTGAGACAGTATTACTGGTGGCATGGAATAAAAAGGGAGATTGCGAGATTTGTGGCCAAATGCTTAGTATGTCAACAAGTAAAGGCCGAGCATCAGAGGACTGCAGGCATGGTACAGCCGCTTCCGATACCAGAATGGAAGTGGGAGCACATCACGATGGATTTTGTCACAGGATTTCCGAAGAGCCCCAGCGGAAGAGACGCAGTATGGGTTATAGTGGATCGACTCACTAAATCGGCACACTTCTTGCCATTTAGAGTTGGACAGTCCATAGAGGTACTAGCTGACATGTATATGCGACAAATTGTCAAACTACATGGAGTGCCTGTTAGTATTGTATCGGATCGAGATTCGAGATTTACCTCTCATTTCTGGAGGAGCATGCAAGATAGTCTGGGCACCAGACTCAAATTCAGCACGGCATACCACCCACAGACAGATGGCCAATCGGAGCGCACCATTCAGATATTGGAGGACATGTTACGATCATGTATGCTAGACTTTGGAGGATCTTGGGAAGATCATTTGCACTTAGTGGAGTTCTCCTACAACAACAGTTATCAGGCCAGCATCCAGATGGCACCATTTGAAGCTTTATACGGAAGGAAGTGCAGATCGCCTATACGTTGGAGTGACGTTGGCGAACGTCAAATACTGGGCCCAGAACTGGTAACTCAGACAGTGGAAAAGGTGAAACAGATTCAGAATCATCTTCGAGCAGCTCAAGACAGGCAGAAGCATTGGGCAGATACGCACAGACTTCCCCTAGAGTTCAAAGAAGGAGAGCACGTGTTCTTGAGGATTTTGCCTACTCGTGGTACTATCAGATTCGGAAGCAGAGGCAAGTTGAGCCCAAGGTATATTGGGCCATTTGACATTCTAGAGCGCGTTGGTGAGGTGGCTTATCGGCTTGCATTACCTCCATCTTTAGAGGGAGTGCATGACGTATTTCACGTCTCACAGCTGCGAAGGTACGTGACCGACCCAAGTCACGTAGTCGATCATTCAGAAATTGCAGTAGGCCCAAGCTTGAGATACGAAGAACAACCAATTGGCATCCTCGATGTCAGTGAGAAGACATTGCAGGGACAGACCATCAGACTAGTCCGTGTAGCATGGAAACATCATTCCCCTGGAGAATCGACTTGGGAACGAGAAGATGGTATGCGCCAGCGATACCCCCACTTGTTTGAGGAGGCAGTTGTAAACTAAGCAACTTGTATTTCCATAATTCTTTTGGTAGCTTACTCTTTGATTGCGAGGACGCAATCCTTTTAAGGAGGGAAGATTGTAAACCCCCTGAATTTTTGAGAATAAATTTTAAAATGAGTTACTTCGATTTTGGTATTTTTTGGAAATTAAAACAAAGACGATTATGATTTAAAGAAATTTTGAGTATGGCCAAAAGGTGTTAAAATATTCTGGAAGTAATAAATTATTGTGTAAAATGGAAAACCGGACCTATGGTATTTTTCGGTGAATTTATTGGACTCCGGAATTCTTTTAAAGGCTCTAAAAGCAATAATAGAATTAAACCGAATTAGAAACCGTGCCAAACGTTCCCAGGAGAACTGAAGCCCAAGCCCTAGGAGCATTGACCCAGCCCAAAATCCTAGGTCTAGACCGAGGCCCGATCCTAAGAAGGGTTAACCAAGCCCTAATCCTGGAGCAACCCTCAACCTATAAGAAACCCACATGTTTATAAATATCTCTCTAATTCCTTTCATTAGTTTTAATCACAAAGCAAAACCTAAAATATTTCAGCCGACTCCTTCACCCTTACGTACAACAACTCCTTTCCTGTGCCGACTCCACCGTCAACCTAGGCCTTAACCCGCCGGAGCGATCATCTCCTCCCTCCCTGTTCTCTCCTCCCACCGCCCGCGACCCCGTCAACCCCTCCCGGATCTCTCCCCTCCGCCTGGCACTCCGGCTGTACAACGCTCCCCAACCGGCACAGCGATCCCGCGGCTGTCCGAGCAACCCAACGGCCGGGGCAGTGCCGTCCCTCTCCGGTCAGTTCGACCCAACCATCCAGGCCAGAGCAGCGACCCTCCATACTCGCCGAACCGCCGAACCCGCGATACCGCTGCCCAGACCTCCCCCGTCGACCCGACTCCGACGCTTCCCACGCGAAGCCCCGCTGACCCAAGTCAAACCTTAGAGTCGACTCTGAATCTCAGCGGACACGAGAGAAGTCGATTCGGACGCAAGCAGAACGCGAGGACACGACCAGGACACAAAGTGACGTTCGGATGCGTGAAAACTCAGATTCACGGAGCTCTGTTCAGGTACTGATATCTCTCGCCTCGCAACTCCGAATTCGATTCCGTCAGTTGCTATGCGTAGACTGTATAACCCTCTCGGTGCCCGTGTAAATCGCTCGGTGCATCGTGTCCTGTGGTGATCGCACACCGCGATCCAAAAATAAGAAAAATAATACCCTATTTCACCCCGGAACTGAGTGCGCCCCGCCAAACGGGACGAATTGGTCGTACACGGTCTTTATCGAACCGTGCGCGTCGTCGATACGGTCGTGTGGAATTTCGCAGAAGTGGATTCAGAGGTGCGTGCACCCCGAAATCAACGCATATCCGCCGACGACACCCCATATCCGACCTTTCTGGAATACGCTGTAACTTTGTGTACACACATCGGATCGAGACGAAACTTACGCCATCGGACTCGTAACAATATGCTGGTCCTGTGACCCAAGTTTGGTCCGATTCTGAGAACGTTGACAAAATCGCGTATCGTGGGCCCCACCGGCTCCACCTGACGGGTGATTTTGTGAACGGCTCATCGGAATCCAATTCTGGAAGTTCTGTTGGGATCGTATCATCGTTCCTGACTTGTAGACACTGAGTTTACAGAATTTGGAGACCTTTTACCCTGACGCGCTTTTCGGTGCAAAGTGGCCCACATATGGACCCCGCTTTGGCCCAAAAATGACTTTTTTGCCCCTGAGTCCAAATTGGACGTAAGGACAGGCATTACTAGCAGTTTGATACCTTATGAGACTATTGGTGATGTTTGTTACAGCTTTTGGAGTAGTACCTACCGGATCCATTGATACAGGGACAGTTGTTGATACCCAGACATCAGGCAAGTGTACCTTGCCAAACTTTGCAGTCTTTATATATATTTTCCTTGCTTTATTATATTTCTGTGCATGCTCAACCTAGGACCGTGTGACGTAATTAGCGTCCGATTATCAGTCGGGTGCCAACACTATACGCAGTGTTGGGTACTGTCATCTAGAGATGGACATACGTGACACTTATTATTCTCGTACTTGTCTTACCAAGTACAGTATGACCCAGGACACATGACACTATTCATGAGACAGGATTTTTCCGAGATATTCGTGGTGATTCTGTATAGGATACAGGATATGGACATTATATGCTTAGATATAGTATGACTGGTTGCATTAGCTATGATCCCGCTTGACATGGGCATGAGACATTGTGGTCATGATATGCGTGGTTACATTGGGTGGGGAGAGACACACAGGCTACAGGCTATTCCATATATATATACATCCACTATTATTGAGAGGTCGTAGACTCTCGGAGCAGAGCTAGACCCACTACCGGTTATTACCACTACCGGCTCCCCGACACAGAGCTTGTAGTGGCACAGCCTGAGTACTCGTGTTGCTCTCACTTGCATGTTCACTTAGATGGTTACTTACTTGCCCTACTTATTCTATTTATTTTCTGCACTGCATTTATTTTGGCTTGAGCTTTCTTGTACCTTGCTATGTCCCCTGAAGACCTGGATCCGGATTATGTCCCCAGGATTTGAGGACGAGATCTACCCCGAGATATACGGGACCAGAGCAGGAGCTGATCTAGGAGTTGTACCGCCATCCGAGGACGAGGTGTTAGCCGAGGACTTCTCCTGAGCATCCATGTTTCATGCTCAGTATTTATTATTTATTTTAGTCATTTACTTTCTGTTCTGTTGAACCAATGTATTAGATATTTATCGGGTTATTTCCCCGAAGTACTTGGTTGAGACTAGCTGATGATTTATATTCCTTATTTACTCTGCGGATCATGTTTATTTCTTGTGTGGATGAGATTAGTTGTGCCATGATTGTCGTAGACTTGTTATTTTACAGCTTAAGTATGCCCTGGTGGATCCATTAAATTGGGTTATCCATCGGTGCGTGCTGCTGGCCATTATCACGCGTCTGGTCCCACGGTATTTTGGGACTGGGGCGTGACACAAAAAAATGAACTTGATTTTCCATACTTCCTTCACCATAAAGATGACTGCTGAGATTTATTATGCTGAACTGAGAAAGAAGAAGATTATGCTCTTCCAGCATGTAAGGAGCCATAAAAAGAGACATATTCGAGCAAACATTCTCTGGAATGATGGACATGGAGGGATATCATAGCTTCCTTTGCTCGAGGTAATCAGCGATTTTATATGGCAATTCGTCAAAGAGAGAGGAAGGGTGAGATTAGACCACACAGCTTGCTAGCTATATTTTCCCCTTTTATGAAGCTGGATCCTGGGGTGCAGCTCAGCCGTGTCTTCCAATATTGTGTTGGGTCTGAATTCCAATCACAATTCTAAGCATGGCCGTTGATGACGTATGAGGGGTGGGCTTGAATAATTTAAACAGGCCCAGTTTTGTATCTTCCCTCCATTTATCATTTTCTTGGCACCCGGCATATAGGAGCTAAAGAAGTGCTGAAGAAGAAGAAATGAAGATCTCCATCAGACGAGAACCTAGCATAGTAGATTCCCATCATATGTAATCGTGATCTTTAATATTAATGAAAAATCCTTTGTAAAATGGATTTCCATCATATGTAATCATGATTAATAAACTTGTCTTCTTTTACGCACTATTGATTCGCTATGTTGCTGTGAGGAAGTCTGGTAATACGCAGCTTCAACACGCTTGAGTAATTTTTACGCAGACTCTGATAAATATGCATCCAGTCAAGTTCCAACTTTTACGCATAAAGGAAGATGTATAAAAACTCTTTAGCATTAAATTATCTTGAAGATCCAATCATCATGCTGTTTTGACGAAGAGTCACATAGAATTATGAATTGTCATTTCTCTTTTATAAATACGAAGAATATCTGTTCAGAACTTCATCTTCAAAAATGGCTTCTCGAAAGATTCTCGAGACAGGGCAAGAAATGTCCGTCGAATAGGCCATTCCTGAACTAGATATAAAAGATCCTGGCCAAACTTTGAATGAACTACCAATGGCCAAGGAAGAAAAGTCATCTCCAATGAAGACAGACATTTTCAGGGAACTCCTTGACCCTTCGTCTGATGAAGTACTCTCGACTGAAGAAGAAGAAGAGAATTTACTGAATACTCGTCGTCTGTTTGCAAACGCTGATATTTATATATTTTAGGCCCTTGCAATGTTTGTAAACAATAAAAAAGCATTTTCTTCGTAAACTCTTGTAACTCATTTTCTCGAGCGTAAAACTCAGATTATCAATATATACGCGTATTCTGCTAACTGATCTGTCCCGCATAATTTAAGATTTTTGTTTTGCGCATAAAATCATAGATCCGTAGCATCTGAGCGTAAAATTATAGATCCTTGCTCTGCGCATGGATTTTTACTTTGTGCGTAAATTCATAGATCATAGCATCTGATGGATCCTTTACGCAGCATGACTATCTGTCTTCCTTTTTAAATTATCTGCTGACGTGGTCCCAAATCATAACTGACTACGATAAAATCGGATTTGGTTAAGGATTAGAAGAGTCATTTGAACTCTATAAATAGGCCTAGGTCATGGGAGAGAAAAACCCTTCATCTCTTTCTGAAAAACCCTTCATCTCTTTCTGAAAAACTCTTTTTCTGCCATGGCACCAAAACAGACCTCCACCGCTAAAGGAAAGCAAGCCGCTTCATCATCTCGCTCATCTGCTCAAGCACGAGCGATTCCTACTAGGCCAAGCGAGCCTCGTTCTGAACGAAGTGCTCCGTTGTCTAGCTGTGCATCGGACATCACAGGTAAAACTTCGAGAAATAAAAACCCTTCGCACACGTTATACGTGTATGCACAAAGTTATCTTTTGTGCTGAGAGTACTCTTCGAGGAAGATGATGCACAGAGATGATTTATTTTGTCAATATGCCCACATTTTAATGTGTCAGCATAAAACTCCATATTTTATAATCTGGCGTAAAAACTCAGACTGTTAAATTTGGCGTATACTTGAGTTTTACGCACTGAAAGTTAATTCCAGCATAATTTGCAATCTGGCTTAAAAACTCAGACTGTCAAATGTAACACCTTGCGTTTTAGCACTGAAAGTAAATTCCAGCGTAAAACTCCATATTTTACAATCTGGCGTAAAAACTCAGACTGTGAAATTTGGCGTATACTGCAAGATCATTAATTTTATGCGCAAATGTAACACCTTGCATTTTATGCACTGAAAGTAAATTCCAGCGTAAAACTTCATATTTTGCAATCTGGCATAAAAACTCAGACTGTTAAATTTGGCGTATACTGGAAGATCATTAATTTTACTCGCAAATGTAACACCTTGCGTTTTACGCACTGAAAGTAAATTTTAGCGTAAAACTGACTTATTCTCTTACTTTTTTGCAGTGGTCCTACAGATCCCCCCTCTGGCTAAAGTAATGGGTTCTGCTGCTGGAATGTTAAATTCCAACTACTTGGAAGACTTATCCCATGTAACTTTCCCCGTCTCTGGAAACGAGTATCCTAAAGAAAGGGGAATTCTGATCTTGGCCCAAGGAGAAAGAATGTTGCTAACTATGATCAGCGGGGAACCCTTGTCATACATAGATGGACCGAGTATAAGAAACCAGCTTTCTTATTTGGAGATGCTATTGATAATCAATCCCAAACAAAGCCTAAGAAGGAAGACTGGTTATTTTCTGTTGAGGGCACTGTTATGTACATGCCAAAGATGTTCAGAGACTACCCCATTTCTGCATTCTTCCATGCCATACATCCCAGAAGGATGGCATAGAATCTGACTCATGATCTTCATGGCCAGCCAGGGAAGATTTTCTATAAGAAAAGATTAAACCGAGGATCCTTCGTAAGTAGTCCCTCAGGTCCTATTGTGCCCTTCAGGGGTTTACTACCAGGCAGCGTCCCTAGTGAAGACTCTTCTTTGATCCAGCCATTTCAAATAGCAACTTTCTGCAATAAATTAATGGGGTTGATAGGAGTATATCCCAAGGTTAACTCTCGCACCAGTGGATGGCTTAACCCTCACAATCTTCGATGGGCCAGATTAACTGCATGGGCCCTGAAGCACTTTCAAATGGAGCTAGAAAGTATCAACTTATTTGATGCTGTCAGCGCTACTAGTGTTGGACTGCCTATCAACACATTTATTCTTAGCTTTGATGGAGCGATATAACTTGTTTACTGGGACTTTCGCCACTCCAATAGCTGAGTTGGGCCTAGCACTTCATGAGATGACAGATATCTCAAAATTACCAATGAGAGACATTTCCTATAAAGAATACGTTCCCACCAATAGAGAGTTGAAGGATACCAATCCTCGGGTAGTGGCTGTATACCAAGAACTGATGAGCCACTATCTTGCATGCACCACTTTTTATAGAGAGCCTTCTGATTTAGCTCATATTAACAAATGGGTATCTTACCTTTTCTTCCATCAGGCTAGAAATGCCAAGCAGGCCAAAGTCATGGATGACAAAGACAAACCTTTGAACCCTCTGAGTATTCTTTATGTCGACACAATAGATGACCTTATTGAAGATGCATAAGCTCCAGATTGTGTTCTTAATAAAGATATAGATAGTTATCCTGCAGGGACCAAAGCCTACAGTTATATGAGGCATTGTCGAAAGCCTCTGTCAAAAGAAGCTCAACTGGCTGGCTTCCTTTCTATTTGGCTACGCCGATGGGTGGTGCCTGGCATTGCGTCTGCAGATCGTATTCATCGCAACACCCTATGGCCCACAGTGCGTTTGGTATTTGGAGCAAGATTGGGCCTACTCCCTGCCATGGTATGCAGGATACAAGCTGGCTTGAGGGCTATTACTGATGGATTGCTGGCTAATACCACCCAGCGCGAAGGATATCCCAGAGTGGAATTACCATTCTTATATTTGATGGGATGGTTAATCCTTCATAACACCAGAGTGATGTCTCCCGGATCTGCCAGTGGTCCGGGCAATAACTTCTTGTTGAATTACAAGAATTCTTCTTGGAATGTGACTAGCGTCATAGATTGTCGACTAGCACTGAATTTTGCCCATAGTTGAAATTTTTTTTGCCACGTTTCCCCCGTACATATCAATCAACAGGGGACTAAACTTCATGATATAGGTCAGGGAAAGTCTATTCTTTCTCCTAAAGCGTTTTACTGGTTGGTCTGTATTAGACCTTCATACCTGCTGTACATAAGTGAGGACCACTGCTACCTGGAATCTTATCTGCCTAGCCGTTTTGCCAGGTAATTTGGATATGATCAGTTGCACGTGGGAAATTCCATCACCAGCTTTAAATTCAAAGGTAGGCTTATTGATGGAGCTAGAGGATGGCGTTATTTCATCATGGGTTGTACTGGAGCAACATTTGTTGTACCCGCGACTTCTTTCTCCATGGAATTGCGCATTCTTCATTCATATGCACAGTTTTATGTATCCATTAATACTTTCCATCATGATTTTGATGTGTATGGAAGTTTCAGAATGCCCTCCCATAAATCTACTGGAAGAGATGAGATACCATCTATCTCCTCTGATGAAGGTGATGAAACTACTGGGACAGATAATTATTTATTGATATTACCGAGAGGCGTAACAGCTCCACCAGCAGAGCCTCTCATAATTTCTAATAAACGAAAGGCTTCTACTCAGAAAAAGACTTTCCCTCGTAAGAAGAAGCAAACTACTAGAGGTCCTAGAAAGACTTCCACCAAGGGGGCCTCTTCTAGGAGTGAACATATTGTTTCTCCTGTTAGAGATGATTCTGTGATTAGGGATCCTATATTCCCTCAGCGCCCTTCGCCTTTTAAAGAAGGAGCCTCTACAGTCCTAGCTGAAAGTGCTGAAGATTCTTTGCCGACGACTGCTGCCACAATTACATCTACCACCGTTACTGGTAATGCTTCTCTATCGCCTTCGAGGCCGAGCTCTTTAATAATCACTGTACCTTTATCATCTCTTACAAGACAAATAATGGGACTAGCCCCTCCTTCATTTGTGAATATTTCAAGTGAGATTCCACCTGATAAACCTCGAGTAGATTTGGGTGATGACTGGGATGACGATCCTCAAGTATCAGTTGGTGTACCTTCCTCTCCAGGTATGATTGCTTGTTTAGCATCATTAAGAAATGATTTAGCTATACATGCTGCAGATGCAATATACATACCATCGGCCATGGGTAAATATTGTCTTTACGCTTTTTTTTCCAGGAAAATTTAACATCAAATTGATATTAACTTTCTTTTATATTATTTTCAGGCGAAGATATTTCTGGGGAGGGCGGAGCTGAAACAGCCTCTGCTTTTGTTGCGGATCCAGCTACTGAAACGGCTGTGACCGCTGTCGAAGAAGTGTACCTTGAAACCGTTGATGCAATATTCTCAGATATAATCCTGCCAGCAATGGTTCAAATAAAATCAGAGGTGGATGAACCAACCACCTCGACTGTGCCTCCAATCATTGGAAATATACCTTCGTCGAGCATGCCAACAACTTCAACTGTTGTTGGTGTCTCTTCTTTTGTTGCGCCATATGTTGAAGCAATGACTGTGGCAACATCTTCTGCAGCCATTTCAGATAGGAGATTTACTGATATTGCGGCCACTCCCAACTTCCGTTCGAGTCTTGCTATGCTAGTTGAACAATACACTATTATATTCTACCTCACTTTAAAAGAATTAATATCCATGGTGCTAGAGAAGAATCTAGGCTTTGATGCTTTGAAGACCTCTTCCAAGCTCACTATAGCACAAATTAGAAATTTTAATGACGCTAACAGAGCTAATGCACTAGAGCAAATGGTTAATGGTTTAGAACAACCCATTAACGAATATTTGCAATTATCCAGAGGCAGCATCAATGACTTGGTTCAGGCTGAGTATGACTCTCTAACTTCGAAATTTGCTCAGAAGGCAGAAATCTTAAACAAATCCATCCAGGAATAGCAACAAAAGATGGAGAAAGAGCAAACTGTATTGGTGGAGAGTATTCCTCAGCTAGCTCAGTACCGTGCCGAATGTGAGAGATATGAAATGAGGATTCAAGAACTGGAAGCTGAACTTGCTCAAACAAAGGAGAGGCTTCTCAAAGCAACGCTAGTTCATGATGTATTAGAGGGCCAAGTGAATACAGCTCAACAGAACTTGACACATGTGGGTGTTATCCATGCAAGTTTTTTTGATTCTCTGTCTGAACTATCTTTCTTGAGCAATGACGAAGCAAGACTGGAACTGGCTCGCACCAAAATTTTAAACTCTAGGAACGAAAGGATGGCTGCTTTAGCAAAACAAATCCGTGATTTAACTGCTCCTCCATAATGATGGATTATGTACTTTTTTGCTCCTTCTTTACCATATAATTTGTTATTCTCAGAAATAATGAAGACACATTTTCTGACTCTGTGGACCTATCACTTAGAATATAAATGATAGGCTAAGATAAAAGTGATATCAGAGGTAATATGGATATGATATACTTTTGGTAACTGGTTTTACTGAATATATCTATTCAGAAGTTATATGAACATGATAGAATATGATCCAACTAAATTTGTATATAAAATACTATCAGAGGTAATATAGACATGATATGTTTTGAAGTTTCAAATTAGTTAAACATATATATTCAGAGGTAATATGAACATGATAAAATATGATTCAACTAATCTTTGTACGTAGTATCATCAGAATAAAATCTTCATCATACTCCATTAAGCAAGGGAGATCAAGCATAATACTTCTTCAGGAATTTGCCATTGATAGGAGCCATTATCAAATCTCCATTAGGCTTGGCTAATCTGTAAGCGCCATTTGAAAATGTTGTTTCAATCACATAAGGGCCCTCCCATTTGGACTGGAATTTCTCCTTACTCTTATGTATAATGATCATTGGCCTCTTCACAGCTAAAACTAGCTCACCAACTTTGAACACTCTTTCCTTCACTTTTTGATTAAAAGCTCTGGAGATGCGTGCTTGGTAGAACTCAATGCGCTGTTGAGCTTGAAGGCATCTTTCGTCTAACCCTTCTAGCTCTTGAAGTCTCAAACGATCATTATTTTTCTTAGTCAGATCATTAGCTACTGCTATTCTGAGTGATGAAATTTGAATTTCAATAGGGAGAACTGCTTTACACCCGTAAACTAATAAAAATGGAGTATAACCTGTTGGTGTTCGTACTATTGTGCGGTATGCCCACAGACATTCTCCCAATTTCTCGTTCCAATCTTTTTTGTTCGAAGAGACAAATTTCTTCAAGAGTTTGATAATGGTTTTGTTGAAGGCTTCTGCCAAACCATTGGCAGCAGGATTATATGCTGTTGAGGCCACATTTTGTATCTGATTTTTATCGCAAAATCGGTGAAACGTTTGACTGATGAATTGAGGCCCATTGTCATGAATTATCCTTCGGGGTATCCCAAAGCGATAAATTACATGATGCTTGATAAAGCTGATCACATTAAATGTCTTTACCTCAGCAAGAGGAATTGCCTCCGCCCATTTAGAGAAATAATCAGTAATAGCCAATATAAACCGATGTCCTCTAGAAGATGAAGGATGAATAGGACCAATGATATCCATACCCTATGCTTCAAAGGACCATGATGAAATAATAGGATGCAAATGTTCAGAAGGTTGTTGTATAAAATCTGCATGAACCTGACAGGCTTTGCATTTTCTTGCATATTCTATGCATCTGCAATCATAGTAGGCCAGTAGTAGCCCATCCTCCTGATACGATCCTGTAACTTAGGACCGGGTTGATGTGCTCCATATACTCCATCATGAGCTTCTCAGATAACCCGCCTTGCATCATCACCAGAGAGACATCGTAACAATAGTCCATCATATGTTCGGCGATACAAACTTTGTAAAGAAGCATCAAAATAGAAACGTAGCGATCGTCTTTTGATAGATGCTGCTTCTTTAGGATCCTCTGGTAAGATTCTATATGACACAAAGTCTATAAAGGGATTTCTCTAATCTCTCTTATGAGGAACCGTGTTTATAATATAGCTACGTTCAATGTGAAAATTATTTTTCACACAAAACAAATCTCTGTTAAGATGGATCACCGAATTCTGCCTTCTTACAGGAATAGCTAGATCTGCAGCTAGACTGGCCAGAGCATCAGCTTCTAAATTTTGAGATTGAGAAACATGCTCTAAGAAGAATCCTTTAAAAGACATTGCTATCTCGATTGTTGTTCGGTGATAAGGAATGAGATCTGGATTGCGGACTTCATATATTCCTCTGACCTGATTGACGATCAGCTGAGAATCACCAAAAGCTTCCAAGTATTCAATATACAATTCTTTAGCAACTTGAAGCCCAATTAATAGAGCATTATACTCTGCCATATTATTAGAGCATGGTTCACTAAGAGAATATGCTCGATAAATGACGAGTTTATCAGGAGTCACCAGAATAATCCCTACCCCTGAAACCACATTTCGTTTGGGACCAGTTCTGGAAGCACCATCAAAGAATAGCTGCCATATATCATCTTCTATTGCTAAATTATATTCTACAACTTCGTCGGAAATGTCATCATATAATTTAGAGGTTTCTGGAATTGGATGGGCAGCTAAGAAATCAGTCAAGGCTTGACCTTTCACGGATTTCTGAGGGACGTACACCATATCATACGGTGTTAATAGCATTGCCCAAGTCGCGAGTCGGGAATTAAGAATACTTGGCTTATTCATCAATACCTGAAGTGGGTTGATTCTGGATATGATATGAATAGTTTGGCCTGTTATGTAATGTCGCGTCTTCTGAATGGCAAACATTAGGGCTAAGCATTCTTTTTCCACTAGGTTATACCTGTGTTCTGCTCTGACCATCATCCTGCTTAGATAGTATAGCCTGTTCATGACCCTCATTGTTCTTCTATGCGAGGAGAGCCCCTAAAGTATGATCTATTGCTCGAACATACAACAAAAATGGTCTTCCTATGACATGAGGTACCAGAACTGGAGGATTAGTAAGATAGCGTTTGATGTCATTAAACACTTATTGACAGGCTTCGTCCCATACAAATGATACACCTTTCTTCATTAGACGAGAAAAAGGTTGACATCTTCCAGAGAGATTAGACGTTACGGTAGGAAGTCGATGGGCAAGAATGTTTGCTCAGAGGAAATATGGACATGGCAAACTCTTAGGTTGTAGACTTATTATCCATGGCGTATTTTAAGTACAGATAATAAGCTGAAATGACTAACACTATCAGGGGTTATGCGAACGTGATAGTAGAAAATCGAAGAGCAAAACTTTACTCAGGGATAATATGGACATAATTTTTTTTCTAAAAATATCTTACTCAGAGGTAATGTGGACGTGGTAAGATATGACTCTGTGGGAATAAAGAAAAATAGGACAGAGGTAATATGTAAGTGACCATTTTTGTGGTGATATATTTACTCTGCTGGAGAAAATGGAAAGACGTAGTTCAGAGGTAGTATGGGCGTGAACTGATCGATAACCAAAACCTGGGAGGTTTCCTCAGAGGTCACTTGGACATGGCAAACTCAGCTGGAAAAAAAAAATATTTGGACAACAGTTCAGAGGTAATATGGACGTGAACCCATGTCCGAAAAACTCACTGGGGAGTGATTTGCTGAGTGTGGTCTATCCGAAAATGAGGATAGACCTAAAGGTTGCTCCGCTGGGGATATTTCAACCATATTACATGGCTTACATCTTGAATTCTTTTTAGACTTATCATTAGCAGCTTTAGTTTCTTCTTCAATTTCTGATACTAGATCAGGGTGAACCCACATGATTTCCCCACGCTTGGTAGTTAGGGGCACTAAATCTTGATTTTGACCCCTGGTAGGAGGGAGATTAACAATATTCATCATTACCCGTGGAATAGGTACCACACCATCCGGTACTTCTTGAGAGAGAAAATTGCCAAATTAGAGTAAGATCATATTTGCAGTGTCCGTCTTCTCGTTATTATGCAAAGTGATGGCTTTGGCGTCGATCAACTCCTAGATTTTCCTTTTCAGTACATAGCATGCCTTTGTGGGGTGATGTATGTATTTGTGAAAAATAGAATACTTAGGATTATTTGTACTGCCGAATTCATTTGGACGCTTTATCTCTGGTAGAGTAAGCTTGCCACTTTTGACTAGACAATCAAATATGCTTGGAATATCATTGTCGTCAAAAGAATATTCTTCTTTAGGTTTGGAAGTTCAAGAATTTGTCTGCGTAGTTACCGGAGTATTTTGTCTGGACGTATTGATTGCCAGGGCTTCTTTTCTTTTTGAACTACGAGTATTGTCATTATTGGAGAATGAGCGCTTCCCTTTATCAGAGGTAGAGATCATAATTCCGTTGTCAAGAGCCTTCCGACTATTATCTTCAGTGGCTACTGCCGATATGATAAATGAGGGCCAATCATGGAACTGATATGGTCCCGTAAATACTGAGATTAGTGGGAGTAGGTTCTTTCTGCAAGTGTCCACCAAGGCTGAATCTGGAACTCCAGGAGGCATCTGTAAAGTAGCCTGACTAAAGCGTTCAATAAAAGTATGAAAGTTTTTTTTTCCTTCTGCTTTACTTCAATGAGTGATGATATAGACATGTCCATTCCTCCCTCGTAGAATTGAGCGAAGAATAGAGTTTTGAAATATTCAAAAGAAGTAATACAATTGTCAGATAGACTACGATACCATTGGTAAGCTACTCCAGGCAGACAGCCTTTAAACACTCGAGTGAGAAGGGCATCATTTCCTTGCAGCAATACCGTCATCATGCTGAAGTAGTTCATATACTTGCTTGGCGACGTCTTTTCCTCAAATAAAACCATAGCCTATGGTTTATATTTTGGTGGGAAAGGGATCTCATCCCAGACAGCTGGATATGGCTGGTTAATTCCTAACTTCTTGAGCTGATCTTTATGTTTCAAAGCATCAAATTGGGCTTTCAATTCCCGAACTGCTTGTATTGGATCTTCAGATGGGAGAGGGACAGCAAAAATGTGAGAGATTGGATGTATTGTAACTCCAACAGGAGGTAATACATTTTTCGGGTTAAGAGGTTGAGGAGCAGCTGATTCTTGATTTTGAACAGGCTCTTGGCTTGCATTGGCTGGTGGTATGTCTACCCCCACACATAGTTGAGTCGGAGGAATAGGTGTTTGAGCTATTGTAGTTGTATATTGAGTCACCATCATTTGGTGCATACTCTCCATCATGGTATGCATTTCTTTAAGTGATGTTTCCAATGCATTGATGCGTTGTTCAGTACTTCCAGATGGAGAAGCTTCTTCATGTTCGTCTCCAACAGCATAAACTCCCATTTCTCTAGATGCTACTGAGGGATTAGTATAGATTTATGTAGAGATTGAATCTATACTTTCAGCATCTGGTTCAGAAAACTGGCGACTCCCAGTGTCAGAATCTGAAGAATATGAAGCTGATTGTCGTGACCTCGAGCGAGTGTTTCGAAAAATACCTCCTTCAAAAGTCTCGATGAGTCTGTCAAATCTCCTTTGGCTTGGAGTTCTGGAGGGATGACGTCTTGAACTCGACCTTCCTCTAGGAATATGTGAAGCCATGTTTACTGAAACAAATATTGGTTCTTCTTCTTGTAATGACAAAGAATAGTTCAATTAGTCGAACACTGACCGTTTTGCTTTAGAACAACAACAGTTAATTACAACCTCATGACTATTACAACAATGTTCTCTAGGGGGTGTGATAGACATATTAGGAGATCCCCTGTCTTTACGTTTCTGGATCAAGAAATCACACAAATCAGGGAGATTACCAGAAGAAGAAGAAGGCTTATTCTGCCTTTTTACATCCGCAGGAATATGGAGATTAGGAACCATAACCCTTTCTCTGCCATAGGAATACAACAGTCCACCCATATAAGTAGCATATGATCCATCATCTGTCTGAGGAGTATATCTTCCCGTGAAACGAATCTTCTTTACGCGGTCAGACCTATCCTGTCGCAATTTGGATTTTTACATAGGTTCGCATAAAACAGGGAAAGTCCTTAAACGGCTTTCAGCGTCACGCGTAATCTGTAAAATTAGAACTTTCTTCTCTTGTGGGCGTGAAAGCTTAGAGGTTGAAGGATTCGTCACTTATTTTCCTTTGATGTGATCAAAGGGTGCATCTGCCTCATCATAGACGGGAGATATAATTTTACGCGCAGGGCGTTTTTAAAATTTCCGAATTGGCATTGAGGCCTTGCCAGAAATTTTGTCTACCACGTGACAGACGGGAGACAAAGGTTTACGCGCAGGACATATTTGAGACTTCTAGATTGGCACTGAGGCATTGCCAGAAGTTTTGTCTACCACGTCACAGATGGGAGACAAAGTTTTACGCGCAGGGCGTGTTTGAGACTTCTGGATTAGCACTGAGGCATTGTCAGAAGTTTTGTCTATCACGTCACAGACGGAAGACAAAGGTTTACGCATAGGGCATGTTTGAGACTTCTGGATTGGCATTGAGGCATTGCCAGAAGTTTTGTCTACCACGTCACAGACGGAAGACAAAGTTTTATGCACAGGGCATGTTGGCTGTGTTGTCACAACTTTGTTGATCAGTGAATATGAACTTGCAGGAAGGGTAGAGGACGTCTTAGGCATCCACTTTATGCAGCTTCCTGTTGTTATGGACAGAGGAGGAATGAGAACTACCCCCTGCATGAAGCATGTCTTCATAGGCATATTGGTCGAACTGGACGACCAAAGTCTTCTTCGTCGATCGAACGGATATATTATCGTGTTGAGCAATTGCTTTCTCGTCAGAGGAGAAAGTAGTCCCCAGCAGAGTCACCATTTTGTTTGGATAAACAAAGAGGTTTATGCGAAACTTTTGCTTACAAACGAGAAAAGAGAAAAGTACAAATAATCCTATACGAGGATATTAAGAACAATAAAATAATTCTGGGGAAGTATTGCTATGGAAGTCTGATATGCGGTAGATCACTTTGTTCCTTGGACTACACGATGATGAAGAAGTGCTGTAGAAGAAGCTTCAAACTTTCTCTGAACTGAAGGCAAAAGCCAGTCAAAGGAAAGTTGCAAGTAGGATCGAATTCTTGTTGCCAAAGTTGTCAGCCAAAACTCTATCTTCCTCCTCTTTGCCAAAGTTGTCAGCCAAAACTCTGTCCTCCTTTTTCTGATCCCTTTACCCTGTGACTAGGGGTCTCTATTTATAGATATCAATCAAATAACTGTCTCGTTGGCGTAAAAGCCAAATAACTGTCTTGTTGGCGTAAAAGGCCAAACTGTGAAGAAGATTGCCTCTTTTACGCTGTGGTTATGACAACTGCTACCCACGTTCAAATAATCTTCTGAATCTGCGTATGACACGTATTTCTTTATGAAGTAACGTGTATAACTGCTTCTCGAAGATCATGGCATGCAAGCCACATAGGTAACTGCCCCTGCGTAAAACTTGAGATCAATCAAATAACTGTCTGATTGGCGTAAAAGCCAAATAACTGTCTTGTTGGCGTAAAAGCCAAATAACTGTCTTGTTGGCGTAAAAGCCAAATGACTATCTTGTTGGCATAAAAGGCCAAACTGTGAAGAAGATTATCTCCTTTACGCTGTGGTTATGACAACTGCTACCCACGTTCAAATAATCTTCTGAATCTACGTATGACATGTATCCCTTTATAAGGTAACGCGTATAACTACTTCTCGAAGATCATGACATGCAAGCCACGTAGGTAACTGCTCCTGCGTAAAACTTGATGATTCATGAATAATAGATAACCAGCATAAAATAGCCAATTATCCTTCATGACTGAGGTCTTAAGCATATTCTGGGCTAAGTAGCCTTATCAACGTACCTTTGCAAATATAGCCGAGTTGGCATATTTCGAAGAGATAACATACGACATACTCCTATAGTTGAAAATAGCCTGGTTGGCGTAAAATGCAAGGATGGTGATGCGAGCGTATTAATCCCAGTCTTAGCTTTCCTAGTCATGACAAATTTTAAAAATAGAATAAAATCTCGTGCATTAAATGCAGAGATATGCCTCAATCTTGTGTATTAAATGCCGAGATATGCCTCGAGTTCTGTGCAAGAAACAGCTTTTGACGTGGCGTCTGATTTTGTCTTGTCTTGAGCGTAAAAACTTATTTCTGTCAATGTAGAATAGGCAGCATATTCAGAAGACTCCGTTTTTCTTCTTTTGAATGCGTAAAAATGACTTGTATCAAAAATATGTTACAAAACGACAACCTGGGTCTCTGTGCAAAATTATCATCACAGCCGTGCAGTACTTTTGCCAGATGTCAGGTTCACTGATTTGTCTGACAAATTTATCCGAGAAATACGAAGAGTTCCTCGTACAACTTTATGCTGCATTAAAAACAACATATTTTAAACTTTACGCAGGAAGGTATAGCAACATTTTACGCCAAACAACCTTGAAGCTCTGTTTTATGCGTACAGCTTTGAAGCCCTATTTTACGCCAAACAGCCTTGAAGCTCTGTTTTACGCAGACAGCTCTGAAGTCCTATTTTATGCCAAACAACCTTGAAGCTCTGTTTTACGTAGACAGCTCTGAAGCCTTATTTTACGCGAAACAACCTTGAATCTTTGTTTTACGCGGACATCTTTGAAGTTCTATTTTACGCGGACAGGGACTTCATGTATGTTGGGGGTTTTGACTGTAAAATACGTGGACAATTTCCCAGCATATTTTATGCTTCTACAATAGGTTCGATCATTCGATAGGTTCAATCTTCTTTCCTTCAATTAATCGATATGTTCAATAGCATACTATACTAGTTATTCAAGTAGTTCTATCATTCAAGCATCAATGACAAGCAAAATGTGGCACAATTCTTTTATCTCTTTTAGCTAAGCATGCAGTTCTATTCTTGTTTAGCATACGATGGAAACATATGAACATTCTTTTACTCTTGTTTATTAGCATGACATCGGTTTGTTCGATAGCGGTGTCCGTGTAACTAAACATGCAATATTTCTATCTTTTCTTAGCATGACAATGGTTCTCTCTTTTAGGCAAGCATACAAGTTCTCTAGTTAGGCAAGCATATTTGTTTCAATGACAAGCTATACGAGTTCTCTTATTAAGCATGCAGAGTCAGGTTCTATCATTCTTCTTATAAAACTATTTTCTTAGAACAAGGATTCAAAAACTCAGATTCTTATATATTGATGACATGTTGATTACTTCTGTCATGCCCCAGTCCCAAAATACACGGGACCAGACCACGTAGCAATGGCCAGCTAATACGACTCCGAAGGATTTCCCAATTTAATGGACCCGACAGAGCGTACTACCTGTCCTAAAATACTATCAAGTCTAATATGCTAACATGCAGTAGGTAAATATCTAATCTCATCCACAGAATATAAACAAGAAATGCTGAAATAAATACTGGAAATAAGTGCGGAGTCTGTATGTCATAATACAACCCAAATAAGTCTGATGGGAACAAACCTACTATAATACTGAAATAAGAGTACGAAAGGACAGATAAGAATACTAGACTAGAACATCGACTAGCTAGATAATGATGCTCTAGCCCATGGCAGTAGTGTACCCTAAATCACGAAAACTCCTCTGGAAATGTCTCAAAGTCCTCAGCCACGAATCCGGTCTCCACTCCTACTCCATAGATGGTAGGGTACAAGTGCTCTTCCAGATCTGGAAGGGAACCAGGTCCTCAGAGGGACGTAACAAGATACAAAAGGTACATGCCATAAAGTAAATACTGTGTAAACTCGAGGGTAAACTAACCAGCTAAGTGAAATGCACTTGAAGACAATCTTGGTACGTATGGGTAGGAAAAAAGGTATAAAGCGTAGCGTTGAGCCAGAGGCTAAGTATCTGGCATTAGCTGTAAATTGGATGCCAGAAGTATATGCTGACTACATCACCGATCATGATAGCGCACAGCTAGTAACCTCTGTCGGATGTATCGACAAGCATATACGCCCATAACTGGGTAGCACATAGCCCATAACCGGGTAATACATAGCCCATAACCGGGTAACACTGAGGCTCACGACCCCGTAGTTTACTCTGAAACTACGGTAGCCAAATATCTGTCCCATACGCCTACTAATTATCTTTTTCATCCAATGCCAATATACAAGTCGCGAATATGATGTGGACATCTCATAATATATTGCAAGTCCCTAAAGAATTATACAACTATGCTAAATACCGTTACATGTGCTGCTCACACTGATGGCCAGTCAAGTATGAAGCTCGCGTCCCTACATAAACTCACTCTGTGACGTGCAATGATACGTGTCAAGGCCTGGGGAGTCATATTGATAACTCCACAACTTTAGGTACGTCTACTAGACACTAGGTCAAACACAAGTCCTAACGTCAACGCCTTCATTGACTGCACCTGAGTCATTCTCATACGTGCACAGTTATATAATAATAAAATATGTGAACTATAATAACTAAATTTAAATAGTACAACAAGGCAATGTATACTTGCCTGAATCCTCAAGTTGCGAATGCCAAAGTCCTGCTTCCGAAGCCTCGTCCGAACGATCCAACGATCATATATATATAATATAATAACAATCAGTCATTATACGGGTATACGCACCAAAAGTACATCTATACTGCACTTAGAAGCTAATGCAAGTAGGGGTTATAATCGGTCAACTAGAAGGGTCAAGTGTCCAAGTGTCTAAAAATGCACAAGTGTCATGTCCCTCTAAATGTACATTTCTCAAATATTACAACCAAGGTCAACTAAGGTTCATGTAGGTGCTAAGTTGTTCTCCAAGGCAAGTTTGATAGTGTTAACCATCTAGGTCTCCATACACAAGTATGAAAAATGTCCTTAAATATTTTACACAACAAGTCAGCTAGCTACTATGCTACTAATACGTGTTTATAATTCCAAATATCATGTAACACTAATCATGTGTCATAACTATTAAGTTAAGGTATAAATATGATAAACTAGTCTAAGGACCTAGGTACTACACAAATATAAGTGTCATACTAAACAACCTAGCTCATGCAATATTTAATATCACTAAATAATATTCTAACATATATATAAATTCTAAAATTATACAACAAGGAGATAATAGGGTTTATAATACATTCATGGGTTCATGCAACCATAATGAAGAAGGAGGAGGAGGTGAATATATACCTAGGGTTAATCTGAAAAGGAAGGGGAGTGCTCGGCCTGCGGCCCATGGACGACCTGTCTCCGGCGGGTGGGGGGTGCTCCGGCGGTGCAAGACTGCACAGCAGCAGCTTGCAACAGCAGCAACAACATCGGCTTGTGAGGGAGGTGGTGGTGGTGGTGAGGTGATGGTGGTGGAGGTCGATGGATTGGAGGAGGAGGAGAAGGTCGGGAAGCTCGGTGGTGGCAGTAGTGATAGATGTGAATGATGGTGGTATGGCAGTCGATGGGTTGTAGGAGGAGAGGAGGTTGGGTGAGGGTGATGGTGTTAGTGGTGATGGATGATGGTGAAGGTGGTTGTGGTGTGGTGGTGGCCAAGATTGTGATGATGGTGGTGGTGGTGGTGGTAGGCTGATGATGGTGTGGAGGTTGAATGGAGAAGTAGAGGAGGTTTGGTGAGGGTGATGGTGTTGGTGGTGATAGATGATGGTAAAGGTGGTTGTGGTATGGTGGTGGCCGAGATTCTGATGATGATGGTGGTGGCAGTGGTAGGCTGATGATGGTGTGGATGTTGAATGGAGGAGGAGAGGAGGTCGTAGGGACGGTGAGAAGGTCGGAGGGGGGGGGCAGTGAGGAGATTGTGGTAGTAGTGGTCGACTGCTAGGGGAGGAGGTCGAGGTGATGGTGGTAGAGGTTGAATAGAGGAGGAGGGGACTCGGATGATGGTGATGGTGGTCGTGGGTGGTCCAATGGGCGAGGGAGGTCGGGTTGTTGGTGGTTGAGGAGGTGGTGGCAGTGGGGTGGTCATGAAGGTGAGGGTGGTTGTGGTCGGATGGAGGAGGTTACTAGGGGAGGAGAAGAGGAAGAAGGAGGTGGTGGTGATGAAAGTTTCGATTTTGATGTAAGGGAAGGTGATGGTGGCTGAAATTTTTTTGGAGAGAGAGAGAGAGAGTTAATGAAGGAGAGAGGGAGTAGTGAGCATGGGAATTAGGACCGGCTACCTCCCCCTATTTCTAGGGATGGGGGATGGCTTGTCATGAGGGAATGAGTGGTGGGATGGGGTTTAAATTTGAATGGAGTGTGGGGATAAAATTTGGGTGTAATGTGTTGTATTGTACATACAAAAAATAAGGAAAAATAATGGGGTGACCGATCAAAGCATGAAGAAGAGTTTTCTTCATTGCTTTGCTACAATGGAAGGTGGACACCTAATTATTTATTTGCACAAAGGCCCCCAACAATTTAAAAATTGCACAAGTAAAGGAGAATTGGGATTGGATGAGGAAAATTACCATATTTGGTGTGTTGTAGTAGAAAAAATTGGTGTGTGGTATTTTGTATGAACCATGAGGGTGTTAGTGGAGGTTTGGGTTGGTGTTAGGTCTAGTTTTGGGTTAGATTGAGTCATTGCACCAATTTAACAAAAAATAGTGTCAATGGTGTTCTTTAATTAACTGGAAGTGCATAGGATTAAAATTGGGTGTGACACAAGTGTCATAGACGGAGTAGACTCAGAGTAGATTTATTATCATAAATTGGGTTGCACAAAACGTGTCACGACCCGCACCCGGAATTTGGGCATGAGTTGTGGGTACGTCCAGCCTACGCCGCAGCATCAGCGGTAGAACGTTGTCTAGGTCACAATAAATACTAAACATAACTCACAACCTGTCAATGATATCAATCTCCATAAGGAGGACAATATACATCTCACAATATCTCATAATATAAACTCAATCACAATAACTATAAGAGTATAAAGGCACGATAAAAGATAAAAAGAATGACATAGTCAAACACCATGTCTCAAAATATAGATAAACCATAGTCTAACTGTCCAACATAAAGTCTCCACAAGTCTCAACATAAACTAAGAATAAGTCTAAACATAAACTCAATAAACCTCAAATAAGTCTCAGTGCATAAGATAAATACTATCTAGATAGCTTTAGGTAATGTCTCATCTAAAGGAATAGTCTTCTCTAAGATCTCTGGTGTGTAGTCTGCATCTATACCTGGTCCGTAATGTGTGGGACATAAGTCCTCAAGATCCTCTAGAAAAAATATCCAGTCAGGATTGGAACGAAGTACAAGCACTAATATCAGTTCCACATATATTGACAAAAACTATAACACAGTGTAAAGAAATACAAGATATATATGAATACTGGCAATAAGAAATACTGGAATAATAAAGTACTGGAATGAAGAAATACTGGAACATATCATCATCAATGTACATCTAGCAATGAATAGAAATACAGGTGCATGCTAGAATAATGAACTAGAATATAAGTGAGTACTAGAACATAAGGAATGCTAGATCAATATACTAGAGATACATGTCAAGAACATCTAGCTAAGTGTGTGAAATATCAGCATATCATGTGATCGGCTTAGGACTGATCAGGCTTGTTACATATGATTAGCTATGATTCATGGAAGGTCAGGCTAACCATCCGGTAGCTATGATGCGAGCAATAGTCAGGCTAATCACATATAACAGGCTTGAGGCATGTAATGGTCAGGCTGCATCGACGTGAGGTGTGGGTAAGCTATGATGCATGTAGAGTTGGGTATGATCACATAAGCTACTAATATTTCCCTGTTTCCCCAGCTAGCACGATGGATTCCAAATCACGACTCCTCGTGACAGGTCTCGATGATGCCAACTCGTGTATACAACAGTGTCAGAATCATGTACGCTATACAACTAGAATTATAGAGATAATCAACATAATAAAAACTGTCAGAGAATGTACTCGCATGTGGTCCTTAGCTGGCAATACCAATTTCCTGTTTCCAAAGTATCGTCTGAATGATCAAACAGTCCTATAGACATATCATATAATACAATATTGCATCAGACATTACACTAACACACACACAATCAAAACATAATGAACTCAGAGACTACGCTAGGGGGTGTCACATCTATAGTTGCTGTGCATAACAGACAATCAATTTATACGGGTCTTGCCAGTACGTTAGTGTACATATGGCAGTCTGCTAACATATTACATGGTCACAGGTCAATGTAACTACGGGGTATCCGTAATTACACTCGGGTCACCTAGTAAATATATAAATATGCATATTATTAACTAGCATATAACATTAATACTCATAATATATATATGTATACCAATTAATTACATATATAATATATATATGTATGTATATACACTAATTGAATTTATACTATATATATATATATATATATATATATATATATATATATATATATTAAACATATACTAGGGGATACATATACTATACGTATATACCAATTAGGTTCATATACTTTATATATATATGTATATATATACCAATATATATATAAACATATACTAAATACATATACTAATACGTACATACATACACCCATATATCATACAATACGCGTATACTAAACATGGCTAATTACGTATGCATGCTAACGATAAATATGCGTATGTGTGTACATGTACGCAAGAGGGAACTCGAACCTGTATACGTGGGATGAGACGTTCGTGTCGAAGTTGTCACGGGGTGCTCGGTTCAGTCGAGCGGGTCGAACTCCGGCGTGTTCTGGCCGGTCGAGCAGCGATCTCCGGTTGATCCGGTCGAGTGCAGTGGTCATCGACGGCTCGGCGAGTCTCAGGCGTTCAGGAGAATCGACGGCAGCGGGTTCAGCGGGTCTGGCCAGTTAAGAAGCGGTCGAGGTCGTTGCTCCGGTCAGCTGGGCGAGTTCGACGCAGGCGTTCAGGTGGACAGCGGCTCGGTGCAGCGTCGTGCAGACGGGTTCGACGAGTGCAGCGGGTCGGGGTCCGCTCAGGCGAGGGTGGCAAAGTTCTGCGGGGTTGTCAAGGCGGTAGAAGGATAGTCGGGGTTGAGGGGTTCGGGACTCCGGCGGGCTTCTGGGTGCAGTGGGGTTGACAGTCGTGAGTCTGGGAGATGAAAGCGATGGGTGCAGCGGGGAGATGCGAGCGGGATGGAGGCGGTAGTTTTCGTGTGGAGGAGTCTCCGGCGGTCTGGAGGGTTGGGCAGCGGTTGGCAGACGGAGTCCGGCGAGGGGTTGTCCTACGGGGGCTCTGGTGGAAATGGTGGAAGGAAGGAGATAAAGATGAATAGGGAAGGGGATGGGGAACAATCGGCTGTGAGTATTAAGTTGAAAAAGAAAAGAAAAAGTAAAGGAATATTATTTATATAAAGGTATAATATTGGGTTGACCTAGAATTAGGGCTTGGTCAAACCCTTGGGAAAAGGGCTTGGTCATAGATATTTTCAAGGGCTAGGATTCAAATGGATTCAAAATGAAAGGTTAGGATTCTATTTGGTTCAAAGTTTGGAGGACCATGGTTTAAGGAGGTGATGTTGAATTACACACTCCCAAAAATTATAGAAAAATATACATGAAGGGAAAATGGGTTTATTTACGTGTCGTGTCCAACAGGGTGGACACCTTAATGCACTTTTGCATAAAAATGTCCAATAATTAAAAAATTGCACAAAGTTAGGTTTATGGTTTAATTTAATTAAAATAAATGCAATAGGTGTTCTAAAATTAATTAGAAGTACAAGGGGATAAAATTAAGTGGGGCATGTAACACCCCGTTCCGCTCAAGCGGACTGCCGTTTCAAAATGGCAATAGTGCAGCTGTCCCGACCCGCTTTGCCTCAAATGAGAAGCAAAGGATATCCAGACTTGTCCCTACAGGAATCTGGCATAGGCTTTCAGAGGCTCGCTTGACGTATCGCTCTACCGAGGCGAATCATCGCTAAGGTGGGTGGCTACGGTGAACTTGTCTTTGCTTAGCCAGCACACATAAAATCTGGAATATTCATGCTAGTCGCTAGGTGAATCATCCCCTGCATGCTAATAAATCCAACGCACCTAGCTAAGGAAATAATCCCAACTTGTATTTCTTGCTAGAACATGGAAATAAAATACTGCTTATATTCAGACCCTCGCATTCTAAGTCCCTAACGGTTTCATTTCTCGGCTTACCTTCGGGTCCGAGCAACGTGCCTGCTTATGTTCCTTAGAAACGCATGCTTGTCTGCTTGAGTGTTACCGTGTTTTCATCCAAACCCCGGAAGACTATTACGTAGTCGTTCCGTGCCTGAATGTTCCTGCAAGTATCCGGGACCGTTAGGTCACCCAAGGCAAATCCCCGAACCAGGGGAATGCATCAAGACAAGTTAATCACTGTACAGAATCATGATTTCTCTCCTGTACTCGTGCACTACTGTACTACTGTTCTACTGTTCTACTGTACCACTATACTCCTGTTCTACAGTACTCGTGTATCCCGTGAAATTGGAAAGACCCTGACCTGCATGTCGCGGACAACTCAAAAATGAGGCATATTTCTACGGACGGTCTCCGGGGTACTGGGGCCGCTCCGATCCGGATGGAACTCCATTGTTTCAGCCAACTGTACTGGGCGAGATAGTGTACAACGCCTACCGTTCTTTCGCTGCATACCATCCGCTCCATGGCTGAACTCTACTGTATAGTCTACTGTACTAAACGAGATAGCTTGTAGCGCCCACTGTACTTTCGTTGCAAACCATTCTCGTTTAAGACTAGTGTCCATAATGGCTTTGCCAGCGACTCATATTCATATAGATAAGTCATCCTCGCTTAGCAGCTATCCGCGTTACAGTCACTGCATCGCATCAAATGAACAACTGAACACCTGAACGATTATGTTAAAATGACCCTCGTGTTTGCATATGCTATGCCCCTGAATGTTTATACATGCCCCTGCTTAAATTAAAAATGTTTGCCTCAATGTTGCCTCGGACAGGGAAGGAGATGGTAAATTGGTAAGTCTCGCCGTGTTTCCTCTCATGTTGCACGATGCACTGCCCGACACGTTAGACTATTCAATACTTGCATGAAACTGATCCTAAGGCAACTAGAAAGACAACTTAATAGTTGGTGCACAAAACTTATATTACGTGTTTGGATTTGTCGAGCGGACGAGTAGCTTCCCCACCAGTGCATTCAATGTACTGATAGTCCACCAGTTTGTGTGCAGGGTACGGGAGAACCTCGTTCAGTGCGGATGCCTCCTTTGTGCGTACTAAGGCCAGGAGTTCCCTCTGAAGCCTTGCAACGGTGCATCCGGAACAGAAGCACATATACAAGACATAATGTTGGAACATAGCCCGAACTCGCCTGTACAATCATTCTACAGTTGTAGCCACTTGGCACGCTTTTACTATTTCAGAGAGAGAGGCTTGAGCGACTTGTAATCTCGGCTATACGCCGCCTGTAATACATGTTTATATCAATAAAAGAGTTGTTTTACTTCAAACTTGTGTTTCAATGCTTTCGCTATATTGTCGACTCAGTGAACCTGTTACCAAATCGCTATGCGTTCATGACTCCGCTGCACTCGGACAATCTGTACGACTTTGTGGCTTAGAACTCTTATCGCCAGCCAATGAATCGTGGCCTTGTACGGGCGTGGATCACGCTCGTGCGGCATTAAGCCCGGATAGATCAAAGCGATCGTCCCGCGGGAGCGCTGGCGAGGGTAATTCCCGCCTAGCGGGGACGGCCAAAATAGCCTGTGGGAGATCGGGGCATGACATAGTGGTATCAGAGCCTGGCTTCTACGCCTTTGGACTTCGATTTCGATATCTCTGTTTCGAAATCTCGTTCGTGGATTATGTGCACGCTCTCTCTCAATGCCTCGATGGGATATTCCAACAATAAGTCTAAATACTTTCAAAATGCGTTTTGATTGATATGCTTGCTTGTATGCTGTTGTGCTGCGAGTGGCCTTTGTGCCAACCTGTGTGAACCCTTGAGAGTATCGCTAGTAGCTTGTCCGATTTTCACTAACCCTAAGTTTGGTTGAATGCATCTATTCGAGGGACGCCTTGAACTAGTGCACCATCCAAGACTTAAGAAAAGGTGAAACTCGAGTGCTAAGACTTCGCTATCACTGAGCTGGTTGACGTGTTCACGCTAGAAGTGCACTTCGAAAGTGCGCACGATCCAGTCTAAACGATATGCTAATTTCGACGCTTGTGCAAGTGAATATCCAAATGAACAAGTACAACGACTTGTCTAGGATTGCCTCAACCCTAGATTATTGCTTGTCCTCAGTAAGTCTCGGGGACGAGACTTTTTCTGAGTTGGGTAGGATGTAACACCCCGTTCTGCTCAAACGGACTGCCGTTTCAAAATGGTAATAGTACAGCTGTCCCGACCCGCTTTGTCTCTAATGAGAAGCAAAGGATATCCAGACTTGTCCCTACAGGAATCCGGCATAGGCTTTCAGAGGCTCGCTTGACGTATCGCTCTACCGAGGCGAATCATCGCTAAGGTGGGTGGCTACGGTGAACTTGTCTTTGCTTAGCCAGCACACATAAAATCTGGAATATTCATGCTAGTCGCTAGGTAAATTACCCCCTGCATGCTAATAAATCCAACGCACCTAGCTAAGGGAATAATCCCAACTTGTATTTCTTGCTAGAACATGGAAATAAAATACTGCTTATATTCAGACCCTCGCATGCTAAGTCCCTAACGATTTCATTTCTCGGCTTACCTTCGGGTCCGAGAAACGTGCCTGCTTATGTTCTTTAGAAATGCATGCTTGTCTGCTTGAGTGTTACCGTATTTTCATCCAAATCCCGGAAGACTACTACATAGTCGTTCCATGCCTAAATGTTCCTGCAAGTATCCGGGACCGTTAGGTCACCCAAGACAAATCCCCGAATCAGGGGAATGCATCAAGACAAGTTAATCACTGTACAGAATCATGATTCCTCTCCTGTACTCGTGCACTACTGTACTACTGTTCTACTGTTCTACTGTACCACTGTACTCCTGTTCTATAGTACTCGTGTATCCCGTGAAATTGGAAAGACCTTGACCTGCATGTCGCGGACAAATCAGAAATGAGGCATAGTTCCACGGACGGTCTCCGGGGCACTGGGGCCGCTCCGATCCGGATAGAACTCCATTATTTCAGCCAACTGTACTGGACGAGATAGTGTGCAGCGCCTACCGTTCTTTCGCTGCATACCATCCGCTCCATGGCTGAACTCTACTGTATAGTCTACTGTACTAAACAAGATAGCTTGTAGCGCCCACTATACTTTTGTTGCAAACCATTCTCGTTTAAGACTAGTGTCCATAATGGCTTTGCCAGCGACTCATGTTCATATAGATAAGTTATCCTCGCTTAGCGGTTATCCGCGTGCGAGTTACTGTATCGCATCAAATGAACAACTGAACACCTGAATGATCATGTTAAAACGACCCTCGTGTTTGCATATGCTATGCCCCTGAATGTTTGTACATGCCCCTGCTTAAATTAACAATGTTTGCCTCAATGTTGCCTCGGACAGGGAAGGAGATGGTAAGTTGGTAAGTCTCGCCGTGTTTCCTCTCATGTTGCACGGCGCACTGTCCGACACGTTAGGCTATTCAATACTTGCATGAAACTGATCCTAAGGCAACTAGAAAGACAACTTAATAGTTGGTGCACAAAACTTATATTATGTGTTTAGATTTGTTGAGCAGGCGAGTAGCTTCCCCACCAGTGCATTCAATGTACTGATAATCCACCAGTTTGTGTGCAGGGTGCGGGAGAACCTCGTTCAGTACGGATGCCTCCTTCATGCGTGCTAAGGCCAGGAGTTCCCTCTGAAGCCTTGCAATGGTGCGTCCGGAATAGAAGCACATATACAAGACATAATGTTGGAGCATAGCCCAAACTCGCATATACAATCATTCTACAGTTGTAGCCACTTGGCACGCTTTTACTGTTTCAGAGAGAGAGGCTTGAGCGACTTGTAATCTCGGCTATACGCCGCCTGTAATACATGTTTATATCAATAAAAGAGTTGTTTTACTTCAAACTTGTATTTTAATGCTTCCGCTATATTGTCGACTCAGTGAACCTGTTACCAAATCGCTATGCGTTCATGACTCCGCTGTACTCGGACAATCTGTGCGACTCTGTGGCTTAGAACTCTTATTGCCAGCCAATAAATCGTGGCCTTGCACGGGCGTAGATCACGCTCGTGCGGCATCACACCCGGATGGGTCAAAGCGATCGTCCCGCGGGAGCGCTGGCGAGGGTGATTCCCGCCTAGCCGGGACGGCCGAAATAGCCTGCGGGAGATCGGGGCGTGATAGGGCACAAGTTTCATGAATGAAGAAGACTCAGAATAGAATATTATCCTAATTTGGGTTGCTTAAAATGGGTCGAGATTGTGTCTCCAATTTCGATTGGAACGCACAAGGATACAAGGTTTGATTTATATCGAATTAAAAATAGTCGTTTGCGACGAATGTTGTGCGACTAAAATGAAGCACATTATGGCATAGTTATGAGTCACACAAGGATCAAAATAAAAGTCTGGCATGTCTAGGATAAGGGTGTGAAATTAGTTGGAAGACAATGGCTAGTGTAGTACTCTAAATATCGAAGCAACGGTAAAGTACAAAAATCAAATAAAATCACAAGAATTTAAATATAATTAATTATCATGCAATTATTAACACATTAAATTACGAAAAGACAAAAATATCCCTAATCTTAAATGTGGTAGTGACAAGTCTACCCTCCTAAAAAAAATTTTGTCCTCAAAATTTAAAATAAACTAGCACAAGAACAAACAATCAAACAATGAATTATACCTCAAGTCTCGAAGAGATACGGATACTGCTCGCATATTTCGTCCTCTCTTTCCCAGGTTGACTCGCCTGGAGAGTGATGTCCACATGCAACACGAACCAAAGGAATAGTCTGGTTCCTTAATACCTTCTCTCTACGATCCAAGATCTCAATGGGCTATTCAGGATAGCTGAGCGTCGGTCCAACCTCGATCTCCGAGTGATCTAGTACGTGACTAGAGTCTGCCATGTACCATCTCAGCTGCGACACGTGGAACATGTTATGCACTCCATCTAGAACAGGCGGCAAGTCCAGTCTATAGGCTACTGCACCGACCCTTGCAAGAATACCGAAAGGTCCGATGTATCGTGGACTAAGCTTTCCGCCTCTACCAAAATGAATCATGCCCCGTATCGAAGAAATCCGTAGGAACACCAAATCGCCAACCTAGAACAAATAGTCTTAACACGTAATCTAAAACAAAACAATCATAAACCAATAAATAACAAAACCTATACCTGAAACTCTAGGGGTCTACGGTGGCTATCGGCCCAATGCCGCTGTCTGTCCTGCGCCACTCGCAGTCTTTCTCTGATGATTTTTATCGTTTCTACTGCATCCACGACCATTTTTGGTCCTAACAAAGCTCTCTCTCCAACATTATCCCAAGATAATGGTGTACGACACCTTCGTCCATATAAAGTCTCGAATGGTGATATTTCAATGCTGGCCTGGTAGCTGTTGTTGTAAGCAAACTCTACTAGGTGTAGATGATCCTCCCAAGAACCTCCGAGATCCAAAATGCAAGTGCGTAGCATATCTTCAAATTTCTGAATAGTTCGTTCAGATTGCCCGTCTGTCTGGGGGTGATACGTAGTACTGAACTTTAGCTGAGTGCCCAAGCTAGCCTGCAGACTCCTCTAAAAATGGGAAGTAAAACGACTATCCCGATCTGAGACGATACTCACAGAAGCTCCATGTAATCTGACAATCTGCTGCACGTACATCTCTGCTAGCTTCTCTGTCGATGTACCCACTTTGAAAGGTAAGAAGTGGGCTGATTTGGCAACCTATCTATGATGACCCAAATCGCGTCCTTTCCTCCTGGAGAACGTAGAAGCCCTGAAATAAAGTCCATGGTCATGTGCTCCCACTTCCATTCTGGAATATGTAAAGGTTGAAGCAATCCTCCTGGCCTCTGTCGATCTGCTTTTACCTGCTGGCACACTAAACGTCGAGATACAAAGCGTGCTACCTCGCGCTTCATACCATACCACTATACGTGTTCCTTCAAATCTCGATACATTTTGTTGGCTCCGGGATGCATCGAGTACTGAGAGCGATGTGCCTCCTGCAAAATCTCTTCGCGCAGCTCTTTACTCGGTACACACATCCTCGTGCTATGTCGTAAAGATCCATCATCCGTAATAGTGAAGTCATATGTCAATCCTGTCCGAACTTGTGCCCTGATATTTCTCAGAGTCTTATCATCATACTGTGCAGCTCTAATTCTATCCATCAACTCTAATTATATCTGCAATCCCTACATCTGGATCTCAACACCTGGAACTAGTACTTCAATCTCCAAACTCTCAAGATAAGCTAATAAATGTCTATCTGTTGTCAAGTACATAGCCATCAGATACCTACTCAAGGCATCGGCGACTACGTTGGCCTTTCCTGGATGGTACTGTAATGAGATATCAAAGTCTTTCATCAATTCTAACCACCTTCTCTGCCTCATATTCAGCTCCTTCTGTGTAAATACGTACTTCAAGCTCTTGTGGTCCATGAAGATCTCCACACGCTCTCCGTACAGATAGTGTTTCCACAGTTTTAGAGCGAAGATAACTGCTGCTAACTCCAAATCGTGAGTGGGGTAGTTCTTCTCATGAGGGCGTAATTGTCTTGAAGCATAGGCAGTTATTTTCCCGTGCTGCTGAAGAACGCATCCCAAACCTTTTCCTGAAGCATCACTGTAGATAGTGAATTCACCTGTCCCTGATGGCAACGTCAAAACTGGTGCTGTCGTCAATCTCTTCTTCAGCTCATCAAATGCGGCTTGACATTCTTCTGTCCAGACAAATTCCATATCTTTCTTGGTCAGCCTAGTCATCGGCTCTGCAATCTTGGAGAAGTCTTGTATGAACCTCCTGTAGTATCCTGCTAGTCCGAGAAAACTCCTGATCTCAGCTACCGAACTGGGGGTAGCCCATGACTCCACTGCTTCTATCTTCTTTGGGTTAACTGAAATCCCATTACCCGTCACCATATGTCCAAGAAATTTAACCTTGTCAAGGAAGAACTCATACTTTAAAAGCTTCCCGTACAACTCCACTCTCCTGAGAGTCTCTAAGACCATCCTCAGGTGCTCTTCGTGCTCCTCTGGGGTCTTCGAATACACAAGAATGTCGTCTATGAACACCACTACGAACTTGTCAAGGAACTGATGGAATACCTTGTTCATCAAGTTCATGAATACTGCACGTGCATTGGTTAAACCAAACGACATTACTGTGAATTCAAACTGGCCATATCTGGTACGAAAAGCTGTCTTCGGTATGTCTTCTCTCTTCACCTTCACCTGGTGATAGCCTGACCTCAAGTCTATCTTTAAAAATACCTTCGCTCTGCTCAACTGATTGAAAAGATCATCTACCCTCGGTAGTGGGTATTTGTTCTTGATAGTGAGGTTGTTCAGAGCTCTATAATTGATACACATGCGTACCGTGCCGTCCTTCTTCGGTACGAATAATACCGGGGCTCCCTATGGCGATGAACTGGATCTAATAAAACCTTTGTTTTGCAGCTCCTCAACTTGCTTCTTCAGTTCTACCAACTCGTTGTTATTGAATTTATAGACATGTTACGAAATAGGCTCCGCTCCTGGTATCAAGTCTATAGAGAATTCAATATCTCTGTCTGGCGGCAAACCTGGCAACTCCTCTGGAAATACATCCAGGAACTCCGCTATCAGTGGATGTGGTAACTCCTCTTCTTCCATCATGGCTCCACAAAAAGTGCCTTTGCTCCGCTCCTCTGCTCCTCTGGCGATCTCGAACTCTGGCTCTCCTGGTGGTCGAAATACTACTCTACCTCAGTGACAATCTATAGAAGCATGGTGTCTATTCAGCCAGTCCACTTCGAGTACAATATCGTATCCCGGAAGTGACATGATGAGTAAACTCAAAATCAACCCTCGGCCTTCCAATGACACTCTTCGATCTTTGTAATAATCATGGACTAGGATAATGCCTCCTCCTGTCGTGATCTTACAAGTCCTATCTAATGGTTCCATTTCTAAACGATGTTTAAGGAAATAAGATACAGATACGAAACTATGGGAAGCGCCATAATCAAATAATGCAAGTGCTAGATTAGAATCGAAAGAAACTGAACCTGAAATCACGTCTCCAGCTGGCTCGGCCTCCTCAGTTGTCATGGCATAAGCGCGTCCCTACGGTGCTCCTCTCTGCTGCTGCTGGTGCAGAGCAAACCTCTGCTGCTGTGGTGGAAGTGGAGGTCCCCTCTGCTTGTAATGCCCCGCTCAGCGTCGGCGTTATATATCAGGTGAGTGGGCAGAACTTCGTTCTCTGATTCTTGCATGCCTTAATAATAACCTGAGTTTTTGCTTGTAATATTTTCATAAGAGAATGATAGAACCTGCCTTGCATGTTAATGAATAGCTTGTCTTTGAACAATATCTGCTTAACGAGAATCCTGAATCGCTTGCCTAGAATGCATGAACATGTTCACTATCGTCTATGCTTCGAGAGAACCATACTGTGCCTGAACATGTTCAAGTGATAAGTCGGATTGCCCCGCAACAACAATTATATTCTGATGGTTCGTCTCGTCTGCATACTAGAGTTTATTTGATAGTGTTCTATGCATTCGCACGCGGTCGGACAATGGCTTTTGGTGGAGAGCTGAACTACATGCGTCATAGCCACCATGGGTCACAGCTACCATTAGCATCAGAGGAATGAGTCATTGGTATGCTGTACCACCAGCTGCCGATCATGAGATACTCGGGGACCGCCCTGCATATAGCTAAGTCATTGTGTTGACTTGGATAGATGACTGCCCCTAAGATCGTGTATTGTGTGTCTAGCTTTGCATCTGACCCTGGAGTCGTACGAGACACGTTGCGCACACCCTGGAACATGAACGGTTTGCTTGCTTGCTTATTCAATATGAAACTCTGTTTCCAAACATGTTTCCAAATAATATAAATATGACTCTGCTAGACAACTGCATGAAACGAACCTAGGTAAAACTAGAAAGATTACTAGTAATGTAATATTTTATAACATGATTACTTAGTGTTGGTTTGAGTGAATGCTTATTTCTGTTCAGTTGATTTATCTCACCAGTACTTGTATAAAGTGCTGACCCACCAACAGTTTACTTGCTTGCAGGTACTGGATCGTCCGAGGGAGCGATAGGCTTGCCACAGTACCCAAGACCCGGAATCCTGGTTTCGATTGTTGCCCCGAGAATGCTATCGTATAAGGGGGCATAATATATGGAACGAACGTGTGCCTTTGCTAAAGGAAACCCAAGTTGCCTCGATTGTCCCGAACACTCAGTTGGCTAAATGCATTGCATTGCAACAAGTCCCTTTCCGGTGCTTACTCGATTGATGCAATGATAGCCAACTATCAACTTAAACGATTGGCCTTGCACGGGCGCAACCCCAGGCCCGTGCGGCATCACGTCCCCCAAAAGCTCGAACGGGCCATTCGCTTAGCTCCCTTCCTCCCTCGCACCTGCGGGACGGGCGCGGTGATTCAAGTCCGGCGCGCCGAGGCACGGTGATTCGTGCCCGGTTAGTTAATCCCGGCCGTACGGGGCGGGGCAGGGCGGAGCGACGGCCCGGGCGGGTCTGGGGCGTACAGAATGGTATCAGAGCGGAATCGATTCTCTGGCCCAAAACCGTTGCTATGACTCTGAGTCAATATGGTATTGCAATAGAGCGTTCCATACAATAAGTTCATAGATATTCTCAAAGTGCAAATATTTTCTGAACTTAAATTGCTTGATTGTTTCGATTGAGTACGACGAAGGATGGCACTATCGCTGCTCGGAATATCGAGAAGTTTATCCTTGAAGTTTCGAGGACGAAACTTTTTGTTGGTTGGTAAGTATGTAACGCCCCGCTCCGCGTCGGCGTTATATATCAGGTGAGTGGGCAGAACTTCGTTCTCTGATTCTTGTACGCCTTAATAATAACCTGAGTTTTTGCTTGCAATATTTTCATAAGAGAATGATAGAACCTGCCTTGCATGTTAATGAATAGCTTATCTTTGAACAATGTCTGCTTAACGAGAATCCTGAATCGCTTGCCTAGAATGCATGAACATGTTCACTATCGTCTATGCTTCGAGAGACCATACTGTGCCTGAACGTGTTCAAGTGATAAGTCGGATTACCCCGCAACAACAATTATATTCTGATTCTGCATACTAGAGTTTATTTGATAGTGTTCCATGCATTCGCACGCGGTCGGACAATGGCTTTTGGTAGAGAGCTGAACTGCATGCGTCATAGCCACCATGGGTCACAACTGCCATTAGCATCAGAGGAATGAGTTATTGGTATGCTGTACCACCAGCTGCCGATCCTGAGATACTCGGGGACCGCCCTGCATATATCTAAGTCATTGTGTTGACTTGGATAGATGACTGTCCCTAAGATCATGCATTGTGTGTCTAGCTTTGCATCTGACCCTGGAGTCGCACGAGACACGCTGCGCACACCCTGGAACATGAACGGTTTGCTTGCTTGCTTATTCAATATGAAACTCTGTTTCCAAACATGTTTCCAAACAATGTAAATATGACTCTGCTAGACAACTGCATGAAACAAACCTAGGTAAAACTAGAAAGATCACTAGTATGTAATGTTTTATAACATGATTACTTAGTGTTGGTTTGAGTGAATGCTTATTTCTGTTCAGTTGATTTATCTCACCAGTACTTGTATAAAGTGCTGACCCACCAACAGTTTACTTGCTTACAGGTACTGGATCGTCCGAGGGAGCGATAGGCGTGCCACAGTCCCCAAGACCCGGAATCCTGGTTTCGATTGTTGCCCCGAGAATGCTATCTTATGAGGAGGCATAATGTATGGAACAAACGTGTGCCTTTGCTAAAGGAAACCCAAGTTGCCTCGATTGTCCCGAACACTCAGTTGGCTAAATGCATTGCATTGCAACAAGTCCCTTTCCGCTGCTTACTCGATTGATGCGATGATAGCCAACTATCAACTTAAATGATTGGCCTTGCACGGGCGCAACCCCAGGCCCGTGCGGCATCACGTCCCCCGAAAGCTCGAACGAGCCATTCACTTAGCTCCCTTCCTCCCTCGCACCCGCGGGACGGGCACGGTGATTCGAGTCTGGCGCGCCGAGGCACGGTGATTCGTGTCCGGTTCGTTAATCCCGGCCGTACGGGGCAGGGCAGGACGGAGCGGAGGCCCGGGCGGGTCTGGGGCGTGACACTGCTGGCCTCCTGGTACAGTAGGTACTCTGGTTGGTCCTCTCTAAGCGGCTGCTCCACCCTGACGAGCCTGAATAGATGGGCAGTCCCTAAGCTGATGTGCTGATGATCCACAGGACAAGCAAGTACCCAATCTCTTCCTGCAGATGTCTCTAGTATGTTCCATCTTTTCGCAATACGCACACTGGGCAACGGGCTGATTCTGTCTCTGTGGCTGCTGCTGCTGGATGTGTCCTCGAACTGGTGCCTGGTGCTGCTGATGCTGCTATTGGTACGACCTCTGTTGTTGTTGAAAGTGTGGGCGTTTAGCTGGTCCTGTATTACCACCTGTTCCTCCAGAAATGTTGCGTCCTCTCTTGGGCCTGAGGTCCAAGTCATCTTCAGCAATCTGGGCATCCATCAGAATACCCTCAAATGTAGCAGTGCGTCGTCCCAAAGTAGGAGACTTGATCTCTCTATTCAATCCCTTCCTGAATTTTCGTGCTCTGTCTCCTGGGTCTCGAATCATCGATGGAGCGAATCGATTCAGTCGGCAAAACTCTGCGGCGTCAACTGACATGCTCCCTTGGACTAAGTCATGGAACTGACTTTCCAATGCTCCCAAAGTTACGTCAGGAAAGAACTTCTCCTTGAAGAGCTCCTTGAAGTCCTCCCAAGTAAGTCCTTTGTTAGCGAGTCTTGGCTCTGTACGATACCAGGTCAGCACGATATCAAACATCTGACTGCCAGCGGCCTCGATCTGAAGAATCTCTGGAATCTGCGCCAAACGCAAGTTTCTCTCTATGTCCTCTAGCCATTCGTCAGCGTAGAGTATCCCCTCAGTGCCTTTGAACTCTCGAGGCATCATCCTCTTAAATTCCACTATAGTACCTGGCCTCTGGTGTTGCTGGCCAGGATGCTGCTGTTATCGTGCTCCTCTCTCCACAGCCTAAAGAGCCACCTGATGAGCATTCTCCATGCTCTCTTTCATCAGCTCTGTCTGTGCCTGGTGCGCCTCTGCTTGCACCCTCTGAGCCTCAGCTTGAACACGCTGAGCTTCTACTGTTACTCTCTGGGCCTCTAACATGCCTTGGATAAGTGCGAACATCTGTGCCCCGTCAGTGGGCACACCTCCGGGAATCGGTGTCGATGGTGGTGGAAGGTTGTCCATCGCAGCTGCGGCAATCCTCTGAACAGGTGAAAGAGAAATCCTATTAGCTGCAGACACTCCTGCATGAACAGAAGATGTAGGAGGAACTCCAGATGTCTGTTCGTCAGGTCGAGAGGTGGCAGACCTCTCTGAAGCTGCTCCTCCCAATCTCAAGGACCTAGTCTTCGGCGGCATCCTAAAGACAGACCGAAAAGAATAAATTTATGCAATCGATATGATATCATCAAGGGAGGACAGTAAAATTCTAAAGGAAGCAATTATTCAGAATAGCATTGTAAAGATCAGAATTTTCTAGTTGTGATTGAGCATACTCTCATCCTAAATCCTATTTCCTATATCCTATCGCAGGCTCACAGTAGTTCAACTAAGTTGTCGCACTACCACGATATTGTATAACTTGCGAAACTAGACCTGCATGGGCCACCACTAAAAAAGTGTCACGACCCGCACCCAGAATTTGGGCATGAGTCGTGGGTACGTCCAGCCTACGCCGCATCATCGGCGGTAGAACGCTGTCTAGGTCACAATAAATACTAAACATAACTCACAACCTGTCAATGATATCAATCTTCATAAGGAGGACAATATACATCTCACAATATCTCATAATGTAAACTTAATCACAATAACTATAAGAGTATAAAGGCACGATAAAAGATAAAAAGAATGACATAGTCAAACACCATGTCTCAAAATATAGATAAACCACAGTCTAACTGTCCAACATAAAGTCTCCACAAGTCTCAACATAAACTAAGAATAAGTCTAAACATAAACTCAATAAACCTCAAATAAGTCTCAGTGCATAAGATAAATACTGTCTAGATAGCTTTAGGTAATGTCTCATCTAAAGGAATAGTCTTCTCTAAGATCTCTGGTGTGTAGTCTGCATCTATACCTGGTCCGTAATGTGTGGGACATAAGTCATCAAGATCCTCTAGAAAAAATATCCAGTCAGGATTGGAATGAAGTACAAGCACTAACATCAGTTCCACATATATTGACAAAAACTATAACACAGTGTAAAAAAATACAAGATAGATATGAATACTGGCAATAAGAAATACTCGAATAATGAAGTACTAGAATGAAGAAATACTGGAATATATCATCATCAATGTACATCTAGCAATGAACAGAAATACAGGTGCATGCTAGAACAATGAACTAGAATATAAGTGAGTACTAGAACAATAACTAGAACATAATGAATGCTAGATCAATATACTAGAGATACATGTCAAGAACATCTAGCTAAGTGTGTGAAACATCAGCATATCATGTGATCGGCTTGGGACTGATCAGGCTTGTTACATATGATTAGCTATGACTCATGTAAGGTCAGGCTAACCATCCGGATAGCTATGATACGAGCAATAGTCAGGCTAATCACATGTAACAGGCTATGAGGCATGTAATGGTCAGGCTGCACCGATGTGAGGTTTTAGAGTTGGGTATGATCATATAAGCTACTAATATTTTCCCGTTTCCCCAGCTAGCACGATGGATTCTAAATTACGACTCCTTGTGACAGGTCTCGATGATGCCAACTCGTGTATACAACAGTGTCAGAATCATGTATGCTATACAACTAGAATTATAGAGATAATCAACATAATAAAAACTGTCAGAGAATGTACTCGCCTGTGGTCCTTAGCTGGCAATACCAATGTCTTGTTTCCAAAGTATCATCTGAATAATCCAACAGTCCTATTCACATATCATATAATACAATATTGCATCATACATTACACTAAAACATACAATCAAAACACAATAAACTCTGAGACTACGCTAGGGGGTGTCAATTCTGTAGTTACTGTGCATAACAGACAGTCAATTTATACGGGTCTTGCCAGTGCGTCGGTATACATATGGCAGTCTGCTAACATATTACATGGTCGCAGGTCAATGTAAATACGGGATATCCGTAATTACACTCGGGTCACCTAGTAAATATATAAATACACATATTATTAACTAGCATATAACATTAATACTCATAATATATATATATATATATATATATATATATATATATATATATATATATATATATATATATATATATATATATATATATATATATATATGTATGTATACCAATTAATTACATATATAATACATATATGTATGTATATACACTAATTGAATTTATACTATATATATATATTAAACATATACTAGGGGATACATATACTATACGTATATACAAATTGGGTTCATATACTTTATATATACATATATATATATATATATATATATATATATATATATATATATATATATATATATATATATAAACATATTAAATACATATACTAATACGTACATATATACACCCATATACCATACAATACGCGTATACTAAACATAGCTAATTACGTATGCATGCAACGATAAATACGCGTATGCGTGTACGTGTACATGTACGCAAGAGGGAACTCGAACCTGTGTACGCGGGACGAGACGTTCGTGTCGAGGTCTTCGCGGGGTGCTCGGTTCAGTCGAGCGGGTTGAACTCCGGCGTATTCTGGCCGGTCTAGCAGCGATCTCTGGTTGATCCGGTCGAATACAATAGTCGTCGACGGCTCGACGAGTCTCAGGCGTTCAGGCAAATCGACGGCTGCAGGTTCAGCGAGTCCGATCGGTTAAGCAGCGATCGAGGTCATTGCTCCGGTCGGCTGGGTGAGTTCGACGCAGGCGTTCAGGTGGACAGCGGCTCGGTGCAGCGTCGTGCAGGCGGGTTCGACGAGTGCAGCGGGTCGGGGTCCGCTCAGGCGAGGGTGGCAAAGTTCTGCGGGGTTGTCGAGACGGTGGAAGGAGAGTCGGGGTCGAAGGGGTTCGGGACTCCGACGGGCTTCTGGGTGCAGCGGGGTCGACAGTCGTGAGTCGGGGAGATGAAAGCGGCGGGTGCAGCGGGGAGATGTGAGCGAGATGGAGGCGATGGTTGTCGTGTGGAGGAGTCTCCGACGGTCTGGAGGGTTGGGCAGTGGTTGGCAGACGGAGTCCGGCGAGGGGTTGTCCAGCGGGGGCTCTGGTAGAAACGGTGGAAGGAAGGAGATGAAGATGAATAGGGAAGGGGATGGGGAACAATCGGCTGTGAGTATTAGGTTGAAAAAGAAAAGAAAAAGTAAAGGAATACTATTTATATATTGGTATAATATTGGGTTGACCTAGAATTAGGGCTTTGTCAAACCCTTGGGAAAAGGGCTTGGTCATGGATATTTTTAAGGGCTAGGATTCAAATGAATTCAAAATAAAAGGCTAGGATTCCATTTGGTTCAAAGTTTGGAGGACTATGGTTTAAGGAGGTTGATGTTGAATTACACACTCCCAAAAATTACGGAAAAATATACATGAAGGGGAAATAGATTTATTTACGTGTCGTGTCCAACGGGGTGGACACCTTAATACACTTTTGTATGAAAATGCCCATCAATTAGAAAATTGCACAAAGTTAGGTTTATGGTTTAATTTAATTAAAATAAATATAATAGGTGTTCTAAAATTAATTAGAAGTACAAGGGACTGAAATTAAGTTGGACACAAGTGTCATGAATAAAGAAGACTCAGAATAGAATATTACCCTAATTTGGGTTGCTCAAAATGGGTCGATATTGTGTCTCCAATTTCGATTGGAATGCACAAGGATACAAGGTTTAATTTATATCAAATTAAAAATAGTCGTTTGCGATGAATATTGTGCGACTAAAATAAAGCACATCATGGCATAGTTATGAGTCACACAAGGATCAAAATAAAAGTCTGGCACGTCTAGGACAAGGGTGTAAAATTAGTTGGAAGACAATGTCTAGTGTAGTGCTCTAAATATCGAAGCAATGGTAAAGTACAACAATCAAATAAAATCACAACAATTTAAATATAATTAATTATCATGCAATCATTAACACATTAAATTATGAAAAGACAAAAATACCCCTAATCTAAAATGTGGTAGTGACAAAACGGGTCGAGATTGTGTCTCCAATTTCGATTGGAACGGACAAAGATGCAAAATTAGATTTATTTGGATTTAAAAATAGGTATTTGTAACGAATACTGTGCGAATAAAATAAAGTGCAAGAGAGGGTATTTATGAGTTAAACAAAGGTCATAATGGAAGGCTGGCACATCTAGGTCAATTGTGTGAAATTTGTTTGAAGGCAGAAGCTAGAGTAGCGCTCCAAACATCGAAGCAACGGTAAGGTACACCAAGAGAATATAATTAAAATAGGCAAACTAATAACTCCATTAAATAATTTGAAAATAACCCTAAATGAATCATAATCCTAGATTTGGGTCAGAAGGTTTACAACTTTCAAGAATATGATAGAGATAAGGACACTCAAAGCTTCATCGAGTGTAGAATTTGACATAAAGGATTTATATGGAGCACGGAAAAAATATGGGATACAAATTCATCGAGACATGAAAGTTTAAAATGTTGGCTATCCCAAAGGAACTATATATAGAGAGAATGTACTAAAGATATTCATATGAAGGACTCTAGATAAGTGATCACCCAGATGGTCGGTCATCTCAAGTTACCGTCCAAGGAATTTTTGAACTCAAATGACGAGAATGATAAGATGTCTCAAATTTCGTATGTGAGCGCAATTGGACCGTTAATGTATGTTATAGTGTTCACACATCCCGATTTATTGTATATAGTGATTTTGGTGAGCTAATGCATGTTAAATCCAAAAAGGCTTTATTGGGAGGCTGGAAGTGGATATTTCAATATCTTAAGTGCTCTAAAGATCTCACTTTATTGTTTTATAAGTCAAAATAAGAATCGGGCTACTCGCAAGGATATGTACATATTGATTATGCTGGTGACTTGGACAAGATCGATTATGGACTATGTATATACACTTGTATATTCTCTTAAAGTATCGATATTACAGTCAGATGAAACACATCGACGTACGGTATCACAAGATATGTGAGTGCAACTCTTAAAGATTGATACTAAGGTTGTCACGCCCTGATCTCCCGCAGATAATCGGCCGTCCCCGCTAGGCACGAATCACCGCACCAGCGCTCCCGCGGGACGATCGCTTGACCCATCTGGGAGTGATATTGTACGAGCGTAAGCCGCGTCCGTGCAAGACCATGATCCGAACAGACGGTAAGAGGTCTAAGCCACAGAGTCACACAAATTGTTCGAGTGCAGCGGAATATAAAACACACAGGCGATTGGTAACAAGTTCACAGAGTCGTCAATAGCGAAAGCATTGAATAACACAATTATAGAAATAAAACAAGCTCTTTATTGATATTGAACAAATGTTACAGGCGGCGCTAGGCTGAGATTACAAGTCGCTCAAGCTTCTCTCTCTGAAACAGTAAAAGTTTGCCAAGTGGCTACATTTATGGAATAATATATAGGCAATATTCCAACATTATGTCTTGTATATGTGCTTCAGTTCCAGACGCAACGCTCCAAGGCTCTATAGTGAACTCCACGCCTTAGCACGCACGAAGGAGACATCCGAACCGAACGAGGTTCTCCCGCACCCTGCAAGAAATCTTGTTGGTTATCAGTACATGAATGCACTGGTGGGGAGGCTTCTCGTCCGCTCGACAAATCCAAACACGTTATATAGGTTGCGTGCACCATCTATTAAGTTATCTTTCTAGTCTTGCCTTAGGATCAGTTTTATGGTATAATAAAAAGCCTAACTCGTGTGGCAATGCGTCGTGCAATATAAAGGAACACGGCGAGACTTACCAACTTACCATCCGTCCTTCCCTGTCCAAGGAAAATCAAGCTAAATCAAGCACGAGCATTTATAATGAAAACCATGGGCAATAACATAAGCAAATACAAGTGTCCTGAGCGAGGTTATATTTCGGTGCATGAGTTATACAGATTATCCAGGCATGTTGCAATGGATGTTCAAGTATTCAATAGATTGCACAGGTTGCTCAGTTACGGGTAGTTAACTTATACTCATATCGTTCAGATGTTTTAATTTACTGGATGCAATGCAATGACTCGCACGCGGATTGCCGCTAAGCGATGATAACTTATCTATATGAACAATTGTCACTGGCATAGCCATAAAGGACGAGTTATAGTCTCGAGACGAGAACGATATGCAACGCAAGTGGCGAGCCCCGCTACATAATATTTCGTCTATTACAAACGACCATACAATTCGTTCCGTCCGGATCGGATCAGTCCCAGCGCCCCGGTGATCGTCCGCGGAAACCAAAAACCTTGTGCACAAGTTGTCCACGACATGCAAGTCTTGGTCTTCCAGATTTATAACTTGACATGATAATCCATGATTCTTGTTCTGAATGAGCATTGCTCCACGAGCTGTGATTCATAATTATTGTTAAGATTTACACTAGATATAATTCTCGTTCAGTGTCCGACTTGCCTTAATGCATTCCCCTGGTGCAGGGACTGCCTTAGCGACCTAACGGTCCCGGATACTTGTAGGTTCATATTGCACAGAAGGACTATTTGATAGTCTTCTGGCTAACAAGATGCATTCACGATACGCGATAGTGTTACTTGATTGTGGCATAAGTTTCATTGTGGCAAGTATTGGATCGAGGCAACATTACAAGTTAACATATAAGCAGGCAAGCATTTCATTTATATGGACATAAGCATTTACTCTAGCACGGTCTATGGGTAAAGCGATGAGTGAAACCATAAAGGGACATACCGAACGACATGATCTAGGGACGTGCAGTGTAGACAAATGAACAACGCACTACGAAGAGTATATATATATCGCTCTACTTGAGGCATAGCGAGGTCTAGTTGCACCGGGCAAAGGTAGCAAGCGAGGGTCCATTTATAAGCAAAATTTTATTTTTATGTTCTAACACAAGCAATACAAGTTGGGATTATTCCCTTAGCTAGGTGCATTGGATTATTTATTAGCATGCAGGGGGTGATTCACCTAGCGACTAGCATATATCGTCCATATTTTAAGTGTGCTGGCTAAGCAAAGACAAGTTTATCGTAGCCACCCACCTTAGTGATGATTCGCCTCGGTCGAGCGATACTCCGAGCGAGCCTTTGAAAGCCTAAGCCGGAACTCCTGAAGGGCCAAGTCTGAAAATTCTTTTGCCTCAAACGAGTATTCTCGTTGAGCAAAGCGGGTTGGGTCGTTACACTTTTGCTACTGGTGAAATGTGTTTTCTTAACAACAAGTTTTAGGCACAATTATGTGTCCACTAAGCATATCGTCGGTATGTCGTTGGCTCGGATTCATGCTGAAAATGAGAAAGGTTCAGATCTAAAAAATTGCTTTCGGCGGTCTAGATTGCTTCTAGCTTTGGAGGTTTAGAGGAGATCCCTTATAAGGCTTGTCCTAATTTGAGTTGGCTTGAAGTTTATGGAGGCTTTGCTAGATAAAGTTGTTGAGGCCATTAAGGGAATATAGAGACATGGATATTGAAGGAGAGTTCATTAGAGATCTCTTAAGGAGAGGGTTTTACATTACGATTTGTGTGTGTAATCTTTATAGGGCTTTTCTTTGTAGGTCGAGCTTGACCAAACAACGTTAAGTATTGCGTGTTTGTATTTTTGTTCTTGTTGCTATTTGTTTGGTTATTTGTGTCTTCCAAATAATCTAGGGAACAACACCTTGTTTTCAATTTAGGAGCCAAAATATGGCCTCCAATAATTGTTGATGCAGATTCCCCAGTGAATTTCCAACGGTGCATATTCCCCTTGGTTCAGTTAGAATTGCATCTCTGGTAGGAACAAAATAGGATGTTTGCCCTCATGATCTTCTTGGCTTTAATTTCATCGGACGGTGGGACTCTATCTCACAGATAAGCAACGATAGGATCTTACCAACATGGTTCGGGTTTACTATCTAAGTTTTCATTTACATCATGCTCAGTACTGATCAACTCGGGTTATGAAGCCCGGTTTTCATGGAAAGCCCACATAATTAGAGAGGAACTGATGAAGGTTAATTTTCCATTATGTTCTCTAAATGATATAACAATACTAAGAAAGTTCTTAGAGTGGATAACAATTACATGTTTTGATTGGAAGAAAGAAATTGCACATACAATACTAAGGATCTATTTGGATTGTCAAATGTCCAAACCGCAAGACTAAATATACAAAGCGGTGCCGAGCCACCCCATCTTCCGTTTGGTATCACAAACCCAACGGGCGAAAAGGTAAGTGGCAATACAACATTCTTTAGTTAAGCAACTTGAATCTGCTGGTATTGGACTGCTTTCAAGGCTTGGCTAAACTGAGCTTTCACGTAGAAATCCAGCTTCTATTGAACTAGCTTAGTTGCCATTGTCAGAAAAGACGAAGACAAAAGGTTCGAAGCAAGTCTTTAAGTCCTAGGAATGAAAGATCCCAAGATCCTCCCTTCTTTTGTGGGAAGGGCTAGTTGTCTTTGTTGGAGGAGTTCACAACTCTTGTTTTCTTCAAGCAGGTATCCGATGTTAGTTCAAATAGGAGCTCTTCTTAAAGGCGCGTAGCGAAGTGATCTTCGGCTAATTCCATTGTTTCTGCTCGAGTGAGAATATCCGATGCAGTTAACTCAAAAGGGAGTTCGTTCAGTGACCCAGTTGAGTCACCTGAGGGATAAGCTATGATGGCTCTTGTTCCCAGACCAGGAGTGAGTTGATGCCGAGAAGAAGCTCTTAGCTAGGCTAGAAGAGAGAAGCCTTAAGTATAAGTAGTAAGCCTAAGGGCATTTCGGAAGGCGCGCAGCGAATCATCGTAAGGTAACCATAGGTTGACTGTCGAAGGGTCTCGGTTCTTACCAAGCGAAGCGGTCTTTGGTTGCAGCGTGAAGGGGTCTCAAGCAAGTGCTCATTGGTGAAAAGACCGGCAGCAATGATGGTGAGTATGAATTATGTGAGAGAAAAAAATGCTTGGTAGGGGTGAAAAAAATAAACAAAATAATGTTACAATTTTTTTTTTCACTTGATCCTCTGTGAAAAAAAATGAGGACTTATTGTTTGAAAAGTCATAAATATTACATTTTTTTTGACAAGTTTTAATTAAAAATCTAATTTTATGGCACATGTAATAACGAATATTTTGATAATTACTATTATATTCTTATTAATTCTCTTCAGGGAAGCACATTTATGAAACTCATGTTAATTGTTCTTCCCGTTTATTTCTTCAAAACCTCCTCTTAGAAGAGCTCAATCAGTAGCATTGAGTTTATTATTTTTTGATACAGATAATATATAAAGCAGTCCATGCATTTCAAGCTACATAACTGTCTTATGTATATAGTTATCTCAGTAGTCATATATATGCCTCTTCCATTAGCGACGCTTCTGCGCTCAAGTCTGGCTCTTGAACATGGTAGAGTTTGCTGCTACGGCTTCACCAACACTCATATAAATGCACCCTGACGTGAAGAAATCCCATGCTTCCGATCGGTAGAGCTTCTCCGTGACGTTTCCAACAGGGTTCGCTAGAACAAGCTTCATATGCAGAAGAGAGAAACATAAAACTTAATTTTCAGAACCAGTGTTGACCGGCAGCTTCAACCAGTTGCTGGACCTGCCCTAGCCAATCGCGTAGGGCCTACGGATTAGGAGACCCCAAATTATTTTAACCTAATGGAGTAGCTTCGAAAATAAAATTGAATATTATATTCATGATGCTATTAATAGTATTATAATAGCTTTGTATATATATATATATATATGGATCCGGATCAAGAGTTCTACTTATAAAGATCTCAAAAAGTTCTGTCATTTTTAGCCGTTGGATTGGTTTTATGTCATCTAATCTTGACCGTTGTTTTGATCAACGATCAAGATTAGATGACTTAAAGCACCATACAACGGGCCACAGTAACGAAACTTTTTGGAGACTTTATAAGCGGAACTCTTGATCTGGATCCCCTCTCTCTCTCTCTCTCTCTCTCTCTCTCTCTATATATATATATATATATATATATATATATATATATATATATTGTGTGTGTTGTTAATAATAATAATAGCCTTGAAAAAAATTAAATACTATTAAAATTGGGTGTCGTTATTCACACTCCTAAAATATCATCATGCACTTCTCTTTAATTTTCTTTCATTCAAATTCTAAATCTGTCCCTACACTAGGAGTGCATGATGACATTTTAGGAGTGTCAATAACGACATCATAAAAAGACATTATTGACACTTCTAAAATGTCATTCTGCACTCCTCCCTCCATCCGTGCACAAATTAATATCATATTTAATACATGGATGAATTTAAAATTTGAATGATAAAAATCAAAGAGGAGTGCATGCTGACATTTTAGGATTGTCAACAACACATTTAATATTATATGCTATTATAGTTGCTTTTGAAAAATCAAGGCTAAGCTACTATATGCATGCTGCATGTCGCAAAAACGTCGCTATTTATTGAAAATTTAGCGATGTTCAGCGATCTGTACCGACGTATATTTTTACAATAGAAATTGTTGTCGATGAACGTTGCTAAACGTCGCAACTAGCGACGTTTAGCGACACTTTTTATTGGAGTCGCTAATATTACAAAAATTAGCGACTTCAATAACTTTCGTTACTAAAAAAACGTCGCTAAAAACGCAAATTTGTGTAGTGCATGTCATAAGTTTTTTTCCCTTCTTTATTATAGTTTAGGGCAAAGCAAAGAACAAAATACTATAAATGTGAATTGATGGCACATTTTAGATTTTTGTCCTGGACCTTCAAATATTTTGGACATGTCATGACTGGTTTATTCGTGAACTTGATCCACTGTTTTATCAAATACTGGTTGTAAAATGGATATTGAACTTGGGTCGCTTTGATAAATCCAGTGGTTGAACCAACTGGTCGAACCGGTTTGACTTGATCCAATGCAGGATCGACCTCCGGTCCGATTTTTAAAATTCTTAATCAGAACTCTTTGTTTCTCCGGTACATGACAGAAATTTCGGATTGTGCTGATAACTTAGCATACCTGAAGGGATTTCTTGTCTAACGTCTTCTTCAGTTCTGCGAGTGCTTCCATGCCACTTGTGTCTATGGCCGTCACAGCTGAAAAGAAGAAGAAGAAGAAGAAGAAGATTGATCATCATTGTGTATGGATTTCTTGATCAGAATATACACTTTCAAAGCTTCTCAATTATGTAATTTCTTACCACCCAAATCCAAGACAACACATTTTATGTTGGTTTCCTTCATCTTTGCTACCCTCTCTTCCTCCTCTCTAACCCACCTCAGGATCCTGCAGCAAATGAGAAACATCATATCTGTTATTTATATACGATGGATCACTTTTGTGAATTGTATTACCGAATGAGTATTCAGAAGCATTCAATCAAGTTGATTTAAGCAAGGTCCGCGGAAAACGGTATCGGTATCGGACAATTCGTATGAGTATTCGGATCGGCGGTACCGGTAGTATCATTGGTTTTGATTTGGTATATCGGATTTTTTAATATCAGAAAGCAAATAATTATTAAAAAAAATTTAGAAAAATATATCTGATATATTTAGGCACAATTTTAAAGTATTTGTAGTTTCTTAGTAATTTTGGAGTTAAATAAAATAGTTAGTCGATTGGTTTACCTACGATATATATGTTTTTTTTCTTTAAATGCTTTTACAACGTTATTATGCATTTACACCCTTGTTGGTTGGTCCTTTTGGTTCAATTTTTTTTGCCGAATTGACTGGAAAAAAAGACTCACGGCGTCGGTATCGGTCCATGTGAAACCGTATCAATATCGACTATATTGAATCAGTGTCGGACGATACTGCAAACTAGGATCTAAGTTATGAACTAATACATGTATGTGTTGTTAGCTGTGTTTGTGAGCAAAAGCTCAACTTCCTTTTTTCTTTAGTCCCACATCGGTTGGACCACTCCCCCCTTGTATGTATATATTAGTTCTTCTTTATTGCTCTCATAAAGATGTTGTGTGGAACACCATGGGCCACAAGCGCGCGCGCCACCGCCGCCGTCCTGTTCGGTTCGGTTCGGCGAGCATAACAGGTGCGGGTACGTGCCCACACCTGCGGCGTCGAATGTCAATCCAATTTACTCTTCGGGTTTGGGCTGGGATTCAAATTTTTTTTTTTTGCTCCTCTGTATTTTTTGAACAGATTTGACTTTTTCAAATTTTTGAACGTTGAGGTACTATGTCCAGGTTCATTGAACACATATGACAGCTTCTGTAACAACTCATATGATAGCTATTCCTCCACGTTTCTTTCCTTTTGTTATTGTTCCTTAATGGTCTGTTTATGAGCCATTTACTATCCTGTCCAGTGGCTGTGTCTAGGGACTGTCTATATATTGTGGTCTTCTCCTTCATTTTTTATAGAAAATTCTCCTACGTGAAATCTCTCTCTCTCTCTCTCTCTCTCTCGAACCATAGTTTCTTGGTAATTTTGGAGTTAAATAAAATAGTTAGTCGATTGGTTTACCTACGATATATATGTTTTCTTCTTTAAATGCTTTTACAACGTTACTATGCATTTACACCTTGTTGATTGGTCCTTTTGGTTCAATTTTTTTTGCAGAATTGACTGGAAAAAAAGACTCACGGCTTCGGTATCGGTCCATGTGAAACCGTATCAATATCGACTGTATCGAATCAGTATCGGACATTACTGCAAACTAGGATCTAAGTTATGTACTAATACATGTATGTGTTTGGTACACGTTTCTGAGTAGACATAAGCAAATAGGAGACGTACCTCTCTTGTAGGTACATGGAATTGGCAAAGTAGATGGGAGACTCAATTCCAAGGATGACTAAAGAAGGGATCCGAACGGAGTCCCTGTAGTGACCAAGATTTCTGTAACTTTGAGTCCCTGGAACGTTGCCCATGATCACTGTGTTTGGCCGCGTCACGTGGATGAGAAGTTTGAAAATAGAGATCCCTACCTGCAAATATATAACAATACCAACATATTATTATCACATCTTTCCTGTGACCATTCAGATTCTAAAACCTCGAAATCGAAATCGAACGCAAATTAGCCAAAATCAAAACCGGAACGAATCGAATAATCGATTCGTTATTTTTTTCGGTTGGAATACTTATTTTGTTTAATGAATCGAACCCAAAATTATAGTGGTTAAATTATAATTTGTATACACACGTTTCTTGTACTTCAAAGTTGCGTCCAAAGTTGGACTAGTTGTTAAATTATCAAAGTTGGGCTTCAAAACACAAAAAATATAATTATTGTTTTCGAAATATACACATTTTTAATCACAAAATATGCATATATCTGAGGGCATTTATATATTTGCACAAGTCTTATTCGGTTTTCAGTTTTTGACCGAAATCCAAAACCGAATAAGAAAATTTAGCATTTCCAAAACGAGATCGAACCGAATTTTCCTGAAACCAAAACAGAATATATCTTATCAGGCTTGGTTGGATTACCGAACCCAGCCGACTCCTGTGGTCAGCAAGCCTTGCCTAGGCGAATGGTCTCGGGATCAAACCGGCGAGACAGTGGACCCAAATGGCACACAACGCAGTGTGCACAAAGTTCCGTACGTATCATCGGACATTGTAGTTTATAGCCCTAACCCTAAGTTATTGGTCCAAAACGGAATAATGCTCGCTCGCCCCTAACCCTAAGTTACTGTATTTAGTAGGAAGAGATCTCACAGAGACGGCCAGACCCATTTGGACGGAGACGAAGAGGACCCCAACGAAGGCGGCGAGGCATGCCAGGAAGTCGAGCTTGTCCACCTTCCACAGCCTGAGCATGGTGCCGAAATCAACGAGGCCGATGACCGCGGTTATGATGATGGCCGAGAGGATGACGTTGGGCGTGTAGTAGAAGAGAGGCATCAGAAATAGCATCGTGAAGAGCACCGCCGACGCCAGCACTATGTTAGAGACTGCCGTCTTGCACCCGGCATTGTAGTTTATAGCCGACCGGGAAAAAGATCCTATAAATATATATATATAAAGGGAACAACAACATTATATTACTTACTGATAACTGAGGAAATACAGTTACAGTTAATACAGTTTACAGTTACAGTTACAGTTACAGTTACCAACCTGTGGTGACATAACATGAAGTGCATGAACCAGCCATGTTCATAAGTCCAATGGCCATCATCTCTTTGTTTCCATCAACTTGGTAGCTTTTCAAAGAAGCAAAGGTTCTCCCCACAGCTATGCCTTCCTGCAAGAATCAGATTCATATACCCTTATATCACCTGATATCCGTCTCTTATACGTACTATTTCAAATTTGTAGGTCTTCGGGCCTTGTCCTGACGGTGGACTTGGCTAGCCGTCCAAAACAGAGACCTAAACTTAAATTTCGAATATTATACGATACCATATATAAAACTAAACGGAAACGTGTTGGGATTTGTGTAAGTTGTTTTGTTTTGCATGGCGAATTGTGCTACTTGCATTATTCATTCTGGTCATGACTAATCGAGAATGAGACTTGTGACGATTTTGTCTGCTTCTATTCCGATCTAAAGTAGCCACACCGCCCTCATGGCGTCAGTTTTGATCGTTAGATATGCCACTCGCCCAAGTCGCATTGCTGAATGCTAGCAACTCAAGATCACCCGGAGGGTTGTGTGACTACTGAGATCAGGGATAGAAGCAAACAACATTATCGTAAGTAGATCTCATTCTTGATTGGTCGTGACAAAAATAAATAATCCTAGCTACACAACCATCGATCATCATACATAATTAAATAACTCGAGCCACACAGCCCTTATATATTTCTTTTTAGCTTTAGGTTCTCGTATAATACTCAACATTTGCGTTTATTAAGTCTCTCAGACCAAGTTAAGCATTTAAAAGACCATAAAACTAAATAGCCCTTAGTATTAACATTACAATATGCATATTGAATATATAAAGCTTACAGTGAGAGCTAAGATCCCAGTTACAATTCCTGTCTTGACAGCGAGTCCCAAGTATTCCCCGTGGAAATATAACAGGTTGACGGAAGGAGGGTTTACCCCTTTTTCCAAATGACCAATCTGTTGGAAAATAATGAATGAAACTAACCTTGAAATTAATGTTCATATATAGTACTAATTTACCGGTATAATTAGGTATATAGGTGGGTGGGTTCTTACAGTCTTGATGCCATGGTTCTGAGCTTTGAAAGCTAGGCAAGCAATTGTCGACAGTATCACGGATGTCAGCGGAGCTGCAGCCGATACCCAGAATAACTTAGGGTTCCTCAAGCTCTGCATTATATATATATATATATATATATATATATATATATATGACTGATTCATCAGCTCTAATTCCAAACCATACCACCCCAAAGAAAATATTACACAATTCATTCCTAGGTATTGGGACGGACATTCATATATATATCATTGATTCCTCTCATGGTTTCACTTGCCAAGATGTAGTTTCTAGTGGATCAATTATGCTGTTTGTCACCTAAAAGATTTGGGTGACAGCATCTCCCATTATGATGTGACATCTGAGTTATTTGTATTTACCTCCATTACTAATGTCCCATTATGTTTCTTCCATTATTAATTTTATTACTACTACCCTCATTTCTCAAGAGTTAGGTATTATTAAGAGGATGGATACAAATAATACTTGAGAAAATGATAAAATAGGATGGTCATAGTAATAAAATTAATAATGAGAAAAAAACATAATTACGCATTAATAATGTGAGTAAATAAAAATAAATCTAATTTTAATTTTAATTTTAATTTTAATGTTAAAATTTACAATGCCAGATGTTACATAATCAGAGATGACATCATCCAATTTTTGTATGTGACAAATAACATTTTTGTTAATAGATACGTTGTTTTATATAGCCCTATACTTTCATATATATAATACAAGATTCTACGATAAATAGTCTCGTCTTTGACTAGCAAATTAATCTACAACAAGTCATGTAATTCGATTGGCAGAGCCATATAATTAATTAGTTATTTAATTTCATGGATTCTTGAGAATAAAATTATTGCGGCTAGCCAGCATGCATGCAAGGTCCACTAGATTTTATTCCAATCTTTTATGGCTTATTTTTAACACATTATTTCCCATCACAAGGAATGATATATAAAGCTTACAATATGCCTTGCCACCAACAAGAAAACCAAGAATGAGAATCCCATGACCACAGTTTGCCAAGCCCACTGCACATAAAAGTAGCTTAATTAGTCAATAATCATGTTTAAAAATGTTATTCAGTGATGCTCCGTTATGTAATTTCTGACATGACATGACATGACATATTTTAACATTAAAATTAATATTAATATTAATTTTTTTTTGGATAAAATTTGTCATGTAAGATGTCATGTCAGCTACATATTAGATGACATATAATGAGAAATGACATCATCCAAATTTTTTAGTGACGAATAGCCAAATTGATTACAATTATTTATTATAAATGTCCCCCTACCTCCGATTTGTGATCAAAAACGGATTTCATGACTTGAACGAATCCCATACTGGTGGTGAAGTGAACTATTCCAAGTAGCCCTTTAAGTTGTTGCAGCGACACGATGATAGCCGCACCTCCCATGAATCCGATCAATGTCGGCTTAGACATGAAGTCCACTATAAAGCCCAACCTATAATACCGAGCAAAAGAACAATCGATAAAAGAAGAAAAAGAAATTAAACTTTTTTTTTTCTTTTCTTGAAGTGCATAGATTCTCTGAAGAAAGAAGGTATATATCTTTTTTCAACCTTTTAGATATTCGAGGAATAAATCGAAAAAAACAAAACAAAAACAAACTATAATTTAAGTGGGGGAGAATATGTAGCTTTACAAACATACGTACCTGAAAAGTCCCAAAGAGGTTTGAAAGACTCCAGCAAAGAAAGTGGCAGTGAAAGCTAACTGAAGATATAGGATTGGCTCCTTTTCAGGAGCAACCACCTGTCTCAGCATGGCGCCCATCACCAATGATGCTATCGACACGGGGCCCACTGCGAGATCTTTCGAGCTCCCAAGCATCGAATAGATCAATGGTGGCACAAAGCTTGAATCTACATTCAATGTCAGGACGATCAAAAGATTACCTGCTTTTTCTTTTACTTGAATTTTCTTTTCTTTTCTTTTTTTTTTTTTTAACAACAAAATCAGGATTGAGTGACGAGGGACCAAGATCATAAGCACATATTCTCGAAAGAAGGATACACTTTATATTTTAAGAAATTATAGAAATTTTTTAAGTTACGAGGAGTGGGTGGAGGGTGGGTGGAGGGAGGGAGTTGGATGTTTTCTTTGGAATCAGGGCCAACGGGGAAGGTTTGGTTGTCATATCCGAAGCTAATTTTGGATGGCCCTAGACACTTATTGTAAGTCGGTTTGGGGGAATCATTTATGATCCCGACCTTTTGTGGGATCACGCTAGTGTTGTCAAAACCGAACCGGACCGGGGGTTGAACTGGATCGGATCGGGTCTGACAAAAATTTCAGTTCGGTTTAACTTAAACCGGAGTTTCTTTATGAACAACCGGAGTTTCTTTATGAGCCAGAATTTAACCGCTGAACCGGCCGAACCGGTTCACTATTGAACCGACCATTCAGGTTTAAAAAAAAAAAGTTTATCACGTGAGATTTTGACCACTTGGTACTTAGTTTGGTTTTGAGAGACCTTATAGTTGTAAAACCAAACCAATCCATACATACTAAGAACCAAACCAAACCAAATCAAACCAAGGAGTAAATGTGGATATCTTACATAATTTGATTCTCGTAAAGGGCCTATTTGAACCCCGGTCCGACCTGTACCAAAAGATTTTCGGTTCAATCATCGGTCTGATTTTTAAAACATTGGGTCACGCCGAGCATGGAGGAGTTGTCCTAGCAGTAAGGGGTTGTCCAAATCCGAAGTCTTATCAGACTTACCCCTAGACCGGTCATATTTGGAATAGGTAATTTGTTGGGCCGCGCACCCTCCACATCAATGACTCGTGTCTCCTATATCAGTCACTTGAGGTACAGCTATGGAATTCCATATGGAAGAAATGAATGACAACATGAGGTTCAGGATGGTGTAAGCACTTACATAGTCCAATAATGGGTGGAAGGTTCGCAAGCTTTGCGTAACTAATTCCCTGTCATGAGAAAAAAAAAATTCATTAGGCAGATATATATATATATATATATATATATATATATATATATATATATATATATATAAAGTAAATGATACATCTATTTATATGCTTGTTTAGATTAATTTGTGTAAAATTTGACATCTCAACTATGTGTTTTAAAAACAACACCATTACGTCCACTTCTTCCAGAAGACTACGATTAATTAGACAGTTGTGGTAGTACTGACCGACATATCATCACACATGAATATGATCTTCTTCACTCTTCAGTAAAGAAAGCAATTCGTTTTTATTTTCCTTGTTTTGTTTTGTCTGGATTTAGTCTCGGTTAACTTTCCTCTTTATCCTTACCATCGGGAAAACAAAGTGCCAATAAAAATAGTAGGAGTTTTGAATATATATATATATACTTGTGGGATTGCCAAGCTAGCAATGGTGAGGCCGGAGACTAGGTCGGACTTGAGGAGGTTGAGGGTGTATTGGGAGCCCCAGTTGAAGATGGGGAGCAGGTACTGGAGGGCGAGGAAGAGCTTGGTGCGGAGAGGCTGGTTCTCGAACTGGTGCAACGGATCGTCGGGGAAGAAGACCTCCCCCAGCCTCTCCTTGACGGCTTGGAGGGCGGGCCTCTCCTGCGGCAGGGACACCTTGTGCAGGATATTCATCTCCGACGGCGCCGCGGCATTATGGCCTTGCAGGGGCAGCTCCACGGCAGCCGGCGGCGACTCGAGGTCGGAGAAGCTCTCTATTCTGTTCACACCCATGTCTATCTGCAGATATGATCAAGCTGCGCAGGCGCTAGCCAGAAAGAGTGACACAAGGCGCAAAGAGGGACGTTTGAGTGAGTGAGTGAGCATCAAAGAGTTTGAGCCATGGCGCTATTTATAGAAAGAGGGAGGTTGTTTTTTTTTTTTTTAGATGTCCGACTATACGTACGGATTTGTGCAATTTGATTTCGAGATCGTCCGTCTAGTTAAACAGGTTGTACATTTTCTTACTGACCACACGAGCCAATTGAGTTCGGTAAAAGAGAAAGAATGGTGGGGTTGCTTGCTATACCCATTATTAATTAAAATTTAATATTTAGCATTTCGCCAAACTACTCTTATTAAAGTGTTTTTTTTTTTTCCTCTCCCTAATATTATTAGGTACCTAATGTGGGAGTATCCAATATATTATACATGTTCGGATGTTCTACAAGTATGCAAACAAGGTCTACCAGAATGAGTGCCATTTCTGTTCATCGCATTCCCCTCCATACAGTGGCAGAATAAGGTAGGAGATGTGTGTTCCAGTCCACTAAAAAAAGAAAAAAATTCTTTCGTATAATCATCCTACATCTAGTACACCCTAACCTACATGTAGTCTATCCTAATTTAAATTTTTGGTTCCGCGCTTGTCTCTGGTATTCTGTTGAGTTCCAATCTAGATGAGTTCTGGGAGGACAAGACCGAATTCGGTCCCATCGAATTAGTTCTGAACTCATCCAGTTTCTCACAGAACTCATGGGGATTCGACCCCCGAATTCGGTTCAGTCGGCACTGGACGTGGTTCAGGTTTTAATCAGCACCGTTGGATTCTAGTAGACAGTCAGACTCGATGGTGGGTTATTTGAGAATTTTCTAAACCCTAAAATAGGTTTCTCAAACTATATTATATGTGTTGAGTTGAAAGGGGGGAGGGGGTTGCCATGAGAAGCTCAAGAATGAAGATTCGAGAGAGCAAGTCTACAAAAAATCTAAGAGAAAGTCTGTAGTTTACTCTTAGGATCCGTCATCAAAGACAGTTGGAAGAGAAGATCTATTCGGGAGTCATCATCTCCGTTCAGAAATATCACTACGGGTAGGATGAGTAATTTCAAGTTGTAATATTCTACTTTCTTCTTGAGTTTGGTGAGAAGTTGAATATTTGGGAAAATAATTCACTATAGTTTTATTCAATCTTGTATCTACACCTAAAGTTATAAAGATTAAAACTTGTCCAAATATGTGACATAGTTACCGAAAATAATGTGTTTTATCTGTCTTGGCGTTCTGGTTAGATGGAGGTTGGTTATCTCGGATGGGTTGGCCTAGTTTTCATTACGGTCAGTTTCAGACACGTGATATAGAAGCGCGGTATCGACGCTTCTGGTCCCAACATCTGGTATCAGAGCTCACATGTTCTTGAGAGAAAAGGTGCAACCATATCTACGGAGTAGATGAACACACGTATATGATCACCCTCACAGGAGAAACTGGACGATTTGGAAGCCAAGGTTGGAGGATCTACTCTGGTGCAAAGATTTACATGGTCCGTTGGAGGGTGACAGCGCCAAGCCATCGGACAAATCTGCTAATGACTACAAACGATTGGATCGAAAGGCCGTTGGATTCATTCACTAATGTCTGGATGATTCGATGTTTGCAAACCACTAGATTTTTCTGGAATTTAAAAACAAATTTTCAGAATTTTTCTGGAATTTTTAACTAATTAAAATCAAGGTATTCTGGTATTATATATTTTTAAATGTTTTTTATCAAATATTTAAATATTATGAAAATAATATTTTTGGGTGTAAAGTAAAATATTAGACATAGGATAATTTTTCTGGAAATTATTGGACCCCAAAACTATTTTTAAAGACCTAAAAATTAATATTTTTATTAAACCCAAAATAAAACCCGGTTTAATGAACCAAACCAACCATGAACCGAACCCATTACCCTAGCGGGTCGGGTCGGATCTGAACTCGTACCCATTAACCCGACCCGACCCGTTATTACTATGCTACAGTAAAAACCTAATTTCTAACCTCCCCGACTCCCCCGATCGACTCCGCCGCGTCCCACCGCATCCCGTAACAGAGGCCGCCGACTTCTCCCCAACCGCCGAGTCCGACCGACTTCTCCCCTGTCGCGTCGATCCGACTTCCCCAACCGCCCGCCGCCGACCCTTCATATCCCTAACCGCCCAACGGCCGCGTCACTCCGCCTTACCGTCGTTCAGGCCGTCGCGTCTGCCCGTCTCCCCGCCGCCTCCAACGGCCGTGGCCTTCCGTCTCCCTGCCCTCCTATATAAGCCACTGCCACCACCACCGTAAGCCACTGCCACCACCACCGTCTCCACGGTCTCTCCAGCCACCCGCCGAGTTTTCCCGGCCGCATCTCGATGACGACCCCGCAGCTGGCCACCCCGACTACGACGAGCCCCGGCGACCCCCAGCAGCACAGCGCCGCCTCCGACCGGCCGAGCTCCGCCGTGTCGTCCATGTACGCGAAGACTAGTATTTTCGACGTCCTGTTCAGGTGAGGATTTCTCTCTCCTCGTCCTCTCTTTTTTTGTTCTGTCGACTCGTGCATGTAGACTACGTGACCCTCTCGAACCCCGTGCCATTTGCTCGGGGTATCGCGTCATGTGGCAGTCGTAAACTGCGACACAAAATCAGGAAAATAAATTCCCAATTTTTTCGGAACTGGGTGTGCCCCGCTAAACGGGATGATTTGGTCATGTGCGAACTTCACCGAAAGGTGCGCACTGTCACGCCCCGATCTCCCGCAGGCAATCGGTCGTTCCCGCTAGGCGGGAATCACCCTCACCAGCGCTCCCGCGGAACGATCGCTTGACCCATCCGGGCGTGATGCCGCACGAGCGTGAGCCACGCCCGTGCAAGGTCATGGTTCATTGGCTGGCGGTAAGAGTTCTAAGCTACAGAGTCGCCCAGATTGTCCGAGTGCAGCGGAGTCATGAACGCATAGGCGATCGGTAACAGGTTCACTGAGTCGACTATATAGCGGAAGCATTGAAACACAAGTTGAAGTAAAGCAAGCTCTTTTATTGATCTGAACAAGTGTTATAGGCGACGTATAGCCGAGATTACAAGTCGCTCAAGCCTCTCTCTCTCTCTGAAACAGTAAAAGCGTGCCAAGTGGCTACAACTGTGGAATGATTGTACAGGCGATGTTCAGGCAAGTTTGGACTATGTTCCAATATTATGTCTTGTATATGTGCTTCTGTTCCGGATGCACCGTTGCTTCAGAGTGTTGTCCACGCCTTAGCACGTACGAAGGAGGCATCCGCATCGAACGAGGTTCTCCCGCACCCTACATACAAACTGGTGGATTATCAGTACATTGAATGCACTGGTGGAGAAGCTACTCGCCCGCTCGACAAATCCAAACACGTAATAAAGGTTCCGTGCACCAACTATTAAGTTGTCTTTCTAGTTGCCTTAGAATCAGTTTCATGCAAGTATTGAATAGCCTAACGTGTCGGCAGTGCGCCGTGCGATGTTAGAGGAAACACGGCGAGACTTACCATTTTACCTTCCCTGTCCAAGGCAAACATTATTAATTCATGCACGGACAAGTATAACATTTAAGAGGCATAGCATATGCAAACACGATGTTGTGGGCAAGATCACGTTACTAGTATACGATTTACAGAAGTATCAGGTGTGTTGCATACAATAATTTACTTGGAATATACTTGACACCGTTCGGTGTCTTTTACCTGACTATCTGAATCACCTACACAACTTACCATGCCTTTCCTGCCACGAAGACACAAGTTAATATGCAACAGGTTCAAATATACTTGATGATCACTGGCTTGATTGCCATAATGGACTAGTCTGTGATAAAGATGGTTTGCTACGTGCAAATACGAGAGGCGCCATATACCACCCCGTCCAAGTACGTGAGACTAAACGTGAGTTCCGTCCGGAGCCGGAACGGTGCCGGTGCCCAGCAGCCGCCCGCAGGAACTATACCTTGTGCACAAGTTGTCCGTGATCGAACAATAACATTCATTCGCCCGAAGGCTACGTGATTTATCGCCCAGAGGCTACGTGATTTATGGCCCGGAGGCTACGTGATTATCGCCCGTAGGCTACGTGATTTATCGCCCGTAGGCTACTTGATTATCGCCCGTAGGCTACGTGATTTATCGCCCGGAGGCTACGTGAGTACAAGACAAGCAGTATTGCATGATTCATTTATATTGCAACTATGTTCCATTCATGCATTCAGGATTGAGCTTATACGTTGCACAATGTAATAATGTTAGGCATTCGTAGCAGACAAGCATGCGTTTCTAAGGAACATAAGTAAGCACGTTTACTCGGACCCGAAGGTAAGCCGAGAGATGAAACCATTAGGGACTTAGCATGCGAGGGTCTGAATACAAGCAGTATTTCAATTTCGATGTTCTAGCATAGCAATACAAGTTGGGATTATTCCCTTAGCTAGGTGCGTTGGATTTTATTAGCATGCAGGGGGTGAATCACCTAGCGACTAGCATAAACATTCCAGATTTTTTGTGTGCTGGCTAAGCAAAGACAAGTTTACCGTAGCCACCCACCTTAGCGATGATTCACCTCGGTAGAGCGATACGTCAAGCGAGCCTCTGAAAGCCGAAGTTGATTTCCTGTAGGGACAAGTCTGGATATCCTTTGCTTCTAGTTTGCGGCAAAACGGGTCGGGACAGCTGCACTTTTGTCGATTGAGTCGGCAGTCCGCTTGAGCGGAACGGGTCGGGAATAGCCTAACGTGTCGGCAGTGCGCCGTGCGATGTTAGAGGAAACACGGTGAGACTTACCATTTTACCTTCCCTGTCCAAGGCAAACATTATTAATTCATGCACGGGCAAGTATAACATTCAAGAGGCATAGCATATGCAAACACGATGTTGTGGGCAAGATCACGTTACTAGTATACGATTTAAAGGAGTATCAGGTGTGTTGCATACAATAATTTACTTGGAATATACTTGACACCGTTCGGTGTCTTTTACCTGACTATCTGAATCGCCTGCACAACTTACCATGCCTTCCCTGCCACGAAGACACAAGTTAATATGCAACAGGTTCAAATATACTTGATGATCACTGGCTTGATTGCCATAATGGACTAGTCTGTGACGAAGATGGTTTGCTACGTGCAAATACGAGAGGCGCCACATACCACCCCGTCCAAGTACGTGAGACTAAACGTGAGTTCCGTCCGGAGCCGGAACGGTGCCAGTGCCCCAGCAGCCGCCCGCAGGAACTATACCTTGTGAACAAGTTGTCCGTGATCGAACAATACCATTCATTCGCCCGAAGGCTACGTAATTTATCGCCCGGAGGCTACGTGATTATCGCCCGTAGGCTACGTGATTTATCGTCCGGAGGCTACGTGAGTACAAGACAAGCAGTATTGTATGATTCATTTATATTGCATCTACGTTCCATTCATGCATTCAGGATTGAGCTTATACGTTGCACAATGTAATAAAGTTAGACATTCGTAGCAGACAAGCATGCGTTTCTAAGGAACATAAGTAAGCACGTTTACTCGGACCCGAAGGTAAGCCGAGAGATGAAACCCTTAGGGACTTAGCATACGAGGGTCTGAATACAAGCAGTATTTTAATTTCCATGTTCTAGCATAGCAATACAAGTTGAGATTATTCCCTTAGCTAAGTGCGTTGGATTTTATTAGCATGCAGGGGGTGAATCACCTAGCGACTAGCATAAACATTCCAAATTTTTTGTGTGCTGGATAAGCAAAGACAAGTTCACCGTAGCCACCCACCTTAGCGATAATTTGCCTCGGTAGAGCGATACGTCAAGTGAGCCTCTGAAAGCCGAAGTTGATTTCCTGTAGGGACAAGTCTAGATATCATTTGCTTCTAGTTTGAGGCAAAGTGGGTCGGGACAGCTGCATATTTGTCGATTGAGTCGGCAGTCCGCTTGAGCGGAACGGGCTGTTACACGCACCGTTGATACGGACGTGTAGAATTTTGCGAAAGTTGATTTGGATGTGCGTGCACACCAGAATCAACGCGTATCCGTCGACAACACCCCGTATCGGACATGTTCTAGAACTCGTTATAACTTCGTGTACGTACGTCGTATCGATATGAAACTTGTGTCATCGGGCTCGTAATAATACGCTGGTCCTGTGACACAAGTTTGGTTCAATTCTGAGAACGTTGACAAAATCGCATATCGTGGGCCCTACAGCTCCACTTGACGGGCGATTTTGTGATCGGCTCATCGAAATCTAGTTCTGGACATTCCGTTGGGTTCGTATCATTTTTCTGGACTTGTAGACACTAAGTTTGACGAATCTGGAGAACATAGTCTCTGGCACATTTTTCTGTGCGAAGCGGACCACATGTGGCCCCGCTTTGACCAAAAATTGTCATTTTTGCCCATGTGTCCAAATTGGACTTATGGACAGGCAATTCTAGATATTTGATATCTTCTGAACCTGATGGTAGTATTCATTTCAGCATTCAGAGGAGTACCTCCAAATCCCGTTGATACCAGAGAAGCAGTTGGAGCCAGAACCCCAGACAAGTGTACCTTGCCATACTTGCAGCATTTGTTTATACTATTCTCTTGATTTATTACTGTATTATCTCTGTTCAACCTAGGACCGTGTGACATTACTTAGCGTTCGAATAATATTCGGGTGCCAACGCCGTACGCGAAGTTGTGTAACGTTACCTAGAGATGGATATCAAAACCCTATATTTTTTTCGTGCTTGCATCATCAAGTACGTCATACAATATGACACCTGACACTGTTCATGAGACAAAATCTTCTTGAGATATTCATGGTGATTCTGTATAGGCTGCATGATTCATGATATAGATATTATATATGTTTAGATATTATTATGACTCGCTGCAATAGTTAGAGGTCATGATCTTGCGTGACATGGACATGAGACGTGTGATTACATTGGGTGGGGAGAGACACACAGGCTACAGGCTGATTTTATATATAAATTTATTATGGTGTCGTAGGCCCAATATATAGTAAATTATATAGTATAATTACATAGTATATCTGCTACAGGCTCCCCGATACAGAGCTTGTAGTAGTCTCAGCCTAAGTCTAGTGATGCTCTCACTTGCATTTCACATAGCTGGTTACCTAGTTTACCCTATTGATTCATTTATTATTGTACTGTATTTATTTTTGGCATGAGTTATTCTTGTACCTTGCTATGTCCCCTGAGGACCTGGATTCCGGATTATGTCCCCAGGAATAGCAGACGAGATCTATCTCGAGCTATACGGGACAGGAGCATTAGCAGGAGCAGAAGCAGGAACAGGAGCAGCCATTGGAGCAGTACCAAAACTCGAGGACGAGGTGATCGCCGAGGATTTCTCCTGAGTATCTAGTTATTATACTCAGCTATTTCTATTGTTAGACTCGTATTTCCTGTCTAATGAATTGATGTATCAGACATATTATCGGGTTGCTCCCCGAGATATATTTTATTGAGACTTGATGTTGATTTATATTTCATATTGCTGTATTTATTTTCTGTGGATGAGATTAGTATATTAGACCCTTATTATTGTTTTACAACTTAAGTACATCCTGATGGGTCCATTAAATTGGGTTTGCCCATCAGTGTGTGCTGCTGGCCATTGCTACGTGTCTAGTCCCTCGATATTTTGGGACTGGGGCATGACAATGTTTCATCACGCGTCCATGGAGAGTTCAACAAGAAAATTATGGAAGTAGCTGCATTCGTTGTACGACGGAAGACGGTTGGCAAAAATGCATTTCTTATTCGCTAACTCATCAACTTGAGACGCGAAGGATGACCGTGTGGCACAACATCTAAATGAGATTCAGAGTATCATCAATAAGCTATTTGCGATGAAGATGGTGATTGGAGATGAGCTTCAGACCCTTTGTTTTTAAGTTCACTATCGAAAATTTAGGAGACGTTGGTGGTGTATTTTAGCACACTACAAAATAAGTTAAATTAGCGACGTATGTAGCGACTCTGGGTTTAAACGTCACTGATATTATTGAAATCAGCGACGTAATAATATAACGTCGCCAGACGTCACTATGGGCGACATCCCGCGACTTCTAGCGACTACAATTAGTGTTATAAAATTGGACGTCGCCATGGAGTCATTGAACGTTGCTATATTTTTAAATACAGCGACATTTAGCGATATTGTTACATGTACGTCGCGGTATAATTAAAATATAGCGACGTCTAATTAAGACGTCGTTAAAATGTTTCATATAGGGATTCGACTTTTTATTTTCCCCCCACTCTTACGTCCCCAAATTTTTCACAACGGCAGAGTCCCCCCACCCTCTCCCCCCCCAGAGACCTCGACGACCACCCTCGCCCCGGCGCCCCTCTCCATCGGGCTCCTCCACCTCTCCTCGATTTCTCCTCCGGCCACCGAGCTCCTCCTCCCCACCGGGCTCCTCCTCCTCTCCTCAATTAACCCCTCTATTGGGTCAGGCAAACCCTAACCCTAACCCTATCTCTCTCCATATCTCTCTCGCAGTTGGCACAACACACACATACTGACAAAAGAGACACAAACACAGACACACTGACATGACACACACATTCACATGGCACACACACACTAACACGACACACTGACATAGACATACACTCACACGGACACGATACACACACACTGACATGGCACACACTCACTAACACGACACACCGACATAGACATACACACACACACATAATTCTCTTGTATCTCTCTCTTGACACAGCCACAGAGAGACGTACACGGGATACGATATGTAGAGTAGTCATATTATATTTTTATCATAAATAGTAACCCTCTAAGGTAATTACCATAAATAGTAATACTAATTTTAGGTTAATTTAGTTTATTAGATGATTATGTATTTAATATATGTATGTGTATGTGAAGAAAAATTTATATAGTAATTACCATAAATGGTAATTACCATAAATAGTAACCCTCTTAGACAGTTCCTGATGACATCCTAGAATTATATGTTCATTTGAAAAAGAAACGTAGAGATAGAAAATTCATACGTGTATGTGTATGTGAAGAGAAATTTATAGTATAAGTGTAATGCTCGTTATGAAATTAGGTAATGATTCTTTTAGTCAATATTGTTAGGTGTATGATACAGACACGGTAAACCCTAACCCTATCTAATCCTATCTGACAGACACAGACATATACACATACACATACATACACACATGGACACACAAAAACACAAACACAGACACAAACACAAACACAAACACATACACAAATACGGACACATACACACACAGACACACATACATAGACACAAACACATAGACACACACGGACACACATCCATCTTCTCTACATATACACAATATGACACATATGTTATCATCAGATATGGCAGATACATACACACATACAAAGATACAATCACATAGACACACATAGACGACAAGGATGAAGATGTTTACAACTCGAGAAATTGGATTTCCTTCTCTATATATCATATTATTTTATCATCATATGTTAATCAGGTATGTGTCACGCCCCGGTCCCATAAGGGCTGATCGTCCTCGCTTGGTCCCTACGGAACCGATCGTCCTCGCTTGGGCACGATGATATGCAAGCCTAAGTTGCGCTTTCACCAGGCATAGTACCTGCACAAGACATAAGTTAGACAAAAATATACATATATAGAGAGGCACATGATTCAAAATACAGAGAACCAAAGTTGAACATATTTGATAGGAACACAAAATACTTTCTTTATTGAATACTTGAAGATTGGATTACAAAGTACTTGCTTGGCTGATTATAAAATATGCCATAGATGGATACATCCCTTTTTAAAAACCCAAAACTAGTCACAACGTCCATACATCATGTCCTTGTAGTAGGACCAAAAATTAAAACAACTAACATAAGAGGATCTTGTACACATGAGAGGAAAGATAAGGAAGCAGCACGAGCATGGTTTCGCTGGATGAATGCGCAAGTACTGGTTCAAAATGCTTGCCAAGCTCTCGCTACTAGAACCTGCAGATTTGCTCACAAACGTGGGTTAATACTACAACATGTACTGGTGAGCGACCGTGGCCAAACTTACCTTGAAATCCATAATAAGTATACAAGTGAAGCTAGCATTTCTATTATGTGATCTTTCTAGTTGTCTAGTTTCTTTTTAACAATTCATGCAAGAAATATAAACAATAGATTGAATCATGCATATGTTAATTTCTTACCCCCGATCAAGCGGTTATCCCTGCAGCAGACACACAAGTTAGCAATAATTGCATATATGTATCTAAATTATGTATCAATATTGGTATAAAATATTAGGTATGGAAGAAGGTAAACCTAGCATGCGACCTAACTACATGATGGTCCATGGGTTGTCCCATGATTAGCAACGGTGACTTAAGGTTCAGCTCTGCACTAGCACCCACGTATGTCAGCAGCTGTGACTCGAGGTTCAGCTCTTCACTAACACACACGAATGCTAGCAGTTGTTACATCATGGTTCCGCTATTCACTAATAGACAAAAACTCCACTAGATCACAAGGACCGTATACCTCAGGATGCAGAAAAATCTCTTTCGGACCGACTGATTCCTAGTGCCACAAGAACCGTTCAAGAGATGAACCTTGTGCACAAGTTATCCGAGACCAATGCATGACATAAAATATCTAGTAGACAAGACACTACAATACACAGGTGAACAACAAAATATACGAGTTCATTCTTCTTTTCTTATCCCACAGATCATGTTCAAAACATAAGGACTTGCTATAAATCAAGTTTCGCATCATAGAAATGAGGGACATATAACATAATTGATAGTAAAGCATAATTCTAATACTTTAAGCATGCAGTTCATTTCTTTTAACTTATCTTGTTAGTGAGGTATCATTTGAAATAAGAAATTCAGGTGAACTAGAGATCATTTTATTAGGCGTGCAGACTAAGGATTCATCGAAAGGCCGAAGCCACACGCCGAACGGATTAACGAGAGGATGGGAAAGCCTTATACAACAATCACTCCTTGGTTATGCATCCTAAGATTGTGTAATGCCCCAGTCCCAAAATACGTAGAACTAGGAATACGTAACATGCCAGCTACGCATTCGACCAGACTCTGGTCCAACTCGAATACGTATAAGTTGTATTATAATGGTTATTATCTAAATAATCAAGTAAATATAAATATATATGCCTCAATCCACAATGAACAAAATACACAAGAATGAGCTACATATGCTAAAGTCGGTCGCCCAGTAACACACAAACTCGAATAGACTCGAGAAAAAAATATGAGTCTATAAAACTAGGCTACATCAGCAGATAAATAAACAATATGAATAAATAATCATAACTCCGATGGAAATTATATAAGTACCTGGTACCAATGACTGCAAGACAAGCAACTCCATCAGCAACTCCAAAGGCTCCATAACCATCTATGCTGCAAAAACTGGAAGGGGACCAGGTCCTCAGAGGGACGTAACAAGGTACAAGAAATATCATGCCAAAAGTAAAACAGTATAATGCCACATACTCAAGGTTAAACTACTGTAATCAACCATGTGATATGCAAATGAGAGTATGGTATCGTACCCCGGGCTGGTACTCACGAAAGATCCTAATGGACACTTTCGTATGCTAATAGTACACTTAAGGCTCCATGTGGGGGAACCATGAGGAAGTTGTATATACATATATCATACCTTAGATTTCGCATAGGGAACCTAAGGCCTAATACACAATAAATAGTAATAGTAAAAATATGCCTAGAGCACGATGAAGACTCTTTCCACCCAATGTAACCTCACGTCTCATATCCACGATGTCTCATGTCCATAATATCCAAGATCATGACCTCTAGCTAGTACAATGAGTCATAATGATATCTATATAATATGCAAGTCTCATATCACGAATCCTGTAAACCTTTACAGAATCCCCATGAATAACTCAAGAAAGATTCTGTCATATAAAATAGTGTTAAGTGTCCTAGGGTATGGCGTACTTGGTAAAGCAAGCACGTAAAAATAGGATCGTGGAATCAACTCTCTAAGTGACGTTGCACGACTTTGTGTACGACGTTGACACCCGAATCTTGTTCGGACGCTAAGCAACATCTCACGATCCTAGGGTAAACATACAAATCAATCATATAAAATAACTATAATAACTAAATAATATAATAAAGGCAAAAAACTGTGATACATCATGGCAAGGTACACTTGTCTGGGTTCTGAATTCCGTCAACTGCTCCTGGGAAAGTGGAATCTGCACGCACATCTTTGGATGCGGAATCAAACATCACCATTGTTCTCAAAATAATTGAAATAGCTAAGATTGACTACCCATAAGTCCAATTTGGACACAGGGGCAAAATTGACAGTTTTTTGGTCAAAGCGGGGTCCACATATGACTCACTTCGTACCGAAAAATGTACCAGAGACAAAGTTCTCCAAATTTGTCAAACTTAGTGTTTACAAGTTTAGAATGATGATATGAACCCAACGGAACGTCCAGAACTAGATTCTGATGAGCCAGTCACAAAATCACCTGTCAAGTAGAGCCGCGGGGCCTACGATATGGGGTTTCGTCAACGTTCTCAGAATTGAACCAAACTTGGATCACAGGACCAGCGTAACGCTGCGAATTCGATGGTGTAAGTTTTATTAGAAAAAGACAAGTACACACGAAGTTACAACGAGTGTCATAACAGGCCCAATACGGGACTTTTCGGCAGATACGCGTTGATTTCGATGTGCACGCACATCTAAATCAAGTTCTGCGAGAGCCCACACATCTGCGTTTATGTTACGCGTCTTTTTTTGTAACTTGCACATGACGAAGTTGCCTCGTTTGGCAGGACGCACCGTGTATCGCGAGAATTTTGGTATTTTAAAAATAATTTTTTTGTCGTTTTTGAACAAGAATAATTTAACCATTATAGCAAATTAATAAAAATTAAATAAACAGTAAAAATTTTGGTTATATTGTGAAGAAGTTCCTTCAGTTATATTTTGAAAATAATTAACGAGTTGGTGGCAAATTGGGTATGAACATGGGTACTTGGACCGAAATTCTGAACTGTTTCCGAACAGTTTTTCGGCCAACTTCCGGTCGAATTTTCGATCAAATCAGGGTGCCTAAATTCATTCCACTAGAAGAAAATCTTAGAGGGTTAGGTTGTGAACGTACCAGCGAAGACGAAACATAAATCGGACGAGCGAGGAGGGCGGAGGCTGCGCGCGAAGGAGGGGCCGCAGCTGTGCAACGGCTCGGGACGCGGCTACCGGGCTGTGGGCGGGGGCGGCGGCGCAGTGGCTCGGGGCTGTGGGTGGTCGACGGCGGGCGGTCGCCGACGACAAGGATGCAGTGGTGAAGGCGTGGGATGGTGATTAGGGTTAGGGTTTTGGTTTTATGTTATGCATACATATATATAGGAAGGGGGGAAGTCGTTGTACGCGGGTTGGGTAGGTTTTAGAGTTAGGATTTTATTTAGGTTAGTGGGTTTGGGTTTCGGGTTAATGGGTTTGGGTAGTGTTTAGGTTTTATTCTTTCATTCTTTTATTTTGTCTTATTTATTTATATAGGTATATGGATATTTAAAAATAGTTTTGGACCTCAATAAATTTCAGAAAAATTATACAATACTCTAATAATAGTTTTATACCCAAAAATATATATTTTTTGTACAATATTAATAATTAAATAAATATACATAATTAGATATTTAATTACATTATATATTATAACTAGCTAAAAATAAAATGAAAAATTTCCTAAATCACAAAAAAATCGAATACAAAAATATTAAATTCTAAAAATCAGGGTGCTTACAGATTGCAACAACACTTGGTAGCGATTCAAAAAGTTTTCCTAAATCTTTTTCTCTTACGATTCAAAAAGAATGCGCAAGCGAAAAAAGTGAATCATGAAAACCAAGTCATCGAAAGCAAGACAAAACACAAAGTAACACAAAACCAAGCAGCAAAATAACCAACGAAAACTCTTAGACTCATTTCAATAGAAGTTGTTCCATCAATTTGAAGGGTTCATTGTATTTTATCCGTGTTTATTTGGCGGTAAGGTTTCCCCAAGACTCGATTCTCAATCGAGTCAAAGTAACAAGTGTTCCATAAGTAGACCGCTAGGAGCAGGGCATTACAGGATGGCAGGATGACGCAGATCGTACCAAGGGAGAGGCTCCTCTGGTAGACGGAGTGCTGCTCCGGTACCAGCTACTGGTTCCGGATCCTAGTCTCCTGGTAATCCATTGTACTGACCAGTCACATCCCCGACTCCATCGACAATACGTTGCAGTACTCCTGGGACGAGCAGTTCCAGGCCTAAGGCTACTCCCTCGTCTACCGTTTCTCCAGCTGACAGCACCATGGGGACAGGAGAAGATGGACGAGGCCCAGACGACTGCGCCTTCATCTTTTCAGAGCGATCCTCCGTGTGCTCCTCCGGACTAGACGTGGATGAAGATTTGGGTTAATGGGCATACAAAGTAAGTTAATTAGTTTTAGTTTTCTTACGCAAGTATAAATATATATTTACTTTTCTTGAATATAATTATCTATGTATATATATCGTCCCTCAAGGGTACAAAGAGCCTTGGGGTATTTTTTGGGGGACATTTATGGTAGCCCTTGGATCAACTACTCAGATGCTCCCGACGAGAGAAAGGCATTATGGTTTGTGCACTTCAAGGTAAAAGTAAATTTGGTTTTACTATCATTATCTCATTTGGTATCTTTTTAATATAACTTACTACATTACTTCTTGTAGAAAATGTATTTTATCTGTCACACAGAGTTGAGAAGATCGAGGAACACTTTCCCCCCGTCGCCGCCAAAATAATCCGTAATGCGACCCGGGACCAGAATGATCATGCTGCTTTGGGACAACCAATCAATAGTTGGATCACGCCTGAGCATTGGACTGTGATGACGGCTAGATTTAACGATCCCAGGTGCATTGAAAAGTTGGAGAGGGCGAAGACGGCCAAGAAGAAGGCGAAAAAGTGGTGTGGTGGGTCAATTCTGATAAAAAAATATTTTTGTCGCATGGTATATATTTCATTGTATACATAGTATTTTAATCAAAGTAGGATAGAATATTTAATTTTAGTAACATACAATATATTTTTTAACGGGTCCAGAGGGGTGAGGATGCTAACATGGTGACAGTCTTTCTCGCCACCCATAGGAAGGGCAGACAACTTACCGAAGAGAGGGTCACGCAGAGCTACGTAAGTATTTTTTTTATGTTTTTTAATTTTAATATAACTTATAAAATATACAAATAAATATTCATATAGTTAGTAATAAGTACCTTAGATATATATTAACAGTTATGCATGACGAGTGTATAGTAAGTAGTGCGCTTATCGAGAGATACATATTTTTTAGGATGAGTATCTTATGCTCCATGAGAGGTCACCCAGCCCACCCAGGGAGAGGCTGGTAGTTCCTCGCAGCCCCTCGCCCACCCAGCTCTGTCGCCTGACGTGCTGTGGATGGCCGATGTTGGTGGTCTGCAGAGGGATATATACTACGGTACGGGATCCTACGACGCCTATGTTGCGTCATAGTACTCTACGACCCCCTCGCTAGTGTGCACACCACACAACCCTCCCAGGAGTCGGTACAAACCCAATAGGAGATAGTTGACCATAAGATTGCGTCTCTGCGTGACGAGTTACTGTAGAGGATTACGTCGCAGCCCACTCCGCAGACGGACGATGCGACGATCGTAGCACGAGTTTTGATTCACTTGAGCGTAGCCTGGCGGAGCTGAGGGATCTAGCCATGTCGACAGAACGCAACATGACGATGCTACAGGGGTCGCTTGTAGCTATGAGCGATGCACTAACGAGGCTGCAGACGTCACATATTCAGATGATCCAGTCAGTGGAGCAGAGTACTGTGAGGATGTTATCTGTCATAGATATTTACAACGGTCGACTGACAACGTTGGAGCTTATGCGTCCTCCAGATCCGCGGGTATCGATATCTACATCGACTACACAGACTCCTCCATCGGGTACCATAATGATTTCACTGGAGCAGTGGGCCTCGCTGATATCCCAAATTCACAGCGGTACTCCTCATCCTCCTCCTGATCAGTAGTAGTTGTTCTCCTGGGCTCGCCGCAGTGCTCCTTCTCTTGATCAGCAGTAGTCCTAGTTTTGACAGTTTATTTGTTTGTGAGTTTTGGCCCATGTTCTTGGGTCATTTATCTATTTATTTCATACATTTATTGAGGTAGTATTTCAGACTTTATTTTTTGACACTCAGTACCAGTTGTGATACTTACTGGATATTTATTTTGAGACTTAGTTTATAATTCACTGTGTCTATTTCTTTAAATTTAACTTTATTATGTATATTAAATGCATGGGAATTGACCGGTGTTGAGTGTTCCACTGAAGAGGTCGGCAAACCTAGAAAATTCAATGGAGGGTTGCTCCGGGTCTAATAATATAGATTGTGAATTGATAAACTGCAGGCATCTGTAGTGTTAAAAATATAAAAGTTGCATTTTTTAATTTTGTTTTTAAAATTAGCGACATTTAGCGATGGGTAGCAACGTTTAGTGACATTTTTATGTGTCGCTAATATGTATCATAACGTCGCTACTCTGAACCGGTAACGATGCTATGAGTCGCTAAACGTCGTTGATATGCTGATATTTGCCATATCAACTATGCGTCGCTGAATTTGTCGCAACACGTCGCTAATAACAAAAATATTGACGATGTTTACCGACACCTAAGAAGTCGCTAAAATGGCGAAACGTCGCCACATTCAAAATATTTGGCGACGTGTTAACGTCGTCACTAAACGTCGCTATAGCGATGTATAGCAATGTTTTTCTTGTCAGCGACTAGCTAAAATGCGACTACCATGAAACGTCGCTAAATACAATTAGCGACATATTTTACCATTTTAGCGATGTTTTTAAACGTCGCTAAAATGACTTATTTTAGTAGTGGCAACTTCGCGCCTAATAGAGTTGTTGAACGAGGAGGTCCGGCGTAACCAGATTGAATTGTTGCAGGAGTTCGCTCTAGTTGCTTCCAATAGAAAGGTAAAACTCAAGTCACAAGTGAGAACTGGGGAGGGGGAGTTCTCAAAATCTTGTGACTATAGACCGCAAGAAGGGCTGATATCACTGTGGCAAAATAGATCATTTTAAAAAGAACTACATGAATCTCAATAATGGGAAGGCTAAAAGCAAAGATGATCATAAAGATTTTACGGCAATGGAAGATTTTTATCATCTTAACAACCGACACGGAGAAACCTTGTGGCATGTGTCATTACAGTGATTGAATCTTGGACATGGGAGCGTCGTATCACGCCACTACATAGAGGAGAATTTTTATGTCATATCGAGACGGCAAATTTGGACGTGTGAAGATGGACGACAATGGAATAACTAAAGTTATGGACATCGGGGACGTGTACTTGACAACGGAGCTTGGCGAGAAGATCGTTCTCAATGGGATTCGTCAAGTGCTGAGTTTGCGCTACAAATTGATTTTGATAGAAAAGCTGGTTAATGATAGATGTCGAAGTATATTTTGGGACAAAGATTGGAAACTTAAAAAGGATTTCCAACATCAGGCGTGAGAAGATATATATTGTGGTATGTACAAGCTCAAGCTGCTGAGGTTGTCACGCAACAGTCCTAAAATTCCAAGGGACTAACCACGTGGCAATGGCCAACAGCACACTCCAATGGGCAAACCCAATTTAATGGACTCGTTAGAGTATACTTAAGCTGTAAAATAATTATAAAGGTCTATGATACATGTCACAGTCTAATTCTAATCTCATCCACAGAAGGTAATCACAGTTCAAATATCAAACTAATTAAAGAGAAATATAATCCAACAAGTCTCAATAAAAAGTCTCAGAAAACAACTCGATAATGAGTTTACTACAGTAATCCACGAGACAGGAAATGGAGAAACTAGAAACAGAAATAACTGAGTATATAAAGCAAATACTCAGGAGAAATCCTCTGGCAATATCTCGTCCTTTGGTGCTGGTACTGCTCCAGTGTCTGCTCATGTCCCGTATGTCTTGGGGTAGATCTCCTCTGCTATACCTGGGGACATAATCCAGCTCCTCAAGAGACATAGCAAGGTATAAGAATAACTCAAGCCAAAATAAATGCAGTATATAAAATGTATCAATAGGACAAACTATGTAACCAGCTATGTGATATGCAAATGAGAGCATCACTAGTACTCAGGCTGAGACCACTACAAGCTCTGTGTCGGGGAGCCTGTAGCAGTGATATCACGTAATGGGCCTAGCTCTGATGTAGAGGCTACAACACCACAATAATATATATATATATATATATATATATATATAATTAGCATGTAGCCTGTGTGTCTCTCCGCGTACGACATCGACACCCGAATATTATTTGAACGTTAAGCAACGTCACACGGTCCTAGGTTGATCAGATACATCACAGAAATAAATCAAGAGAATAATATGAGAGCAAGTACTGCAAGTTTGGCAAGGTATACTTGCTTGGGGTTTGAATTCCTTCTGTTGCTTCGGTAACAGCGAGATCTTCAGGTACGCCTCCGGATGCTGAAATAAATATTACCATCACTCTCAGAAGACATAAAATAGCTAGGATTGACTACCCATAAGTTTAATTTGGACACAGGAACAAAATTGAGAGTTTCTGGTCAAAGCGGTTCCACATGTGGCCCACTTCGCACCAAAAAATGTACCAGAGACAAAGTTCTCCAAATTTGTCAAACTTACTGCATGGGAGTCCAGAACGATGATATGAACCCAACGGAATATTCAGAATTGAATTCCAATGAGCCGATCACAAAATCGTCCGTCAAATGAAGGTGTGGGGCCCACGATACGAGATTTTGTCAACGTTCTTAGAATCGAACCAAACTTGGGTCACAGGACCAGCGTAATGCTACGAATCCGATGGCACAAGTTTCGTTGTGAAACGACAAGCACACACGAAGTTACAACGAGTTTCAAAGCAGGCCCGATATGGGACAATTTCGACAGTTACGCGTTGATTCCGGTGTGCACGCACATCCAAACCAACTTTCGCAAAATTTCATACGTCCACATTGATGATACGGACCTTTCGGTATAATTCGCACATGATGAAGTCGCCTCGTTTAGCGGGACGCACCCAGTTTCGGAAAATTTGGGTTTTAAAAACTAAGATTTTGGTCAACTTTACCCGCAAATAAAACACAACTTACAGCAAAATAAAATAAACTAACTACAGGATTTAAAACTTGGTTATATTATCTAATTTACTGTTCAAGTAAAATTTTGAATTATTAACTAGGTTGGACGTAAAACGGCCATGAACTTGTGAGTTCGGGACAGTTTCTTGAACTATAAAATTGGACTATTTTACCTGTTTTTGTGTCACAGTTTTCGACCGACACAGGACACGACATCCCAATCTAATTACACAGGGTTCGAGAGGGTCACACCGCGAATATGTCGCAATAGGCCGTTCGATAATCAATACGACGAGGAGGAAGTAAACCCACTCGGAACAGGGGGTCAGAATTGATTGTACTGCGCGTGCACGGGGCGACACGGCGGTGTACGTCTTTGGCGGCGGTGGCGCACGGTTGCTGCGGTGGTCGTCGTTGGCGGCTTCGAAGGTGAGTCAGAAAGGATGTCAGGGTATGGCCGTAGTCGTCGGGTTCGTTGCAGCGGTCGGTGGCCGGAGCTAGTCGTCGGCCTGTGGTAAATCATGGTGGCGGATGATGGTGATGGTGGTGGTGGTGATCGGGTTCTATATGAGGAGATGCCAGCGGTTGCAGGGAGGGGGACCGGAGGGTCGGGGCAGCGTTGGGAAGTCTAAGTGAAGGGTCGGAGAGGCGAACGGTCGGCGGCGATGGGTGAACGGTCGGCGGCGATGGGTGAACGACGGCGGTGAGAAGTCGAAGGGATGCGAGTGTAACGGTCGGGTTTTATTTTCATTTACTATAGCTTAGCGGGTCGGGTTGGGTTGGCGGATACGGGTCGGGTTCAGATCCGACCCATTAGGGTTGGTTTGGTTTAATTGGGTTTAATTAGGTTTGGTTCAGGTTGGTTCGGTCTGGTTCAGTCTGGTTTATTTAAAAATAATATTTTTAGCTGTTTAAAAATAGTTTTTGGGCCCGATAAATTCCAGAAAAATTACACTATATCTAATTATTTATTTTACACTCAAAAATATAATTTTAATAATATTTTAATATTTAATTTAATTCACAAAAATATTTAATCCCAGAAGAACAATTATTTTAAATAATTAAAAATTACAAAAAATCCGAAAAATTTATATTTTAATTTCTAAAAAATCTGGGTGTTTACATTCTACCCACCTTAAAAGAATTACGTCCTCGCAATTAAGAAAATAAAACATAACAGGTCAGAAGAGGTGACACGATTGCAAGACATATTTGAAGCACGACACAAAGGATAAGGAATCATGAACAAGGAGAAATCGAGAGGAATGGGGTTTTGTTCAAGCAGAACACGTAGGGAAGGAATAAAAATATTTTCCTAGGCAATGATGGATAAGTAACTCAAGAGTAAAGGAATCTGGTTAGAACAAGGATCAACTACAGCTTAGAAAAACTTGGGTACCAGTTACTAATCTAGACTAACAAGTTCATGCTAACATAATACTAGGCTTAGGCTAGGGTAATGAACTAACAGGCACGTGCTAAAGCATTACTAGGAAAACTTAAATCTTACTCGTATTCACTACTCCACGAGTCTGTGCGTTCTCTATTGTCATCGCAAAAGCATGTCCATGTACTTGTGGTGGTATCCTCTGCTGTTGCTGGGCCTGCTGAAAGAGTGCTGCCTGGGGTGCCAAAGGTGGCCTTGACTGATACCCTCCTGGAGCTGGTGGTCTGACTCCTCCAACTCCCGTCTATGGTACTCCCAATGCTGGATAAGCTGGCCTCGGTACTGGTAAAGCTTGGCGGCTTACCATTGGTGCTCCCTCTCGACGCTCAGGGCAATCCTTGGTTGAATATTGGTTGGATCTACAAATCAAGCATAATCCTAACTTGTGTCTATACTCGCTCTCATAATGACCTCGTTTGTCACAATATTGACATATAGGCAGTGCCTGCGGAGATGCTTTGGGTGGCTGGTGCATGTGAGATCTCTTTGCAGCTTCTTCCTGTGGTGCTCTGGCTGGTGCTGATGTGAACGGTCGCTTCAGGCTGGACTCTCTCCTGGTGATGCACTCCATGCGTCGGGCTGCAGCAAGGACGTCCGAGTAAGAAGTAGTTGCAACAGAGCTAATATGTATCTGTAGCTCAAAGTTAAGTCTGTCGAAGAACTTCTCCGCCTTTTCCTCTTCTATCGGGATCAGAGTAGGGGCAAAGCGACTCAAATGGATGAATTCTGTATTGTACCCTTCCACTATCATATTGTCTTAAGTGAAGCGATTGAACTTGTCTCGAAGTTTTGATCGAGCAATAGATGAAATATACATCTCAAGAAAGAGTCTAGAGAACTCCTCCCAAGTAACTCAGCCTAGTCCGAGCCGTCTCTTCTCAGATAGCCACCAGTGATGTGCATTGCCCGTCAACTATATTTGGACAGCAGTCATCCAACGCTTCTTTGGAAGCTCAGCTGCTTCCAATTGGTGTTGAGTATTTGTGAGCCACTCATGAACTTCAGTGGGCTCCTCCTTGCAAGAAAAGGTACGGGGCTTCAGCTGGCAAAAATCGATGATAGATCCCGTCGATGCCATTGAGCTGGTGGGTTCGCCTACTCCAGTACGGTCACTATACTATTTCTCAGGTTCTCTGCCTCGTCACGCTGAGTCTCTTGATGAGCCTGCTATTGGGCTTTCATCATTGTGTAGAATATTTGGAACATCTGTTGACCATCCATAGGCTGTCCTGGTGGAAAAACAGTCATCGGTGGAGTAAACTGCAGTGGTAGTAGAATGTCATCACGCTGGAACCTTGAGGCGAGCTGATCTGCTTGATTGCTTTGTTGAGCTGATTGACCTCCACCCACTGGTGTCACTTCATCGTCGTAGGTGACAACTGCAATTTATGGTGTTCCTGTGGGAGTCTTATCGTTTTCTTGTGGATCCATTACTCTGCATCCAAAATAAACTATAAGAGGCCAAGTCAAGAATTTATTTCGAAGTCGATATAGAGGTCAAGAACGAATCAATCAGGTGGATGAGATTCTATAACTTATCCTATCCTTATCGCAGGCTTGCTCAGTTCCTTAGTTGAAACCGAAGCAACATTATCGTAGACCGGTATGGGCCACCACAAAAATCATATTACGCCCCAGTCCCAAAATACCAAGGGACTAACCACGTGGCAATAGCCAACAGCACACTCCAATGGGCAAACCCAATTTAATGGACCCGTTAGAGTGTACTTAAGCTGTAAAATAATCATAAAAGTCTATAATACATGTCACAGTCTAATTCTAATCTCATCCACAGAAGGTGTCGTACCCCGATCCCGTAGGGGCCGATCGTCCTTGCTTGGTCCCTACGGAACCGCTCGTCCTTGCTTGGGGGCGATGCCGTACATGCCTAAGTTGCGCTTGCACGGCATCGCGCCCAAGCGAGGATGAGCGATTCCATAGGGACCAAGCGAGGACGATCGGCCCCTACGGGATCGGGGCACGACAGGTGGTATCAGAGCAAAACTTTACGCCCTGGCCTCTTCAAATATCGTTTTAAAATATGATATAAGTTTTCAAACGGTTTCAAAAGTCCTGAATTTCGAAAATTGATTTTGAATCTATAAGAAGTAAATCGAGAGTATGAAAGGTCCCTAAGAATATAAAAACTCAACGTCCCATGCAATGAGTCCGTAATACGTTATGAGACTAATGCAATCTACTCTCTTTTGTGGCAAGATGACGGTAACAAGTAACCCAGGGACATCGCGCGCAGCAAGCATGAGCGATGACCAAATTGATAGGCTGATTGCAATGTTTGAGAATCAAAGTGAGAGGCATGCAGCCCAACAGGAACGGTTTAAAACTCTGCAACAACAGGCTGATGCTAGAGCCTTGGCACAACAACAGCAGCTTGACTCTCTGACTCAGATTGTGACAACACTAGTAGCACACAGTGGTGCATCGGAAACTGCCGCAACACCTGGAACTGTCCCTGTCACGCCCCGGTCCTGCCCGGGCCGCCGCTCCGCCCTGTCCCGCGCCCGTGCGGCCGGGAATTAACGAACCGGACACGTATCACCGTGCCTCGGCGCGCCGGACGCGAATCACCGCGCCCGTCCTGCGGGTGCGAGGGAGGAAGGGAGCCAAGCGAATGGCCCGTTCGAGCTTTCGGGGGACGTGATGCCGCACGGGCCTGGGGTTGCGCCCGTGCAAGGCCAATTATTTAAGTTGATAGTTGGCTATCATCGCATCAATCGAGTAAGCAGCGGAAAGGGACTTGTTGTAATGCAATGCAATAGCCAACTGAGTGTTCGGGACAATCGAGGCAACTTGGATTTCCTTTAGCAAAGGCACACGTTCGTTCCATACATTATGCCCCCTTATACGATAGCATTCTCGGGGCAACAATCGAAACCAGGATTCCGGGTCTTCGGGACTGTGGCACGCCTATCGCTCCCTCGGACGATCCAGTACCTGCGAACAAGTAAACTGTTGGTGGGTCAGCACTTTATACAAGTACTGGTGAGATAAATCAACTGAACAGAAACAAGCATTCACTCAAACAGGCACTAAGTAATCATGTTATAAAACATTACATTACTAGTGATCTTTCTAGTTTTACCTAGGTTCGTTTCATGCAGTTCTAGCAGAGTCGATTTACTTGTTTAGAAACATATTTGGAAACAGAGTTTCATAATTGAATATGCAAGCAAGCAAACCGTTCATGTTTCAGGGTGTGCGCAGCATGTCTCGTGCGACTCGAGGGTCTGATGCAAAGCTAGACACACAATGCACATTCTTAGGGGCAGTCACTATCCAAGCCAACACAATGACTTAGCTATATGCAGGGCGGTCCCCGAGTATCTCAGGATCGACAGCTGGTGGAACAGCATACCAATGACTCTTTATCTGATGCTAGAGGCAGCTGTGACTCATGGTTGCTTTGCACTATCATGGTAGCAGCCGTGACACATGCAGTTCAGCTCTCCACCAATAGCCATTGTCCGACCGCGTGCGAATGCATGGAACACTATCAAATAAACTCTAGTATGCAGACGAGACAAACCATCAGAATACACTCATTGTTGCGGGGCAATCCGACTTATCACTTGAACACGTTCAGGCACAGTATGGTTCTCTCGAAGCATAGACGATAGTGAACATATTCATGCACTCTAAGCAGGCGATTCAGGATTCTCGTTAAGCAGACATTGTTTCAAAGACAAGCTAGGTGAGTTCGTTCATTAACATGCAAGGCAGGTTCTATCATTCTCTTAAGAAAATATTGCAAGCAAAAACTCATATTATTATTAAGGAGTGCAAGAATCAGAGAACGAAGTTCTGCCCACTCACCTTGATACATAACGCCGGCGCTCCGAGAGACGTGTGATTATATTGGGTGGGGTCGGCGTCGGCGGCGTCGCAGGGCTGCTGCGGTGGTCGTTGTTGGTGGTGGCGAAGGTGAGTCAGAAAGGACGTTGAGGTATGGCCGTGGTCGTCGGGTTCGTTGCAGCGGTCGGTGGCCGGAGCTAGTCGTCGGCCTGCGGTAAATCATGGTGGCGGATGATGGTGATGATGGTGATGGTAGTGGTGGTGATCGAGTTTTATAGGGGGAGATGCCGACGGTTGCAGGAAGGGAGATCGCAGGGTCGAGGCGGCATTGGGAAGTCGAAGTGAAGGGTCGGGGAGGCAAACAGTCGGCGGCGACGGGTGAACGGCGGCGGCGAGAAGTCGGAGGGATGCACGTGTAACGGTCGGATTTTATTTTCATTTATTGTAGCTTAGCGGGTCGGGTTGGGTTGGCGGATACGAGTCGGGTTCAGATCCGACGCATTAGGGTTGGTTTGGTTTAATTGGGTTTAATTAGGTTTGGTTCAGGTTGGTTCGGTCTGGTTCAGTCTGGTTTATTTAAAATAATATTTTTAGCTGTTTAAAAATATTTTTTTGGCCCAATAAATTCCAGAAAAATTACACTATATCTAATTATTTATTTTACACTCAAAAATATAAATTTTATAATATTTTATTATTTAATTTAATTCGCAAAAATATTTAATCCTAGAAGAACATTTATTTTAAATAATTAAAAATTACAGAAAAATCCTAAAAATTTATATTTTAATTTCTAAAAAATCTGGGTGTTTACAGAGGTGTACAGGCATGGCACAAACATTGGATGAAGGTTTGAGGGATAATCGAGAGGAGTTTCTAGTTCGTCGAAAATAGGCTTTTGGGGGTCTTCGAGATAATTTGAGCGATACTGGGGATTCGGTTCATCGAGACAAAGCGATTAATGGTGATGAGTAAAAGATTGACGGTCGGTCTATCGGTCCCATGACAATTGGTTGGTCTCCTGTTGAGGGTTGTTCCACAGATCCAATTTTGGTGACGGATAGTTTGTCAAAGCTTCATGGAGCGATATTAGTTTCAGCAGTTCGAAGTCAGGGAGCAGATCAAGGTGTGCACCAAACTCAATCCGAGTCGGATGCATCTCCATTTGCACAGTTTTGAGAAAGTTGTGGGTCATCGACGGCGTGCATAGTGCATGATGATCTGCTCGATGATGCATGCGTATGAAAGAGCTTTAGTGTCGGACACGAAGGTGGACAGGTTCATGAGCTCAAATCTTGAGGGAACCGCATCATCGCTTATTGGGCCAGCCAAGGGTAAAGAAGCTCGACAGAACGGGAGCACATTCCAGTGGAAGAAAGTAGTCGAAGACAGACATACAAGACTTACGGTGAGGTTATTAGTCAAAGACTTCGGTCTTGGCCGAGTTATTGATATCGACAGGATCCCAGTTGTACTTGAGGAGCTAAGCATGGAAGCTAATGTCCACGTGATGGTCGAGGAGCATGAGACAAAAAAAGATGCACAACAGCTTGGGGGATCGGAGAAGGGAGAGCAGAAACTTTATCGTGGGACGACATGCATGGAGTATAGTTGAGGAGTCATGGGGTCAACACTCCTCATCATATTGGAGGGAGAGAAATTTTGAGTTCCAGTCTGGATTAGTTCTGGGAGGACAGAACCGAGTTCGTCCCGAATTTGGTCCAAACTCAGCTAGTTTCTCGCAGGACTCATGGGGATTCGACCAACTGAATTCGGTTCGGTCGGGGCTGAACATGGTCCAGATTTTAATCAGCATCGTTGGATTCTAGTGGACGGCCAGATCTGATAGTGGACTATTTTGGAAATTATAGTTTTCTCAACATATTATATATATATATATATATATATATATATATATATATGTGTGTGTGTGTGTGTGTGTGTGTGTGTGTGTGTGTGTGTGTGTGTGTGTGTGCATGCGCGCGCGCCATTAGAGTGTGTGTGTGCCATTAGAAAATTATATAAGTGTTCTTTGTTAGTCCTTTCTATACTAGAATATATAACATATGAAAATACTGATATTTTATCAACAAATAGTTCCATATTTAATACTGATATTTTATCAACAAATCTCTAAAATCGGAGTATAGTGATTGGTATAATGATATTTTATGGAAAGGGATAGCACAAGTTATATATTTCAATTTCATGAATATATAACATTATATAACATATAGTACATTATATAACATATAGTTTTCACAACATATATATATATATATATATATATATATATATATATATATATATATATATATATATATAAGGCCCATTGGCCATCTATCGAGAGTTTCAGATTTAATACTGATATTTTATCAACAAATCTCTAAAATCGGAGTATAGTGATGGGTATACTGATATTTTTTGGAAAGGGATGCACAAGTTTTATATTTCAATTTCATGAATAGGTTGGATCCGCCCATTTTCACTTTATTTACTACATGATCAAGTATGTTTTATATATCAGAATATTGGACAATTAAGAAATAACATTTTAAAAAAATTGGTATAATGAAAATAAGAACGTTAAGATGACAATGTGGAATATATTAGCGATAGAAAAATAAATTAAATGCAAGTTGAATGTTGTGACATTGAGGACAAGAAATTTTTTTGGTCTAAAATAGCTTCGACATGTAGAATACTAAGGAGAAATTGTATTTAGAATATCTATGCTAATATATGGTGGCTTAAAAATCGTCTAAGTCGTTTGTAAATACTCTATTAATTTTTTTTAAATTAACTATTTATTTAACTACCTAATATAATTTACTTATAATTAAACAACTTTAACTCAAGTGGTTAATGTAGGAGGCATTTTTCTTGGTTGTCTGAGTTCAATTCCTAGAAACGATAATATTTATAATAAATTCATATTAAATAATTTAAATAATTTTTTAACACATTACATGTGCACGTTACTAGTTAGTTAAAAGAGCCAATAGAACTAGAGTAGCTCTAAATGGACCCATATTGAAAATTAAAAGAGGGGTTATTTACACTAACTACCCCTAATTTTTGGACTTATTACATGGAGCACCCATATTTTTAAACTAGTTATTCTGACCACCCCAATGTTTTATGTTTATTACACGGGGTACCCCTACTTTAAGATAAAAATAAAAAGTTATAACACTAACTACCCCTATTTTTAAATATTTTTTCTAAAGGGAGGGGTGGTCAGTAAAATTAGTTTAAAAGTAGGAGAACCTCGTGTAATAAGCCCAAAATTTTGGGGTAGTTAGTGTAAATAACCCGTAAAAGAATAATATAATTTTTTTTTTGTATTACATAGAGGGTACGATCTTTAAATCATAAATGGAAGAAATAGATTCAAACAATCGAGAAAATAAATTGGAAATACAAGCTTTATTGTTTTTCGTGTTGTATCAAATTTTCTTCTTTATTTTTGAGTTATTTGTATTTAAACAAATCCCCACCCTCCCCCATTACTATTCCATAACTATGTTCCTCCGTTACTATTCCATGACTGTAAACCCCTCAAATAATAAGTTATATATATATATATATATATATATATATATATATATATATATATATATATATTAATAAATAAAATAGAAATAGTAGTTCACTAGAGGGGACCAAAATGAGCACAACCATATTTTTTTAGAATTTTTTGGATATTTATATTAACTCCTATAAATTTTCTAGATAATAAAAATAATAATAATAATAATAATAATAATAATAATAATAATAATAATAATAATAATAATAAGGCCGCTAACTAAAATAACTAACTAAATCCTAAGCCAACCCTTCTGCTCACAGAACAAACCCGCGGCCCAGGCTGAACACACCCGCGACCCCCATCTCTCTCCCTATATATATGTTCATAATACCTAAACCTAACTCTAACCCTTGCCTCCCCTTCTGCGATCCGGCGACCACCGCCGACAAGCATCGGACGCCGACGAACCCCACTGACCACCGCTGACGCTACCCCCGCGCGAGGACGCCGACAACAGTCAATCCCAAACCCCGGACTTTGCTGGTACGTAACTTCCTCATCTCGTAACCTTTTCATAATCTGATTTTTCATACACGCTCACAACATGAACACCCTCTAATGCCTTCAGATAGTTTTAACCAAACAACTCTATTTCTACTTTAAATTCATACAAAAAAATTCGAAAAATCTAATTTTTCATGCAAAGCAAAACAACCAAAAATTGAGCCATGAGCCCTTACTGGAAGGCTGATAACGAGTAGTATATTAAGTAACTTAGAAATTGGTCTGGATAGAATTATACTCAACATAAATAGGTTCAAAATGACCTATTGGTTGCATATATTTGATCATTAATTCTGTGAGAAATTATTGGTTAAAAATTACGAAAAATAGCCTTCAAAAACTTAAAAAACTTGCGATACGGAGTGCGTCATGACAAACCGGACAACCACGTCACGTACCAGTTGCATCAAAAGGTGCATATAGAATTTTTTGACGTGCGGGCTTTCACAAAAGCTGATTCGAACGTGTGTGCGCGTCGGAATCAACCTGTGTCCGTAAAAGTCTCCCGTATCAGCATTTTTATAAATTTTCCTATTAGTTGGTGCACACTCGTCGGAATATGACAAAACTTGCGTCATTGGATTCATGGTATCACGCTGGTCTTGTGACCCAAGTTTCATGCGATTCTGAGACAGTTGACCGAGTCAACTTTTCGCGGGCTCCACGGTTTGATTTGAAGGGCAAATTTGTGATCGGCTCACCAGTATCCAAACTTGGACATATCGATGAGTTCGTATCATCATTTAGGATTGGTTTGACCTATAATTTGTCCTATTTAGAGACCTTTATCCTTGGCACGTATTTTGGTGCAAAGTGGGCCACCTTTGGACCCCGCTTTGACCAGAAATTATTTTTTTGCCCATGTGTCCAAATTGGACGAAATGGTAGAGTTTTCTTACTATTTCGCTGATTTTGGAGACGTTGGTGATGTTTATTTCAGCATCCGAAGACATTTGTTCCGAGGCCATAGTTTCTGATTTTTTGTGCTTGACGTCTTGACGCCTACACTATACAGATTGCTTGCCAGCCAAGTATACCTTGTCATAGTACTGTTTAGTTACATTCCTTTATTTTATATTTATTTTCTGTCATTTATTTTTATTTATTTTGCTATATAAACATGTGCGTCCAAGAAAGACTTGGGTGCAACGACGGTTGCGTCGTGTTTTTCTCTTACTTTATTATGCATATTGACCTAGTTTTATGTGACCACGCCATAATTTTGAGGCATCATTATGTTTTATTGGCCGTGACACATTTGTTACACGAGTTGTGAGTCCCATGTAGGACACGAGTTGTGAGTCTGATGTAGGACACAGACATGCATATTAGGCTGGCCACCTGTATGTATAGGTCGTGCGATGGATAAGGAATATCTGCTAATAAAATTATCATGTTTAGCAGACTTAGCAGTTACTAAAGGTGTTGCATGTTATGGATGTGACATGTTAGTAGTATTGGGTGGAAAGAACAATGAGTAAGCGTATGCGACTCCTTTACACTTTTCCTTATTCACCCGTATGCTCCGCTGGAGACGCGAGTCATGATGACCCTATATTTACTTGGCGGCCTCTGGCGTCCGTGGTGTTATGCACGTGTCCCCTGGATCTCTAAGAGAACTATGTCCATCATATTATTTTTAGCCAGATAGTCTATACGCGGGAAAGTTGTTCTTAAATTGCATATCACATAGACTGGTTAGGCGACCATGTTGGATGTTTTACTTTCAGTACATTATTGGCATATTTCTATGTATCTTCTTACGTTCCTCTGAAGACCTGGTCCCTTTCCTGGTATAAACGAGCAGGATTATCCGCAGGAGTATGGACCGGGACCTGACACATCATTCTTTGTTGAGGAGGTCTTACCCTCTAAGTACCCGTAACTACTTCATTACCGATGGATCCTTAGCGGTTGTTTCTTTTATCTGACATTATTTTATATTGGGGTTCTGATCTCTTCTATTATCTTAGTTGATTTAGTCGATGGGTGGTGGATTTGTCTTCATCGGACTTTTATTCTTTTACTACTTAGTACTTGAGACTTCTTCAGTTATTTATTTTGATATACCTTTACTTGTGCCTATGGATGAGATATAGATGCCTTTGAGTTGTGTTGACAATATATGTACCACTTGTGAATTATTTATTCATATACAGCGTACGTGTGTGTTATAATTTTTCTAACATATTGGAGTGTCATATACATACGGCTGGCATACTACGTATTTCTAGTCCTACATATTTTGGGACTGGGATGTGACATATTTTTGTGGTTGCCCATGCAGGTCAGAGTATATTATCTCGATTACGTTACTGTACCGAGCAAGCCTGCAAATAGGACTAGAGTATAGGATCTATCCACTTATTTAATCACCTTATTTGAATTCTAATTTTGTACTCTCTTTGACTGCTTGATTTGCATCTACCATGAACATGTTCTAACGTTGTCCATATCTTCATGTCCAGCAAAACAAATCCTTCAAATAGACATATTGCTCACCTCGCCATCACAGCAGGCGACTCAGCAACAAAGGAGGAATCTAGAGTTTCGCCTTCCTCGATGGTGTCCCCGACTACACCACTACAGCCGGGACAACCACCGCTGGTAGGCCAGACATTCCCATCAGCTCAGACGAACACTCAGACTCCAGTACCTCCGGTGAGGCATCAACCGCAGCAGACTACAAATCCCCTAGGTGGGAGTATGCCACCACCGCCACCCCAGTTTTACCCTCAGTTTGCCCCGCATATACCCTTCGTTCCCCCTCCGCAGTTTCTGTAGCCTGACGGGAATGTTACCTCAACCCAGTTCATGCAGGCTATGCTGCAGGCCTAGTGGCAGCAGAATGAGCTGTTGAGATAGGCTCTTATTGTAAACCCCCTCACCCGAAATTAGGGTTACTTGGCTTATATAGTGGAATTAGGGCTAGTTTTAAACCCAATTAGAATTTTAGAACACGACACTTGATTTAACTGTATATTATTTTATCGCATAGCGCACCTTACTGTTGCTTCGTTAATTGGAGCACTACGTTAGCCATTGCCTATCTGCAAAGTTCACAACCTTGTCCTAGACGTGCCCGCCTACCTTTCTGACCTATGTGTAAATTATAATCATGCTTTCTGGTGCGATATTTTAGTCGCACAATAAACGTCTCGGACGTTATTTCGTAATTCTAAATAAATCACATCCTTGTACCCATGTGCGTCCCAATCAAAATCGGGAACCCAATCTTGATCGTTTTATACGACCTGAATTTTATTAATATTCTACTCTGTATCCTCTACGTCCCAGACCCTTTGTTCCGCCTATTTTTATCTCCCTGTACTCCTAATTAATGCCGGAACATCGTGCGCAGTAATTTTAATTAATTAAAATCCAAATTTTTACCTTTGTGCAATTTCCCAATTGTTCGGGCTTTTATGCAAAAATGCGTTGAGATATCCCCACCATTGGACAATACGTGAAGAAACCCAATTTTCCCTTCACGTAGATTTTTCCGTAATTTTCAGGATGTGCAACGCGCGCACATCGCCCTCGTATATTTAAACCTATCCTTGTATTTAAATAAGGCAATTATAGCCCTTCCAAACATTCCCAAGCAAGCCCAAGGCCCATCCCAAGGAGAGCGTTGACTAAAGTCGATTCCAGCCCTTTTTCTCTCAAACATATATAAACAACTTTTTAACCCTTTTCCTTTACTTTATTCCAAAACCTAAGAATTGATTCCAGCCGACCCCCCCCCCCTTTACCATTACTGTACATCCCCTCCATCCCGGTGCAACTCAACCTGACTCCGCCGGCCGGTCGTCCACCGGAGCTCCGCCTGTGGACCGCATCTCCACCCGCAGACCAGACCAACACAGCCTTTCTCCCCGCCTCCTTCCTCCTCCCTCGACTCGAACTCGCCGGCAAGCCGACCTCCTCTTCCCGGCCTACCACGACAAGCAGACCCACCGTCGACCCTCGCCGGACTCACCCCGACCTCTGAACTCCTCCGCCATTCTATCCCTGGATCCCGAGCCTTCATCTCCCCAACGGCCACGAACCCCCATGACCGTCTAGTTCTCCCCCTCACCGGAGACTCCTCGATCCAGTTCCCTGCGGCCAACTCGCCGGCCTCGACCACTGTCCTCGTCCGCCGTCCATCTCCGCTCACCACCATCACCTCTCCGCCAATGACAGCAGACCCCGTTCGGCCGGAACACACGGTCATCTCGATGTGCCGGATCCCGTCAACGACACCCCGACCTCATGCACGTTGTCACGCCAGACTGATTATCCGACCCGCCTGAACGCTGCACCGAGGCCGCAGCCGAGCCTCTCCCCGACTCCACCTTCTCCCCCTTCACCTGAGCAAGACTCGGCCAACCCCACCACCATTGCCTCCCCTCGATTTTACCCCGAGCACACGACCCCCACCGGAGTCGACCGGACAGCCCCTCTCTTTCCTGCAAACACCATTACCACCACCCTCTTCGACTTTCTCTCCGACTTCATCCCTGTTTCCCCTACGCCCTCCGTTCACCACAACCCCCTCTCCTTCTTGTCCTCCTCTTGTTGGCCGGACCTCCCTCCCCCTCGCTGGCTGGAGTTCAGTAGCCACCACCAGCATCTTCATCATCATACACATCATCATCTTCCCTATGAAACTCTACCAACACTACCACCATCAACATAAACCTCATCCCATCACCTACATCGTTGTCCTCGAAATCGCTAGCATCCACATTGTCATCCCTGCCATCATCGACCTCGCCCTCGTCGTCCTCATCACCCCTAGTCATCGTCCTCATCGTCAGCACCCTCGCCATCGGCGCCGACATCGTCATCATCCCCAACATCAGGATCATCAATATTACCGTCATCCCTATCATCCTCAATATTGTCATCACCATCATTTCGAACCATTATCACCATCTTTTATTCGCAACACCTAAACCCTAACCAGCATCCTCGTCATCACCATTACCCACAACACCATCTTCGTCATTCGTAACCATCATCATAACCCCCGTCATCGTAATTATCGTGGACCGACACTCTTGCCATACAACCCGCAGTAGTCACCCCGATTTCCGTACCTGTGCACGCTGACCCCGGAGATCTGTTGGATTGTTCTGCGCGACTTTTCGGAGCAGGTTATGGGTACTACGCAGCTCTCTTGCCAGGCAAGTGTACCTTGCCAACAATGCAGTTTTGTTACATATTTTCTTGATTTATTTATATTGTTGTACATGCTTAACCTAGGACCGTATGACTTTACTTAGCGTCCGATTAATAGTCGGGTGCCAACACCGTACGCGGAGTTGTGTAAAGTCACCTAGAGATGGATATCGTGATCCTTTACATTCTCGTGCTTGCATTATCAAGTACGTCATACCCAGGACACCTGATACTATTCATGAGACAAAATCTTCCTAAAATATTCAAGGTGATTTTGTGTAGGTTGCAGAATTTGACATAGACATTATATTCATAGATATTCTATGACTTATTGCATTAGCTATGATCTCGCGTGACATTGACATGAGACGTCATGGATATGAGACATGTGGTTACATTGGGTGGGGAGAGACACACAGGCTACATGTTGTTTTATATATATTTATTATTATTGTGAGGCCGTAGACTCTACATCGGAGATAGGCACATTACGTGATATTACTGCTACCGGCTCCCCGACACAGAGCTTGTAGTGGTCTTAGCCTGAGTACTAGTGATGCTCTCACTTGCATTTCACATAGATGGTTACATATTTACCCTATTTATTTTATTTACTCTTGCACTGCATTTATTTTGGCTTGTATTATTTTGTACCTTGCTATGTCCCCTGAGGACCTGGATCCGGATTATATCCCCAGGATTAGCAGATGAGATCTATCCCGAGGTATACAGGACAGCAGCAGGAGCAGGAGTTGATACAGGAGCTGTACCGATTCCCGAGGACGAGCTGTTGGCTGAAGACTTTTTTTGAGTATCTGTGTTTCGTACTCAGTATCTACTTTATTCAGACATTTATGTTTTGGTCTGTTGAACCATTGTATCAAATTTATATCGGGTTGTTCCCCGAAGTACTTTGTTGAGACTGGTTGTTGATTTTCATTTCTTATTATTGTTGATCATATTTATCTTCTATGGATGAGATTAGTTGTGCCAGGTTTTAGTTGACTTTATTTTACAGCTTAAGTACGCCCTGATGGATCCACTAAATTGGGGATTATCCATTAGTGTGTGCTGCTGGCCATTGCCACGTGTCTAGTCCCTCGATATTTTGGGAATGGGGTGTGACATAGTTTTTGTGGTAGCCCATGCAGGTCAAGAGCATATTGTCGCGGTTACATTGCTGTACCGAGCAAGCCTGCACCTAGGATTAGGGTATTGGATCTCATCCACAACTGACTATGACTCATCCTCCTTCCAATCTATTCTATTGAATAATTGCATCATGCTTGATTCATGTGCCTTCCCATTAGTTCCTTGAGTGTAGCCTTCTCCTGGAATATAGAAGTCCCTGTTGATAGAATGATAAGTAGGGTAACCTTTCTATTAAGAGTACAGCTAGGATATTGACACACCCCTAAGAAGAACGCTTAATGAACCCTAGCATCCCTCACCTATAGAATAATTTACCATTATTTCTTGTTATGGTCATGAATGACCTAAGAGTAGTATAGGCACTACTAAGAGCTAGTTAGAGATTTGACCCTAATGTTTGACCCCAGACTTGAGGAACCAATAGAAATCCGAGAAAGAATGTTAGGACTGAACCTAATGTGCATAGTGAGAGAGTGTTAGGATATAGGTTCTTGTCGTGATACTAGCAGACAGTACCTCAGGAAGCCCAGAGCAACGAGTATGACATTCCCCTTGAGATCATACCTCAAATACGGAGAATTGCTCGCCACCTTTCCCTTAGGAAACCATGATATTATGTTGAGCCCCTATTTTAATTTCATATTTTGTCCCCTTGCAACCTTAACGTTCGCTAATTGTGCGACGACTAAATTATGATTCTTCTTTTCTTCATCTTTTAACTCGTGCCACATAACTCTTATGATTGAAGGCTAAGTGATCTTATTCTATGTTAGGATATATAGTTTGCTAGGGTTATAGTTGGTAATTTGAACTTTGAATTATGTGCTTGGTAGTTAGAACTTGATAGTTTTAAGTTATTCTGGTAGAGTGCAACTTGATGATTACCGTTAGTTTTAAGACGCGTAATACGTAACCATAACCCAATATAGATATATCATCCTTTCACTTAAGAACTAGTAGCCCTTCCATTCTTACTATTGACACTTGTATCCTATGAACACTATAAATAAGATTCAAGATGACCATTACCTATATGATACAATAGGAGACCCAAATAAGTACTAAGATTCGTTCCTCGTTTAGCCCAATAAGAATGTGTACTCTATTTATAAGAACCTTATTAATTTGTAGGATCCCCTTAAGACTGTCACCGTATTAGTTAATTATTTTAAGTTGGGTAGTATGCCTCACAACATAGTATCACATAGCCCTATTGACCCATTGATGAAGTATAATAGGATGACACAACTTTAGACTTGCGTAAGAAGATAGTGCTTATTCAGACTGTAGAAATTAAAGGTCCATACCCCTATTTGGTTGACTAGCGACTTAGACAAGGAGTGAGTATGACAACTGTAGAGATTGTAGAATCTTAATTTTATATCTTGTTTGGTTTTGTGAACTTAAATTATTTTGTAATTTCTCTCATCATAATCTAGCGTGCTTATATTTTTGTACTATCTCGACTTATGCTGCTGTTACAGCCTAGCTTTGCAAGCTCATCCTTTTATCAAGCTTGTTCATGATATATGTATTATTGGACGCGTACACTAATACATTTCAGAATCAGTGTACAATGGTCTGATCAATCATAGTACGCTTGGTTCGCCCTTCGCATAACTATTGTACGTGGATTGAGATATATAGTGATTAGTAGACGAATGTACTTGCCCTCTAGATATGTCTGAGCATATCGTATCCGTTACATAACTGTACTGATAAGAGTATGTGAATAGGAATTACCAAAATAGGATTTCAATCCACAACTGCCTTTACAATTACCATTGAATTCTTTAAACGCCTTGATCCCCATACTTCTAATCTATTACCTTCCCCTTGAACTCTTTATTATTGTTTTCCGTCTTCCCCTATTTCGGAAAGACGAAACCTCGTGCCTAGCATAAGTTGATACACAAATAGTATTAGATTTACCCTATAGGCCAATTACATTATTTGATGATTATTTTGTAACCAAGGGCATATCACATGTAATATATTTGGTGTTAAAACTTTTGGAGGATTGAGTAACAGGATTAAGCAAAAAAAAAATTTGAGGAATAAGATTTCTGTAATGTAAGAGCCTTATGTGATAGAGGGGTAGATCCATAGTTGGGTAGCAGTTGCATTGTCGACTCCAGAGAAACTTCTCTTAGCTTGTGATCGAGAAAAAAAATGGATGTAGTGGTTCAAGTCATTATTAAATTGAGAATTCTAGAAGAATGATTAATATGATAAAGGTTTGATGAATCAAAAAAATCGGGATATGACAAACCAAATACCGATACGTGGGCATATGACTTAAATTTTGAATATTGAAGGATTGAATCATTGATTTAAATTTTGAGGATAAATATAAAAAAATCTAGACTCGGACAATTAGTGAATTAGAATTCAAATTTCAAATATTGAGGACTTAAATTAAAAGTTAAATGTTGATTGTGGGATTGCCTATTTGAAATTATTGAGGATATAAATTGAAAAAAAATTGAAGAGTACGGGATTCACAAGCTGAGGATAGAAATAAGAATTGATTATAACTTTCTAGAGAAAATTTTAACAGTTAAAGATTGCGATGAAAATTCTGATTTGGGATGTTATAGAAATTTGAATTAGATTGGACGTGAATTATTAAATTGAGAATAGAGAAGACAACGCGATGTGTTGACGTTCGATTTAAACAATGGTTCAATTTGAAAGGGATTTCAATGGATTTGAATAAGTTCAATTTTGAAGAGATTGCGATTGACTTGCCTGATGTACACATGTGAAGGATTTAAACCAAATTATGCCTTATTTTAATTTCGAGGATAAAATTATTTTAAGTTGGGTAGATTGTAAACCCCCTCACCCGAAATTAGGGTTACTTGGCTTATATAGTGGAATTAGGGCTAGTTTTAGACCCAATTAGAATTTTAGAACACGACACTTGATTTAACTGTACATTATTTCATCGCGTAGCGCACCTTACCGTTGCTTCGTTAATTGGAGCACTACGTTAGCCATTGCCTATCTGCAAAGTTCACAACCTTGTCCTAGACGTGCCCGCCTACCTTTCTGACCTATGTGTAAATTATAATCATGCTTTCTGGTGTGATATTTTGGTCGCACAATAAACGTCGCGGACGTTATTTCGTAATTCTAAATAAATCACATCCTTGTACCCATGTGCGTCCCAATCGAAATCGGGAACCCAATCTTGACCGTTTTGTACGACCTGAATTTTATTAATATTCTACTCTGTATCCTCTACGTCCCAGACCCTTTGTTCCGCCTATTTTCATCTCCCTGTACTCCTAATTAATGCCGGAACATCGTGCGCAGTAATTTTAATTAATTAAAATCCAAATTTTTGCCTTTGTGTAACTTCCCAATTATTGGGGCTTTTATGCAAAAATGCATTGAGATATCCCCATCATTGGACAGTACGTAAAGAAACCCAATTTTTCCTTCACGTGGATTTTTTTATAATTTTTGGGATGTGCAACGCGCGCACATCACCCTCGTATATTTAAACCTATCCTTGTATTTAAATAAGGCAATTATAGCCCTTCCAAACATCCCCAAGCAAGCCCAAGGCCCATCCCAAGGAGAGCGTTGACCAAAGTCAAAATATTTTTAGGTCAAGCAACCAACCCAAGTCAAACATATATAAACAACTTTTCAACCCTTTCCCTTTACTTTATTCCAAAACCTAAGAATTGATTCCAGCTGACCCCCCCCTTTACCATTACTGTACATCCCCTCCATCCCGGTGCAACTCGACCCGACTCTGCCTGCCGGTCGTCCACCGGAGCTCCGCCTGTGGACCGCATCTCCACCCGCAGACCCGACCTACACAGCCTTTCTACTCGCCTCCTTCCTCCTCCCTCGACTCGAACTCGCCGGCAAGCCGACCTCCCCTTCCCGGCCTACCACGACGAGCAGACCCACCACCGGCCCTCGCCGGACTCGCCCCGACCTCTAAACTCCTCCGCCATTCTGTCCCCGGATCCCGAGCCTTCATCTCCCCGACGGCCACGAACCCCCATGACCGTCGAGTTCTCCCCCTCACCGGAGACTCCTCGATCCAGTTCCCCGCGGCCAACTCGTCGGCCTCGACCACTGTCCTCGTCCGCCGTCCATCTCCGCTCACCACCATCACCTTTCCACCAATGACAGCAGGACCCCGTTCGGTCGGAACACACGGTCATCTCGAAGCGCCGGATCCCGTCAACGACACCCCGGCCTCCTGCACGTTGTCACGCCGGACTGATTGTCTGACCCGCATGAATGCTGCACCGAGGCCGCAGCCGAGCCTCTCCCCGACTCCACCTCCTCCCCCTTCGCCTGAGCAAGAATCTGCCAACCCCACCACCATTGCCTCCCCTCGATTTTACCCCGAGCACACGACCCCCACCAGAGTCGACCGGACATCCCCTCTCTTCCCTGCAAACACCATTACCACCACCCTCTTCGACTTCCTCTCCGACTTCATCCCTGTTTCACCCACGCCCTCCGTTCACCACAGCCCCCTCTCCTCCTTGTCCTCCTCTTGTTGGCCGGACCTCCCTCCCCATCGCTGGCTGGAGTTCAGTAGCCACCACCAGCATCTTCATCATCATACACATCATCATCTTCCCTATGAATCTATACCAACACTACCACCATCAACATAAACCTCATCCCATCACCTACATCGTTGTCCTCGAAATCGCTAGCATCCATATTGTCATCCCTGCCGTCATCGAGCTCGCCCTCGTCGTCCTCATCACCCCTAGTCATCGTCCTCATCGTCAGCACCCTCGCCATCGGCGCCGACATCGTCATCATCCCCAACATCAGGATCATCAATATTACCGTCATCCTTATCATCCTCAACATTATCATCACCATCATTTCGAACCATCATCACCATATTTTATTCGCAACACCTAAACCCTAACCAGCATCCTCGTCATCACCATTACCCACAACACCATCTTCGTCATTTGTAACCATCATCATAACCCCCGTCATCATAATTATCGTGGACCGACACTCTTGCCATACAACCCGTAGCAGTCACCCCAATTCCCGTACCTGTGCACGCTGACCCCGGAGATCTGTTGGACTGTTCTGCATGACTTTTCGGAGCAGGTTATGGGTACTACGCAGCTCTCTTGCCAGGCAATTGTACCTTGCCAACAATGCAGTTTTGTTACATATTTTCTTGATCCATTTATATTATTGTACATGCTTAACCTAGGACCGTGTGACTTTACTTAGCGTCAGATTAATAGTCGGGTGCCAATACCGTACACGGAGTTGTGTAAAGTCACCTAGAGATGGATATCGTGACCCTTTACATTCTCGTGCTAGCATTATCAAGTACGTCATACCCAGGATACCTGACACTATTCATGAGATAGAATCTTCCTGAAATATTCAAGGTGATTTTGTGTAGGTTGCAGAATTTGACATAGACATTATATTCATAGATATTCTATGACTTGTTGCATTAGCTATGATCTCGCGTGACATGGACATGAGACGTTACGGACATGAAACGTATGGCTACATTGGGTGGGCAGAGACACACAGGCTACAGGCTGTTATATATATATATATATATATATATATATATATATATATATATATATATATATATATATATATATATATATATATATATATATATATTATTATTGTGAGGTCGTAGACTCTACATCGGAGCTAGGCACATTACGTGATATTACTGCTACCGGCTCCCCGACACAGAGCTTGTAGTGGTCTCATCCTGAGTACTAGTGATGCTCTCACTTGCATTTCACATAGATTTTATGAGGACAATGTCAAGGGTTTCACTCAGATGAACCCAAAGCACTTCAGAGGTACAGAGACTCCGCTGGAGGTCTCCGAGTGGCTCATCAGCATTGAGTAATTACTGAAGGAATCGCAGTTACCAGTGGACCTATGGATGACAGCAGTAGACCTTTTGCTTGAGGACAACACTCACCACTGGTAGAAGGTCGAATAGAGGCAATATGGCACCGACCAGACGTGGGAGGAGTTCTGCGAACTCTTCAACAAGAGATTTTTCCCTACCAATGTTCGAGATGTTCTCTACAACCAGTTCCTTTATCACAAACAAGGGAATATGACAGTGGATCAGTACGACGCAGAGTTCAGCAAATTGAGTCATTTTGGCGAGATGTTGATTCCTACAGAGCTGGAGAGAGCCAAGAGATTCCATAATGGGTTATCACCGAATATTAGGAGGTTCACTACTACACAGTCGAAGATAACCCAGGCGGCTGTTTTCGAATAAGCAAGAAGTCAGGAGCTCCTTCTGAAGGAGACACATCAGATGCAGAGATGCCCCACACCAGCAACAGCACCCGCTAGAGTGCCCCGGGACGGACCCATTTTTTACCCCCCCCGATTTTTCAAAAAAAAATTAATTTGGATTTCTCACAATTTTCTGTAATTTTTTGGGATTTTTCTGTAATTAAAACCTAGGTATTTTGAAATTAAATGATTTTTAATTGCTGTTAAGTTATATTAAAATATTATGGAAATAATATTTTATGGTGTAGAATGAAAAACTAGACATAGGGTAATTTTTTGAAAATTTATTGGACCCCGAAAGCATTTTTGAAGCCCTAAAAACCAATGTAGAAATAAACTGAATTAAACCCTAGAAATAAATCGAGTTTATTTCCAAAATAAACTAAACCAACCCAGACCCGGTTCAACTGAACCGAACCTAACCTTAGCGGTTCGGGTCGGATCTAAACCCGACCCGAAACCCGCCTACCCGAACCCATACTTAAATACTAGTGGGTCGGGCCGGATTCATGTTGAACCCGACCCGCAGACCCAAACCCGAAACCCTAATCCTAATTCTATCCGAAAATAGTGTTCTGACCCGGCGGCGCCTATTAAACCCCCTCGCCTGAACCCTAATTGCCCCGCTTCGCCTTTCCTTTTCTCCTCCGCCCGGACTCGCCCCGCTCCGCCACAGCAGCGCCCTAGCCACCCTCTCCTCCTCCTGCGCACTTCTCCACCCCGCCGTACCACCATCAAACACCCGAGCACAGCCCCGTCGATACCCCGCCGCTGCATCGAGACCGGCCACCACCTCTCGGCCTACCTCCTCCCCGCTCCGTCGACGAGCCCCGACCTCGACCCTCTCCCCGCACCATCTTCCTCCGCCTCAGCCATCCTCGATCCTCCCCCGCTCCACCACCAACATCCCCGGCCGACCAGCACCAACACCAACCCCTCTCCACCGTCTTCTCCCCTCGACCTGCTCACCTCCTCCATCTCTCCGACTCGCCTTCACCTGAACCCTAAGCCCCTCGTCGTCTCACCACCACCCTCCCCTCGTCTCAGCCTCGTGCTCCACCAACCCAGCTCCTCCGCCCTGAGCCCCCGCTCCGTCGACGAGTCGACGACCCCGGAGCCCTAGCCGCAGCGCCGCCTCCGGCCAACAGAAGTCTAAACCCTAGATCGGACACAACCCGAACAAAGGCTACGGTGTCCCCCGCGTCGCGTCGACCCACGGACACGAGAAAACCCCGTTCCACGGAGCCCTGTTCAGGTAATCCGTTATCTCTCCTCGTTGCTCTGTTTTCTGTTCCGTCAGTTGTGACGCGTAGACTGTGTAACCCTCTCGATGCCCGTGCAACCCGCTCGACGCGTCGCGTCCTGTGGCGATCGCGAACCGCGATCCAAAAACAGGAAAAATAACGCCCTGTTTTACCCCGGAACTGAGTGCGCTCCGCCAAACGGGATGACTTGGTCGCGTATGGTCATCACAGAAACGTGCGTGTCGTTGATACGGACGTGCGGGATTTCGCAGAAGTTGATTTGGATGTGCGTGCACACCGGAATCAACGCGTATCCGCCGACAACGTCCCGTATCCGCCTATTCTGGAATATATCATAACTTCGTGTACACATGTCGGATCAAAACAAAACTTGCGCCATCAGACTCGTAGCAATACGCTGGTCCTGTGACCCAAGTTTGGTTCGATTCTGAGAATGTTGACAAAATAACGTATCGTGGGCCCCGCGGCTCCACTTGACGGGCGATTTTGTGATCGGCTCATCAAAATCCAATTCTGGAAGTTCCGTTGGGTTTGTATCATCGTTCCTGACTTGTTGACACTAAGTTTGACAAATATGGAGACCTTTGACCCAGACACATTTTTCGGTGCGAAGCGGCCCACATGTGGACCCCGCTTTGACCAGGTACTGTCATTTTTGCCCCTGTGTCCAAATTGGACTCAAGGACAGGCGTTTCTAGCTAATTGATATTTCTAAATCTAATGGTGATGTTTATTTCAGCAACCGGAGTAGTACCTGCAGATCACACTGAGACCAGAGCTACAGTTGGAGCCAGAACCCAAGACAAGTGTACCTTGCCAAAACTTGCAGTCCTTGTTACTTATTTCCTTGGCTTATATATATATATATTGTGGTACATGCTTGACTTAGGACCGTGTGACTTACTTAGCGTCCGATTAATAGTCGGGTGTCAACACCGTACGCGGAGTTGTGTATCGTCACCTAGACACGGATACCGAGACCCTATACATTCTCGTACTTGTCTTGTCAAGTACATGATAACCCAGGACACTTGACACTATTCATGAGATAGAATCTTCCTGAGATATTCATGGTGATTCTGTATAGGATACAGGTTTTATGACATAGACATTATATTCATAGATATTATATGACTTGTTGCATTAGCTACGATCTTGCGTGACATGTACATGAGACGTTGTGGACATGAGACGTATGATTACATTGGGTGTGGAGAGTCACACAGGCTACAAGTTGATTATATTATGCCGGCGTCTTAGTCTCTCTCCGAGCTAGACAACTACATGATATCACTCTACCGGCTCCCCGACACAGAGCTTGTAATTGTTTCAGCCTGAGTTCTAGTGCTGCTCTCATCTTGCATATCACTTAGCTGGTTATATAGTGTTCCCCTATTGTTTTATTTATTGCTGGAGAGTCACACAGGCTACAGGTTGACTATATTATGCCGACGTCTCAGTCTCTCTCTGAGCTAGACAACTACATGATATTACTGCTACCGGCTCCCCGACACAGAGCTTATAGTAGTCTCAGCCTGAGTACTGGTGATGTTCTCACTTGTATCTCACATAAATGGTTACATATTTACCCTATTTATTTCAGTTACTATTGCACTGTATTTATTTTGGCTTGTATTATCTGTACCTTGCTATGTCCCCTGAGGACCTGGATCCGGATTATATTCCCAGGATTAGCAGACGAGATCGATCCTGAGGTATACAGGACAGGAGCATTAGCAGGAGCAGGAGCAGACACTGGAGCAGTACCAGATCCAGTAGACGAGTGATCCCTGAGGGTATCTTCTGAGTATATACTGTTCCATACTCAGTATTGCCGTGGTTAGCTTTATTCTGGTATCTTGACAGATGTATCAGACTCATTATCGGG